>OU342794.1:25837915-26175038 GCA_910591515.1 Cerceris rybyensis
TTTAAATTTTGTGTTTTTTAATAGGACTTTATTTTCCTTAATATTCCAAACGCATTCTAATGATCTTAGGGCATCTATGCCGAGTATCCCATCTTCATTTAGTTTGATCGTATTCGGGACTACTCGTAGATTTATTTCTTTTCCCAGGATTTTTGTGTTAATAATACCTTTGGTTTTCAAAATTTCTCCTGTGACTGTTTTTACATTCTCCGTTTGTTCTTTTCTTATTAATCGTTGGTCTTTGATGTTTCTCTCTTTTATTAATGATAATGAGGAGCCTGTATCCAGCAAAAATTTTGTTTTCTCGCAATTTAGTGGGTTGAGGATGATATTAACGAGTTGATTTGTATTTCCCCGTATGGTATAACGCGACAACCTCAAGAAGTCTCCTCGGGGGTAGGCCTGTTTCGGCAGGATCTGATTCGCCAGGCGTCATAAAGATATTTCAATATTACGACTTTGTCAAGTGCCTCCTTCAGGAGGCTGAGCAGGGTGGATTAAATTTAAAAAACGGTGCGAATAAGCGGTATTTAGAGAAAAGCTCCGCCGCTCAGGAGACTTCTTGAGGTTGTCGAACGATACCAATGTTTTCTCGAGCATATTTGTTTGTTCTGGTGGGCCGTTGTTTGTAGGCTGGACTCTTTGAAAATTTCTTTGTTCGTTGTATCGTTTAGTTCTGCATTCTTCTATGGAATGTCCTAACCTCTTACAATAGTTGCATTTGACTCTAGGATATTGTATCTTTATTCTTCCGTATTTCTTTGGTTCTTTTGATTCTTTGATATATGATTTTTGTACCCTTGAATACGGTTTCTTTTCCATGGCAGTAGTTTGTGTATTTGAGCGTTTAGTTTTTGCTGTGATTTCAGCTTGCAAGGCAGATTGTATGGCTGAATGGACGTCATTAGGCATACTTGTTTTTACGTCTAATCTTAATTCTCTTTCAAGTCCTTCGATATAATCGTACAATCCTCTTTTTCTCTCAATGTCCATTAAAATGGCTTTTGTTGATTCTGGTGATTCTTGAGTGGCTATCGCTCTTATGGCGGCTTCGTGAGTTTTCATAAATCTTTCAGTATAGTTAAGGACTGTTTCTTTTGGTCCTTGTCGTATATTATTCCTTTGCAATTGATAAGTTTGAAGATCTTGTTGATTACCATAATGTTGTCTCAACTGTTTCTTTAGATCCGCGAAATTCCTTACGGCTTCGGCTCTTATAATATTTCTTGCTTTTCCTTTTATTTTCATACCAAGTATGCAAGACAGGAGTAGAGCTCTTTGGCTACTTGGAACGTTTTCTTTCGCGGATTCTGCTTGATATATGAAAGATTCAACAGGATTTTCTCCGTCAAATTCTGGTACTGTCATTAGGAGGTCTTTTAACGTGAGATTAGTAGTTCCTCTCATATTTGCATCTGAGTAGTCTGTATCGTCATCCGTCATTAAATCTCTTTCTTCAGATGCAGGAGGTGCATCCTTTGTTGCACATTTTTGTTTGTTTTTGAGGCTTTCTATTTCAGTTGTCAAATTTTCTACTAACTTAGTTAGTGATTCAATTTGTTTTTGCATAGCTTCAGCCATTTCTGATACTCACCTTTTTGGTGGTCTTTTCGATGAGATTGTTTCGTGTGTAATTCGTAGCTGTCCTTCTGGGTCGCGGATTCGTATCGTGGATACCGTTGCAACAACTTGTCCCTTCTGCTCAGAGAAACGGGTGTCAAGTGTTCTCGTTTCAACGAGTTCCTTTCGTCTAGGATGCCGGTATCCCACCGCTGCCACCAATTATGTTACCGGCGAGGTCCAGAGATTCGAGTTTTTAAAAAAGGGAATTTATTCGTCCTCTTAAACTCTACTTTTAACAAACTACAAATCTTACTACACTACTAGAATACTCAAAGAATACAGAAAGGCTTATAAGCTAATACGTTGATCGATGTTAACTCGTACTGATGAGGATTGGTAATGCTCGCTCTTCATCGTCGTTCGCGCTTTTATATTGGCGTGATGCGTATTCGATGCGTCTTTGAATTGTAGGTGGTGCGTAGACATACGTCGCATCTTCGTGTCTATCAGTTACATTGCTTATTTGATGCGCAAGCTGGTGCGTGGACACGCGTCGCATCTTCGTAATAAACAGCACATATAGATAGTAGGACGTCTATCGGTTACAGTAGATAACAGGATGTCTATCGGTTACAATTTCAACGTGTAGACCTATTGCAGCGATTGCTTTGTTTTCCATTGCCATGTGCGTCGCCCTTTGCGCATCTGCAGCGGTTGCAGCGAGTTCTATTTTCTCTAGCACATTGTCTAGTACTCCTCTGCCTCTGAGATACCATCTCATCTCAATTTTCCATGAGCGATAATTGTTATTATTTAATTTAGTTACCCTATTTTCGTTTTGGCTTTCTTTCTCCATCTCTGATACAGGGCTCTATCGTTGCCTGTTGTGTCACAACGCCACGTCGTCACTTTTAGATTATGCCCAATATTCAGTATGTAATCCAGCGCATCTGGTAGCATTCTGGGCCCATAACCATTGTTGTGGTTGTTAATAAGTTGGGAAGCATTAATAGAAAAAGAACGATATTATATATATTGGGAACATAAAGATAAAAATAGAAATTACAATCAGATATTATACCGGCGCGATACACTCACGTGCGCGGTTACACATTGCAAAGTTACGTCTATAACCATGTGAAAACGAACTAGGACTAGATGTGCCGGTGCGTGAGATCCATCATGATCTATGCGCGATCGGAATGAACCAATCGCCTATGTGGCGGGCCTGTCGTACTTCCGCCCAGCGTTGTTGATTGCTTTCGTCATGCTTCCGGTTGAAAAATGCACATCCGGCGAGCTCAGGGAGCTCTCTTCCTTTCTGGCGTGCCTAGCGAGCGGACGTGCGCTTGCCGTGTGAAGTAAAGTTCGGTCAGGCTTTGTTTCTCTATTTCGTTGCCACATGGTACCAGTAACCGCGACAGTGCTCAACTCAGTGATATCTTGCATCCTCTAAGACTCATAATATATTATACTGTTATTGTTATCACTGAAACCGAAGTTTGGATCTCTCTTGTTCTCCACCTCTCCATTGCCTGCCATTGCCTATTCCACATGTTCCCGAGACGCTGCCTACCTTACCGGCGGTAGCGAGATTAAGATTGGCGCGCGTAGCGTGTCGATTGTGGGGTACCTCCTTGTACCGCTTTAGTGCTAGTGCTGCGAGCGCACCTAACCTCTCGCGCTACGCAACGATGCACAGTGGTCCAGAGCTTGAATTTAGCTGTTCACGCACCTCGCACAGTTTTCAATCTTTTTTCAAATCGTCACCACGGGCTCAAAACACATCGGATTTAAGTAAAAATTGGTGTTCTATTATTTTTTGGGTCGCTGATTACGAATCTGAACTCAAAAATTTTAAAAACAAAATGGCGGATTAAATATGGTGGACAGGTTTGTTTGAAAATTAATTGTTTTGCGAGTCTGCGCCGAACGCTCGAGCGTAGCGGTCGCAAAAAAAAAATCTTGCTCCGCATCGCGGCTCAGTAGCGCTCTCCTCTCCCCGCCTCAGCGAATATCCGCCACGCAGTCGCGCAGTTTACTGCCGATTTTGTTCGTTCCAATGCAGTTTTCAACAGATTTGTGCAGCCTTACGGCAACTTTTTTCGGTTGCGTTCCCTCCTCGGAGGAGCGCGGCCGATTTTCACTGATTTTTCTCGTGAAAAAGACTGTTTTGTGTCCACCGCGCTCAAGATTTCCGAGCCGAACCTGCCACGTGCCGTCCCGGCCGAACTCCTAGGTAAGGAATTCTTCGAACTTTTAAAGGCGCAAATGTCCTCGACCAATGTCTCGGACGCCGAATCGGCCACGACTACAGTCGCGTCCACCGCATCTTCATCCGCTGCACCGTTGGATACAGCGGCTGACAAGCCTCGCTTCGTACCGAAACTGCCTCGTGGTTATAAAAAGAGGATGCATTCGAGCTCGACTGAAAAGCTGGCGAGCGAGATTATCAAGGCGACAAAAGTCGCAGGTGCCACTTCGCTTCGCGAATCGTCGGTCGCAAGAGATTCTGACTCGGAGACTGATTATTCTGAGCCATCGGTCTCATGCCGCAGCTCTCTTCGATCCGCAACCGCGGTATCCTTCATGGCCGCGCCAAAGAAACCGTATTCGCCGAAGAAATCGGCCCCGTCGAGCCCCAAGGGATCGTCTTCCTCGGCCGATAAAAAGCGTATCAGCGAATTAGAGGAGAAGATTCGTCTTCTCACGACCGAGCTTGCTGTTATAAAGCGCACGGCCAGTACCACCTGCTCGACTACCGCTGCGCTTCCTCCTACCGCGAAACCGCCTAAACGGGCGCCACATGGCAACCAACAACAGCCGCTATTGTTTCCCGAAGCCGGGAACAATAGATTTGTTACGCTGGCGCAGCTAGACGAGCCGACTACGTCTACCACCGCCCAATAGCAACAGCAAGCTGCTAGGCCGCGCAGCGGAGGTAAGCCTCCACCCATCATCGTCCATGCCAGCCATGCAGCCCGCAGAAGATCATAAACGTGATCAAACAATCAGCGGCCATGGCGGAATTCGTCATAAAGAGAAGCGGTGCGGCCTCACATGTTGTTTACCCGCGTAACATTGAAACGTATAAGAAGGTGAAGGATACCTTCGCCGCGGCGTGCCTCAAGTTCTATACTTTCACACCAAAACAAGAGAAGCCGGTCGTTATGCTACTGAAAGGCATAGACCCGGCTTCGGATAAACAAGAACTCTTGGCCGAAATAAATACGCGAGGTGACGGTCGCTTCAAAGCCACGCGTATAACCGATTTTAATACGGCCCGTTCGCGGCAAAGCGGCACAGCGTTACCGTTTTTCCTCGTACAGTTTACCACTGGCAGTGACGTCACAGCGATAAAAAACCTCCAGGTTTTACAATATCAAAAGGTGTACTGGGACAAATTCCAGTGAGGGGAGTTGATTCAGTGTCATAACTGCCAGTGTATCGGCCACTCGTCGGTCAACTGTCGCCTTGACTATCGCTGCGTCAAGTGCAATGAAACTCATGAAAGGGGGAAATGCAGCGTTGTGGAGCATACCCAGAAGGCAGCCATCTACTGCGTAAACTGCGACCAGTTCGGTCACCCTGCTTCCTACCGCGGATGCCCGGCAATCAAGCGGATGACGGAGGTCGCGACCGCTGCGACCCCCTCGCCTGGAAGACGCCAGCGAGAGCGCGCAGCAAAAACGGTAACTCAGACCCGTTTATCATCGCGACTTATAACGCCGGGGCTGAGTTTTAGCCGCATAGCCGCAGGCAACGTGCAGACCGCTCTCACGACCACCGCTGCAGTCCACCCTGGAGCACCCTCAGCCACAACGAACGTACCGGCTGTGCCGCTCCTAATCGGCGCGGAAAGAGTGAAACGCCGTTCGACAGGTTTGGAGAGGGGTCAGGATAGCGCTATGCTATCCCAACTCCTATCGCAAATCTCATTCATTTTAGTAAAGATCAACGAGAACTCCGAAAAGATTAACTTGTTATTCTCAATGATGATAGGCGAGTCCGGGGACAGCGTGCCTCGGCGGAGTACGAGTTCCGTCCGTGGGCGGCCTGCGAAGCAATGACCTCCCCAGCGTCAGCGTCACCCACGGGGATCACGATGAATACATTCTCCCTGGTCGGGGTAAATGTCAATTCTACAAACAATCTGCACAAGAGGGACTATCTTCAGAGCTGTCTCAATAGATACAAGCCAGATTTTTGCTGTCTCTCAGAGACAAAACTGTGTAAGAAACATCGACTCGCGCTTTCGGGCGGCTATAATATCGTACGTAACGATAGGGTGGGGGGCAGAGGTGGAGGGGGTACGGCGATAGTCCTGCGCGACGTCTATGCTTACTCGGTAATCGACCTGGGACTTCTTCCGAATTCCCCGGTCGAAGCAACCGCGATCTCGATCGGGGTGGGCGAGAGCGGGAGATTAATAATCGTCGCGATTTACGCGCCGGAATTATATTCGAGGAACGTCTGTATAAGGGGACACGATACCGTATCCGTTATCGAGGAGATCTTCATGAAGCTCAAGCTCCACAACGACAAACACTATTACGTGATCGCGGGAGACTTGAACTCCAAACACACGTCTTGGAACAACGCGGTCAATAACGGGCGCGGCATCAAACTCGATGAGTGGTTGGCGCTCCAAGGAGCGTCCTTCCGAGTCAGTGTCCTGTTTTCGGACACCCCGACGTACCAGCGCGCGGTGGGATCGAATTTAGATTTGATACTGGTCGACAGCAGGCTCGTCGAGCATATAAATCGAGGTACGTGTCGTTTGGAGCCACTCTCTTACGACAGCGACAACCTCGCGACGCGAATAAAATTTTTCAATGCGGAATGGTCAGCGACGGTGCAAAGGCACGTGAAGACGGGTCGCCTGCGGATCCATGGTGCGGATTGGAAGAAATTCCAACGTACCATGTCGTATTACGAGCCGGATATCGTCGAGGGTGACCTACTAACCACCGACACGGCTCGCATCGAACATACGATCGAGCGACTACAGGAAAAAATCCGATCCGCACTATGGGATTGCACGCCGCTGGCCGACGCAGTGGCGCGTCCCTTGGACTACACTGATAGCCGAGTGAAGCACTTGAAAAAGATCAAGTCAAAGCTCATCTCGCGTCTCTTTGCTTTATCGCGCAGAGGTTTCGTGGGATCGGCAACGGACGACGGTTTGGTCGGCTTCATAAAGCGATTCATAGAAAAGGTTAATTACAGCTTGCGCAGGCGATTCACGCATATTGCCTCCACTTTTTGGACCAATAATCTGCGCAAGCTGGACCCGCGTGAACCTAGTAAAATGTTCCCGCTGATCAAGCGTACGCTCGATCAGTCGACGAATTTCGATATACCCGCGATTAGGGCGAGGATCGCCGATACCGAGCTCTTCACCGAGTCCAACGTTGAGACGTCGGGTCTATCGATCGAGGATGACTGTTTCGTCACAATAAACAACTTGGATAAGCTTAACCTGCTGGGGGCTCATCTCGCTAGGGTCTATAAAAAAGATTACATCGTGATCTCTGAGAACGAACGGTCGCGTACAGCAACGCGCCAGACCGAGACCGAATACGCACGATTGACGTCAATATTCGCCTATCGTACGGCCCCGGTGGCGAACATCGACAGCCTCGAAGGCCTAGTCAGACCTTCTCAAGAAGAGACACGATATTTCACGGATCTTTGTGAGATCGAGCGTGCGGTTAAGCGTATGAAGAACAAAAAGTCGACCTCGTTCGACGGAATACCGAACGCAGCGCTTAAGCGTCTGCCTCGGTGTACTCTCGCCCTAATCGCGGCTTTATTTAACGCGTGTCTGAACAACAGACATTTCCCAAAACGCTGGAAGACGGCCAGGCTGTTACCGTTGCCGAAAAAATCCAAGGATCCGCGCGACCTGAATAATTATCGGCCGATAAGTCTGCTGCCGAACCTTGGCAAATTATTTGAAATTATTGTCAACATTAGAGTAAACGCATTTGTAAGCGAGCGAGGACTGTTGCCGTGCCATCAATTCGGCTTTCGTCGCGAGCACTCGACGGTGCACGCGATCACGCAGTTAACGTCGGATATCGCGAAGGCTCTGAACGATAGGAAAATGCTCGGTGCGTGCGTCATTGATCTGGAGAAGGCGTTTGATACAGTCTGGACAGCCGGACTGATAGTCAAGCTTAAAAAGCTCGGCTTCGGGGCGGATTTGCTGCAACTGATTCACGCGATGATTACGGAACGTAGCTTCCGGGTCTTCGCGAACGGCATAGCGACCGAACAAACGTTCCAAATCGAGAACGGACTGCAATAGGGCGCGGTCAGTTCGCTCGCCCTGTTCAGCCTTTATTTCTCGGACATCCTGACGTTGTTCGGGTTAAACACGCTCATTGGCTGCAAGGCCATCGCTTTTGCCGACGACCTAGTGGTCTATAAGGCGAGCGAAGAGCCGGAGCTACTACAGGACGCGTTGCAGCGGACGTTGAATCGTATCTTCGATCACTGCAACGCGCACCGTATTAAAATCAACGTGAGTAAGTGCGAGACGATTTTGTTTTCGGCCGCCTCGCACAAACTCGGTAAGAAAAGGAGGCGTCAGGCGAAGAATTTCGTGCTTCGTGACCCTTCTGGCGCGAGCGGGGCCTTAACGCGGAAAAAAGCCATTAAATACTTGGGAATAATACTCAATGAAAGGCTCAATTATAACGAGCACGTGAAACATCTAGTAAAAAAGGCTCGAGGCGCTACGTCGCGCGTGGCTCGCTTTCTCTATTCACGTCACGTCGAAGCCTCGGTAAAGGCCCTCATCTACAAGCTTTACGTACGGTCGATACTCTCTTACGCGTTCCCCGTGTGGTTCGCGGTCGCACCGTACGTAATGGAAAGCATTTGCGCGCTCGAGAGGAAAATCTTTCGAGCAATCGGGGGACTTTACATCCAGCAAATCCGTCCCGACGGCTCGTACAGGTACGCGTCGAACGCCTGAACCTACAATAAGGCAAAAATTTCTCGCTTCGACGTATTCGCGATTCGTTTAGCGCGAATCCACGCGCATAGAGTCAGTAATAATAGGAGCGACAATCCGATTATTGCCAAGCCGCTCGACACGAGCCCCGATTACGCGGAGAAAGCGAGGCTCTCCGGATTCCTTTCGTTCGATATTTTTACGCACCTCGACCGGCGAGGCTTTATCCAGGATCCGCTCACGCGCATCCCTATCATTTATCACGTCAGAAGACGTCGCGGTTCTCTGGCCTTGGAGCAGTCAAGTCAAGGTTTGGCTCGACAGAGCCGTTTCTCGAGCTGCGCCGCCTCCTTCACCTACACATACAGCCGAGATGTCACTGATTCACAGGCACACCGGCGGCGTTACGGTCGTGCCTACTGGTACAAGCGTGGTAGCATATGGCGGTATATTGGGGCGACATTCATATTTTAAAAATTTTGCGACAGCAAAATGCAAACTTGTTCGCCTCAAAGAATGTAGAATAATGTAAGAAGTTATTGGGGCGATACATTGTACAATGTTGTGTTGTCTTTTAACAGTAAAGAGGTAATATCGGTTTCCACATTACCCATGGAAATATGCAAATGCACTCTTTGTTACAAAGTTATCTTCTGAAAATCTATTCCACTGTATCAATGTCCTTTTCCGCTGAATCGTTGTCGAGAAATCGCATTAAAATATAAATGAAGAAAATGTTTTTTAACAATCATACAGATGAAAGAAACCGTTGAGATACATCTCTATATGTAAAATTGACAATACTTTGGCATTTTATTACAAAACAACATTGAAATTAAACGAGGCAGAACCACTCTTTGTTACTAAGAGCTTCTTATAATTAATTATGTTTTAATTGGTATATTAGAACTTTGCGTCGAGCATTTTGAGACGAATAAAGTTACTGAAAACATTTAAGACAACTGCGGCGGCAACAATGTGTTCTTTTACGCTGGGAAACCTAGCGTTCTATTATCGTGTAATTACTTTTAACAATTTGTGCTAATAATTGATTTACAACTATTGGTGCTGGAACACAATACTATATTTAGTCGTAATGCATAACGTAGTGGTTAATTTCGGTAAAATCGTCGCCAGAAGCCCAAAAATATTAAAATATATTAATTGTACTTTATTTAACACATATTCGAGCATACTTTTTCACTAACAATACTTTTGTATTACCCTACATGCGATATAGTGCGGTGTGAAATTGTATTTCAACAAATAACCTTTATCGACGTGCCACGCACGACGTTCTGATCTCCGCGACTGACGCGCAAGGCACGACTTTTTCAGCGCGACTGATTGACTACGAATGTCGCCCCGAATACGCCCGTGCTCATGCCAATAGGTCCGCTACTATGAAGGGGAGGCAAAGTCAATCAGCGAGCTGTCGAGTGTATAGGAAGGAGTAGCAGGCGGAGCAGCTCGAGAAACGGCTCTGTCGAGCCAAACCTTGACAAGGCTGCCTTGGAGTATGAGCCAGCCGTGATAAGTGCGAATCCGGAACGCGTCGCGTATTCGACAGCGCTTCCACCTTGCGATCGGGACCCCAAGAGTTACCGTTACCTCGAGAGGTTACCGTGGCTACATGCCACGAGAATGCGCGAAATTCGCGAGCCGCGACCTCCACCGGCCTCTGATTGGTCGATCGGCGCTGCGCTCGCTAGTGACGTCACAGCAGGGAGTCTCGCGCCGCACGCGTGGGCTCCGAGTCATTCCCCCTCGCTTTCCAGTCTCGCTCGCACGTGAGCGTTCTCGTGCAGGAGAGCGTTCGAGCTGACCGGCTCTCTCCGCTCTCTCTCCACCCGTCTTGCAACGGCTGGGATTGACCCGGGGCTTAGCGCGCTGCGGTATGGCGTTCACCATTGCGCTAGTAGCACTGTGTAACTTTCCTCCACGCGTTCCGCATACGCTTCGCGTACCGTGTATATACTATGAATGTTTGTACTGTCTTGCGTTCTGCATTGTATATATCCATTTATTTTTTAACTCACTGTAAATACCATTAGTGACATTTATAAGTTCGTACATTTTCGTACATCCTACGCGGAGCAATCCAACGGCGACGATCGGCTCCTAGCCACGTTAGCCATCAATGTTATTGCGTAGCTCCCTATGCAGGCGCGCAAATACATAACTGCGTCTCGTCGGCGCTTCGATTCGTCGCGCTCGCGACTACCTCATCTTCATTTAATCATCCTCTTCACCTCCATTTACTTATAAGCTCATCCCTCCTTCGTCTGCGACAGAAGCCATTTTTGTCTTCGCCTTGAATTTTTCTGGCACGCAGCTTTTGTTAATGCTACTCATACCGACACTTGTAATTTCACCAAACGCGACCGAAAGATGAACATCGTCAAACATGTAAAATAAAAACAATGCGAGAAGCAGCACGAGCTGCCATGTATTATACTTGTCACTTACCTGTTATTGTCCCAGCCTGTGTTTATCGGGTATTCATGTATTGTTCAAAAATGTATAAAGCATCAATAAACAAATTTATTAATTGTTTTGCACAGAAATTAGTATTCTAATGTTTTTTGGGTCGCTGATTACGAATCTGAACTCAAAAATTCTAAAAACAAAATGGCGGTTTATATATAGAGGGTAGCTATGTACATTAGCTTATTCAGCTTACATCGTTAACTTTAAAATGGAAAAACTAAAAAGTACCACAAAGTAGCCTCTGAGAACTTTGAAGATGTTTAGTTTAAACTTTATAGAAATAGTTCCTGCTAAAATTGGCTTTATCTATCTGCACCTTTTGTTGATATTCCTTCCTAAAGTTTATGTAACCCAGACCAGCTGCATAGACCCAGTGGGACACGCGGTCAGTAAATTCCCGGGTTTCTTAAAGATACCGTGCAATAAAAACAAAATCTTATTGGCATTAACGAGGACGAAGACTTCTAAAGCATCACTTTTATTACTTAATTGCTTTATTGTTAGGATGCGAGCAAAGAGGAATGAGCTAGGTTATCCGATTGAAAGGAAATCCTTGTCTTCGCCGTGCAGAGTTCTCTTAAAAATTTAATAACTTAGAAGTATCGAAAGGTACTCGGCTAAAACTTTCCACATATATTCCTTAGACTATATAGAAGTTATTTCTGCAAATATTTCGTGCGTTTACCTGTCCCCTTCATTGGTATATCTGCCAAAAGTTTACGAGACAGTCCGGCGGCAGCGCGTTTCCGAGGTACGCGCGACTCTTTAAACAATAAAAACTCATTGAAGCCGGATCCGGCCGGATATGATTTTTGCAGGATCGTTTAGGGGAAGAATTATAGAAAACAACTGTGGCAATTAGAGCCTGGGACTCGTTGGGACTTGGAAGATCTTGACTGCAAAATATAAAAAACTTTGACGATTTTCTTTCATTCATTTAACATTAATTTTTGAATAAACTACAAACAATAATTTTATATTCCTCACGTGAATTTTTATCGTTGAAGAATGCTTCTCAAGTAGAAACAATCATTATTAAAAAATATTGCATACTTTCGCCAGAATGTCACGAAGAAGACAACGTGTTTTTTCGATAGAAAGTGGTCTTCAGAAAAAGTTTCAACTTTAAGCGTTTATTGTAACTACAATTTTTATCCAATTTCAATAATTTTTTATATCTGAGGTCCATGGACATTTAAGAATCGATATCACAAGAAAAAAAGTTCAAATTCCAAAATCGACTTTTTGCATTTTGCGCGGCTAAATGCACATTCTGGACCACTGTGCGATGCAACCAGTGAACAAACACTGCGCACTACGAGAAATCCCCATACCTATGCCGACGCTGCTCTATCTATTGGGAGCTCTGGGCACTGGAACCATCTTCATAGTCATGTATTAGTTCTTTAACTTTATTCTTATACGATCCGCACGCATCTATCTCGTTTATTACAGACTCACTTATCGCGAATAATTCACTCGTTGTATTAACTTCTTCGGCGTTTCCTTTTTCGACTTCTTCTTGTAGATCCTTTGTTGGTTTTTCGCCGCTCCTCTTCCACTCGCCTTCCAATACGCTGCCGTTCGTCATCTGAGCGTTAGATGAGTTAAGTTAGCGCCGAACTTTAAGCAATCTTAATGAAGTATATCTAAAAAAATTGCTCAATCGGTAGCGATTATTAAAAAAAATTATTAAACAATTTCGTAACAAACACTAATTTGAGGATTTCTAAGTTATCCGAGTACGAACGGGATCTTTTCTGGGCTCAAAAAATTGCGATCGGTAGCGCCGCTAGTTTTCAAACATTAAACTAACACAAGTAAAAGCGGTTCTCAATCCAAATCGGAAATAGCAGTTCCGAATTTCGAAATTTTAATTAAAAAAACGTTAATAAAACGCAAATAAAACGGTGGGGCAGTGATGAGCAAATTAATCGCAATCTTTTGAGCCCAGAAAGGATCCCGTTCGTACTCGGATAACTTAAAAATCGTCAAATTAGTATTTGTTACGAAATTGTTTAATAACTTTTTTTTAAAATTTCCGTTTTATTAAAGTTGGGGCGACACTAGCGCCAAGGCGGTACAAGGAGGCACCCCGCAATCGACATCCTATGCGTGTCAATCTCAACCTCGCTACCGCCGCACATTGGGGTATTTGGCCCGAAAAGGCGGACAAAACTATTTTACCTTTATTTATAGGCTCAACATAATAATATGATAGGTCGTACGATTCGTCTCAACATCAACTATAACATTAAAAAATCAAAAATATGTTTTAACATTTATAAAATTAAATTCTCGGTTATTTTTTGTAAAAAAAATTTTTTCCAACATTTTTTCCTTAGATCATCGAGAAACCATGGTAGTGATGTTATATTTGCATTGAAAAGCTGAAAAAAATGATTTTGCCACCAAGATCGTGCGATTTGAGCCCACTGGACTTTTTGTTGTGGGGTTTTTTGGAGTCGCAGATCTATGCCAATAAGCCACAATCGACCGCTGTCCTCAAAACCAACATAACCGAAGCCATGGCTCAAATTCAGCCGAATCTATGCGGAAGAGTCATTGAAAATTGGACCTCTCGGATTCGTGCCACCGTGCGAAGCCGCGGCGGACATTAGAACGATGTTATACTCCATACATAATGGCATACCTAGGCCTTCCAGACAACAAATTTCTTCAATACCTCACACACAGCTTGTTTTATTCCATTTCAAATTCGACCCGCCTTTATTGGAAAACCCGTTATTTCAGATGGTTGAAGAAGGAAGTAAAAGCCTAAGTCAAACGCTCATTTGGAGTATCATATAAACATTTAAGTGCCTGCAATGTAAATAGTTCCGAAGAAAATCTGTAAGACGTCACACAGGGCAACGCAGCCGAACGCACAGGCGTACGCGAAGCGCCGCTAAACGCTTAGTACTAAATTAGCTATAAAATTCCAATCCGGACATATCCGGAATCAAACTTTGTTGGCTTTTAACCACTAATGTTTAACGAACGTAATGAGACCAAAAAGAGCATCGGGATTCACTCAGAACTATAACAAAATCGTTAATGAAACTTTGTCATGGTAAAATAATTACTGAATTTTTAGATATCTGCAAATATAAATAACTACATAAATAAGTTTGATCAAAAAGTACAAACTATTTGGAATTGTATCACGTACTTGCTTAAAATGTATCCATAACACAAGAAATTACACAATTTCTTTACAACATATAAAAATCCCTACTAAATGCATGATGTACTGTAATATCGTGGTAAAGACGACATTGGCCATACAATCTTTTGAATTTCGATGAAGTTTAATGAGTTATGAATGTACAAATGAGAAAACAAAATTGAGCACTTTGTTGTTCACATGGTCAACAACTTTGGACAGTAAAAAAATTTCAAATTACGTAAAATATTTGAAATCCACTTTGGTCCGCCTTTTTGGGCCAAATACCCCACTGTGCGCCGGTGAGGTAGGCAGCGTTTCGGGACAACGTATAGGTAATGGAGAGGTGAATAACAGCACGAGAGATCAAACCTTCGATTTCGGCGATAACAGTAACAATATGATATATTATAAATCTTGAAGAATACAAAAGATCACTGAGTGGAGCACTGTCGCGGCTATCGGTATCGCGCGGTATAGAAAGAAAGAGACGAGGCCTGCTCGGCACAACTGAACGTTACTCCACGCGACAAAAGCATGTCCTCTCCGTAATCGCGCCAAAAGGGAAAAGAAGCTCCTCCAAGCTCGCCGCACACGTGTTCCCCTAAGCGGAAGTAAGAAAATCGAGATCGACGACGTTGGACGGAAATACGACAGGCCTGTCACACGTCTTTCTCTACGGTGACATTTGTAGTGAACACGCCAAACGGTCTGGTTACCACATTACCGAAACCGGTAAAAGATCGAGTCGTTTTCTGCAGCTTCGGTTTACCGATCTTCTAATACGTGTTCAGCTTCATCACACTTACGTTACTGCCTGTATCCAGTAACGCGCGACAATCTATATTATTAATTTTCACCACAATGAGTTTTTTGTTGGCAGCCTTAATACAATTCACTTCCGTCGAATTACGACGCGACTTTTTTGGTTCCGTGCAATTGGGTGCAATGTATCCGAAATTATTGCAATTAAAGCACTTTAAACCTTTATCCTTTGATTCACAATTTTGAAAATTATGGTCGGGAGATCCGCATCCATAACAATGCACTTGCGATGGCTTCATATGTTTATCTTTTTTCTTTCCAATCTCTTTTTTATAAGCACTCCCGTGTTTCCTACTTTCCACTAGTTTCTCTTTTATTTTGTCATATAACTCTATCCTTTTGCTTAACCTTTTCGTTACTACGGATGACTATAGTGTAGTATCGTGATTTAAAAAAATTAGAGATAGCTCTTAATTAGTGAGTATGGATGGATTTTGTGTATGTGAGAGTGAATGTTTAGAATACGTGATTTGGAAGACGGCGAGTTTGAGGGTTAGAGTGAATGTTTAGTCTGTGGACAAGGAGAAAATGAGTGAGTGCAATAGAAAATGCAAGCTGTGAGAAAGACGAAGAATGCATGCTGTGAGAAAGAGTATCGAGGGTGGGTGCGAGTGTGAATTTTTGGGAGAGTTAGTTGAGAGAGTTGAGACACGGAGTTCGTTGCGAGAAGATATACAGTGTAGATATACAGGGTCCGTCAGCAAAATCCGGACAAAATTCTATTTTTTTCCCGCTACATGTAATGTCAGCAGTACATGTTTCTTTCTTTTCAAGCAAGGCATACGTATGTACAATATGGATGTAACATCTAAATCAGGCTGTTGAATTAGTTGCACGCCGCGAGCCTTTTCTGAGTCGCTCCGCCTGCTTCTCCCTCCCAACTGTTTTACCCAACCAGGAATGACTTGCCAGACTCGGCGTATTACACGAGTATAGTGGCGCTTTAGGGCGCCATTAGCCTCTGTTCGCTCGCGCTGGAAAGACGCCGCGCACGCCGATTACGGGAAAAAAGATCGATGCGCGTATCCCGTCGACTGACGTTATCTGTCAACGAACAGTTTCAGATCGCGTCACATGGCGTTTAGGTTAAAACAAAAGTATTACTAGTAAAAAAGTATGCTCAGATATGTCTTGAATTAAATGTGATTAACAGATTGTTAGCAGAAAAACATTGAAATTTTACTTTGTTGCATTCTTCGATACAAAATGTAAGAAGCGCGTTTTCGCTGCTTGACGCTCAACCGGTTAAAATCTCTTGCTAAGTCGACCGTGGCGGCAACAATGTATTCTTTGACGCGAGAGCTAACGTTTTGCTGTCGCCGTATTTTTAAATTATTTGCGTTGGAAATTAATTTATACGTGCGCGTGCTAGATCGTAACACAACTGTTTCTTTAGTATACAGGGTGGTCCACACAACGTGTGCACCGTTAAAAACTACCAAAATATGCGTTGCACAAAAAAGTTTTTATATAGAAGTTGCATGGTCTGAAGGGGCACATTATATAGTGTAGTTATTTTTTTTATAGGTGGAGGCGTTTCGGAGATTTGAATTTCAACTTTGTTTTTTTAAATGGAATGCTATATTTTTTATATCAAAATATGGAAGAGTGTCGAATTCTGAGTAAAAAAGTATTGACATTTATTTGCCCTAAACCTAATAACTAACGAGTAATTTCACTTTATTTCCTGAAAATTTTCTTCGCGTAATATCAAGTTAGAAATTCGACCTTATCACAGATCCATATCACAGAACCATGGGTCAGAAATGAACCGTTCTCTCGCAAATTAACTTTTAATTGGGCCTTTCGATTAAAATTTTGCCGATAGTTAAAGCAGAGGCGACGTAAACGAAGCTAGAAAATAGGGCACTGTGTCACCGAACCAGAAGAGAAGTGTAAGTGTTTATACTCTTCTTCCCGGGTGGGCCCTTGAGTGAACGCGACACCGAACGCAGGTCATTGACATTTTCTAGTCTTTTTCTCTCTCTTCAATTATGTTGCCTCTGTTTCAACTATTGGAGCTAGCCAGGGTATCTCATGTGTTTCCTTTCGAAAGGTCGGCGACTCGAAGGCTGTCGTATGGGCGAAATTTTAATCGTAAGGCCCAATTAAAAGTTAATTTGTGAGAGAATGGTTCGTTTCTGACCCATGGTTCCTCTCAGACATTTCGTCTACGTAACAAGACGAATACGATGAGCCAATAAAAAAAATTTGCTACCCTTTCCCGAATTTTGCGGCAAGTTTTTTTCGCATATCTCCATCGATCCAGAGGTGTAGAACAACCCCTGAAAGCCATGACAAATATTTTTGAAACACCCTGTACAAAAGACCGCCTCAGCCGAAAGGCGACAAGAGATCTAATTGTAAGCATTGCTACAATTGCGGAAGCAAGACGCATATCGGTCCCGACTACCCGGATAAGTTCAAAGGTCCGAAATGCTTTGTTTGTAATGAATTCGGACATGTGTCAAGAAAGTGTCCGAGATCCGCCGACGCGGATAAAGGGAGGAAGGAAAGGACAGATAAGGTACGGTGTGATCTGCTGAGTTCATGTGATAAGAAGACCTATAAGACAGTGAAGATGCTGGGTGAAGAGGTAACAGCTGTGTTGGACGGCGGAAGCAACCTGCATTTACTGCGGTCTAGTTTTTATGTCCGGTTAGGTGCATCGCTTCTTGAACCTAAAACAGTACCCTTTAATGGAGTGGGCGCCGCAAATCAACGCACGTTTGGACGTTTGAAACGGACGTGGAAATCGACGGATTGCTGTTCCCGTTCAAGTTCGATATCGTGCCGGGTAGTTTCCTCGGGCACGATGTGCTGATCGGTGGATTAGTGTTTGATTTCGTCGAGGTACGCACGAAACGCAGACAAGCGACGCTCGTGAAATTTGAGCCGGAAGGAGAAACTAACCCAGAAGAGGGCAGCTGGAAGGTGTCAGCCGTTAATGCCTGTGAAGAATCGGAGGATGAACGCGAAGTCGAAATTCGACATATAAGAAATTCCGAGATCAAAGCCGAACTTAAAGAATTGGTTGAAAACTACGTGCCGAAACATACGAAAGATACTGGGGTGAAGATGCGCATAGTGCTTCAAGATGACGCTCCTGTGTTCCAGAATCCTCGAAGACTGTCAGCCGAACAGAAAACACAGGTAAATAGAATCATCGAAGGGTAGACGAATGACGGTATTGTGAGACCCAGCACATCTGATTTTGCCAGTCCGATAGTGCTAGTCGCGAAGAAGAATGGGCAGCCTAGGTTGTGTGTAGACTATCGGGATCTCAGCAAGAAGATAATAAAGGACAGACATCCCCTGCCGCTGATTGAAGATCAGCTCGATCGCTTACAGGGTGCGCGAAGGTTTTCCACGTTGGACTTGAAGGATGGTTTCTTCCACGTTCCCGTGGAACAAGAGAGTGTTAAATATACGGCGTTTATACTGCCTGATGGACACTATGAATTTTTAAGGGTGCCGTTCGGACTGTATAACTCGCCGGCGGTTTTTCAAAGACACATACGAGTGGTTTTCCGTTCGCTGATGACTACCGGTGAAGTACTGGTATATCTCGACGACCTGATAATCCCTTCGATAGACGAACGAGAAGGGCTGGAAAAGCTGAAAGTGGTGCTGAATACCGCGAGTGAATTCGGGTTGGAAATAAATTGGAGGAAGTATGAGTTGCTGGTGGAAAAGGTGGAATATCTAGGATACCTGGTGGAAGCTGGACAAATAAGACGCTCCGCGAAAAAGACATTAGCGGTATCGGAGTTCCCGCAACCGAAGACGATAAAGCAAGTTCAAAGCTTTTTGGGCCTTACCGGATATTTGCGGAAATTTATTCCACAGTTCGCAGTGCGTGCACGACCGCTATCTCAACTCTTGAGGAAAGAAGAGAAGTTCAAATTTGGACCGAACCAGCGAGAGGCGTTTGAAAGCCTGAAGTCAGCATTGGCGGAAGAACCAGTGTTGAAATTATACAAAGTTGGTGCCGAAACGGAACTGCATACCGACGCGTGCATGGAAGGACTCGGAGCAGTTCTACTACAAAAGGATACGGAAGATGGAAAGCTGCACCCGATCTATTATGCCAGTTGGAAGACAACACCCGCGGAAGAAAGATACACCAGCTATGAGTTGGAAATCCTGGCAATGGTCAAAGCTTTGAAGAAGTTTCGCGCGTATCTGCATCATGTAAGATTCAAGATAGTGACAGACTGTAAAGCATATGTGTTGACGATGAAGAAGAAGGACTTATGTCTGAGAGTGTCGCACTGGGCGCTTTTGATCGATCAATTCAATTTCGTCATCGAGCATCGACCCGGAACATCGATGCGTCACGTCGATGCGCTCAGCAGAAATCCCGTGGAAGTTTTCCTGGTGCAGGAAGGCCGAGACGGGTTGATCGAGAAAATTCAAGAAGCTCAGAGAAATGATCCTGACTTAAAAAAGATAATCGACGCAGTGCAGGCCGGAAAAACGAACGAATTTACGCTTTCCAACGAAGTATTTTATATCGGGAAAACGATAGAGCCGAGCTTATGGTGGTTCCTAAATCTATGCAGTATGACGTCATAAAACAAGAGCACGATCAAGGCCATTACGGATGGAGAAAGATTGAATTTAAACTGAAAAGAGAATTTTGGTTCCCGAATATGCACCAAAAGATCCAGAAAGTAATCGAGAATTGCGCCAGATGCCTGTTGGCAGAAAGAAAATACGGGAAAGCTGAAGGATGGCTAAATCCGATTGAAAAGGGCGCCGTACCATTGGACACGTATCACGTGGACCATTTAGGCCCCATGCCGTCTACGAAAACGGCCTATCGTCATTTATTCGTGGTTGTAGATGCTTTCACGAAATTCGTGTGGATATACCCCACCAAGTCAACCACCGCCAACGAAGTAGTTTCCAGGCTAAAAGGACAGGCAACGGTTTTTGGAAATCCTCAACGTATCGTCTCAGACCGTGGAACAGCGTTTACTGCAAACGTGTACAAGGAATACTGTACAACGGAAAATATCGAGCACGTTCTGATAACGACAGGCGTTCCAAGAGAAAACGGGCAAGTCGAGAGAATGAACCGAGTTATAATTCCAATGTTAACTAAACTGTCAGTTGAGAATCCCATGGAGTGGTGGAAATACGTCGGGCAGGTGCAACAATTTATGAACTCTTCTTTCAGCAGAAGTACAAAAATGATTCCTTTCGAGCTAATGATCGGACAAAAAATGAAATTAAAAGATGATCAACAGCTGAGAGAACTGATAGAAGAAGAAATCGTGAAAGCGTATGAAGAAACTCGGAATGACTTACGGGAAGAAGCGAGAAAAAACATTAAGAAGATCCAAGAAGAGAACAAGAAAGCCTATAATCGGACGAGAAAGTCAGCAAAGAAATACGCAGTTTGATGAAATCTTGTTAAAATTAATATATTTGGGAGTTACAAAGATACAAGAAACTATAATATAATATGACTGTAAAAAATTTGACTTCCGTCTTCTCCGTGCGACTTTAACTTAAGAACTGAGGGCGAAAGACCCAATGCACGAGGAGCGCCTCTGCCTTCAGAAACAATTCTCCGAAGTGTCGTCATCGCTTCCTTGCCAAGCCATCCAAAGGCAATACAATGTATCGTTGAACATCAACACAGTTGGTAATTTGGTAAGAATACAAAGGACGCAACTTGGGCCCGGCATGAAGTTACAGTCAAAATTTCTTGGACCTTACAAGGTGGTGAATGTCCTGAGAAATAATCGGTACGTTGTGGAGAAGGTCGGAGATCACCAAGGCCCGAGCAAGACCAGTACAGCAGCTGACTTTATGAAGCCCTGGCCAACATCAATTGACTTCGAGGGTAATTTGGACGAAGAAGAAGAAGATCGCATCAAATATGAGTGACCAAATGGAGGATTGAAGCGAGAGGTATCGAGGACGATACCCGAGCAGGACGGCCGGTTGTGAGGACGGTTAGACTTTCTTTAAAAAAAAACGAAAAGTATTTTACAGACCTGCGAGACGGACGTACGAAAAGACGAAAAGAGGACAACGGACGATTTGACGATGGACGGGACGTAAACAAGGATTGGCTATTGGGGGGGGGGGGGGGGGGGGGGGTTACGGGGCAGGGAGACGGGGAGTGTGGTGTTGGGAAAAAAGACAAAGGAAAAAGCAGTTCGCGTCGAGACGTAAATGCGGAGAGATCTTTTGTATTTGAGTAATTAATTAAATTTATTATTGTTACTAAAGGTGTTAGTGATTCTGCCTCAATCAGTCCTTATTGATCCCACATTATGTTTGGAGCGTTATTGAAAGGATGTCTAATAAATCTAGACACCCCATCGTGGCATCCCTTCAGGTCGCTATAGAGGCAGCATTCGCGAATTTGGACAAGAATCAGGTGAAAAGAACATGTTCGCGCTTCAGATCAAAAATCCAAGAAGTGATCGCAGCGGAAGGAGGCTATACTGAATGATAAAACTTAAAAAGGATCCCCTAATTGATTTACACATTTTTTTTCATCAATACAAGTAATTTCTAACTAAACAAGTGTTTGAAATGAACTCTTAATTTTGTCCAGATTTTGCTGACAGACCGTGTATATAGAGTTTAGTGGAGAGTATTAGCAATTAGAGTTATTAGAGTTATTTTATTTTAGTGAGTGTTCCTATTTTGTTATTTTGTTATTTAGGCTATTATATTGTTAATTAGTTTAAGATGTACATATAGTTGTTAGAGAAAAGTATGTAGAATAAATATATATATAGATAGAGACAGAGGAGATTCTACACTATTATCGGCCCCAAGAACCCTAACGGATCAAACAACCGCGCTGTGTCTGATACTATGGACCGTTTGGTTACTATGCCTCCTTCACTTGCAGGCGTGTACGAAAAATGAAACGTATTTGCCTTTGGCTTCCATTGTATGCCTAATATTTTCGAGTTGTTGCCCTTGTTCAGATCCAGCACCGCGTCTCTGACCACCGACTCGCTTCCGACTAAATCGCGATGGTTCGACAGCTACTTGCTGAGCTCAAACGTGCCGAGTCCTATAAGTTCAACTATTCAAACAGTCTGCACCCGTTAGCTGATCATCGACGAGGAAATCGCCAAGAACTACCTTTGACCCTATTCCGTATTTGTGTGCGTGATTCACTGCAAGATGTTTCAAACAACGGGTTGCTAGATAAGACGCTGACGCGGTCCCACAACTTAATGTAAGAAGCTCATATTCTTCGATGGGCGTCTCGGGTTGTTCGCGCCATAAAATGCGCTGCAAATATGTCGGATCGGGATCGACTAGTATCTATCGATAAATTTGGACTATGTCCGCAGTCATGACGTAGATAAATAATCGAAATAGCAATATTATAGACATTAGATCCTGTTGCACTAGCGGCCCTACAAACAAAGCATCGTTTAACGCTACCCCGGTACTCGTCTTACAAGATGCATGTTACGCCGTAATCGAAGGTGCTTCGTGGCGTCTGATCGCGGGTGCTCGACCAGTAGTTTAAACAAGTCCACAGAGTTTAATATGAAGTATATTTACAAGGCTCAGCACTACTAATATACAAAATGATGTACAGAAATTAAATGACGAGTAGCGTGACGTTCCCAATGAAAGTACTGTAGCGAGAGAGACCCGAGTCGAAGCGCTCGCTTCTTTATATACGTGTAATTTCGAGGGGGTGGTATGCCTATGCCCGAAGAAGGGGCACAACTTTTCTGCCAAGGGCGGAAACATTTGGTCGCCACGTGGCGAACATTAGCCGACTTTAGTTCTGCTAGTCTGTGCCCAGGTACGGCTTTATGATCGCACCTAGGTACCGACTCTGCAGAAAGTTTCCGCGTTTGACAGTCAGGGTAGCAAGTTTTTATCGCGACGATGCGCCGCACAGTGCGTAATTTTAGTGTTCTAGCTGGACAAAAGTCAATTTTCGTAATGGTCCAGATGTATACAATTTTATTGGAAATCGATAGTATTAATGTCCATAGAAACAGAAAATGTAAAAATTATTTAAAAAAATAATCTGCAATAGTTAATTAACAGGCCTCAAAGTTATACTTTCCGTAGATTGGTTTTACACGCTCCCATCATGCCCTAGACATTTTCGTCAGTTGTTTTGTAACGAAAGGTTAGAATGGAATTTGCGCATTTGTATTGTTATCTACACTTATTTGGGATATATTTACAATTTTTTATTTTTCTAAACGACCTTCCATTACCATTTTAATCCGCTTTAACAATTAACATGTAATTTAAGTTCCGTTCCGAAATGTATGTAGACTTTTAACATATATTACTATTTATTACACTTTTGAAATTTTGTGTGCTTAAAGCTAAAAGTATAACAATTGAACATGCAAAGTGCCGCTTCAGACAAATGATGACATCTGTTACTTTTTTATTGTTTTATTCCACGCGGCCGCGGGATTACGGCTTCCCTTCGGAAAGTTATTTAAGTTTTGACAAGGTGTACCGTTTATTACACTTTTGCAATTTTGCATGTTCAAAACTAAAGGTATAAACAATTGAAAATGCAAAGAGGCATTTCAGACAAATGATGAGATCTGTTACTTTTTTATTGTTTTATTCCGCACGGACTCTGAATTTCGCTTCTCTTCGGAAAGTTATTTAAGTTTTGACAAGGTGTACCGTTTATTACACTTTTGCAATTTTGCATGTTCAAAGCTAAAGGTATAAACAATTGAAAATGCGAAGGGTTATTGAAGACAAATGATGACATCTGTTACATTTTTATTGTTTTATTACGTCCCAAACGGGCGGGAGCGACGCACAGTGGTCGATTTCGCCGAAATCCTGGCCAAAACCCCAAAATTTGTTTTCACAATTTTCAAAATTTAGCAATTGCGTTTGATTTGTAACACATCAGAGCATTGTTTTCCATTAATAAAAATTTGTATTGAACAATACTCTTAGAGATATGCAATGTCAAAGTTGGCACTTAAATAATGTAACGTTTTCACGTCGAAATTGAGAATACGTTTTCAATGTGAAATTAAAGTTTGATCCACTTTTTCAGTATTGGTAGCTATTTATCATACTTTTAATTTATAAATATCTTGGTTTCATTTTTTTATTTAATATTTTACAACTGTGATGGTACAGAATGTACATCCTATATATTTTTTTCCTTTTGCTAGTGAAATAGTTGTGAAGTCCACAACCATCCAAGCTAATTTTTTTTTTTAATTAAACTTTGAAGCTTCCCGAAGAAGACCTCGTTGAGTTTTCTTGCGACTTTTTGCGATTCTTCGAGTAATTGTTATTTGTTTGTCGCGCGCGCCATGCTCGGGGAAGTGCATTTATGACATAGGGCCGGGATATCATAAGACTAGTGATTTTCGTGCCGATCCGACAATTTTTCGATACTCGCACCTGCCATATTAGAGCCGCCATTTTGTTTTTGGAAATTCTGAGTTTGGATTCTTAATGAGCGACCGGAAAAACATAAGGCTACTGATTTTCATCCCGATCCGACAATTTTTCGATACTCGCACCTGCCATATTAGAGCCGCCATTTTGTTTTTGGAAATTCTGAGTTTGGATTCTTAATGAGCGACCGGAAAAACATAAGGCTACTGATTTTCATCCCGAATCGACAATTTTTCGATACTCGCACCCGCCATATTAGAGCCGCCATTTTGTTTTTGGAAATTCTGAGTTCGGATTCTTAATCAACGACCGAAATAATACTAATATACCAATTTTCAGCTAAATTGAAAAACTCCTTGCGACGTCTCACAGTGGTCTATTTTGCCGAAATCCTGGCCAGAACCCCAAAGAGCGGCGAGGCATTTAGTTAGTTTCGTTCGCTCAGAAGACACAAGAAAAATGCCTCGCTGAAGTTTTTAAATTTTTCAGACAAAAATAAAATTTATATTGCAATTTTTTTTGCTTTTTCAAGAAAACTGTCTGCCCTATCGCCTCCTGCTATTAGATTTCTTCCTGGATTTTTAATTTTTAGAGTAAATCGGAAACATATTTTTAAAACATATATTTAAACATATTTAAATCTTTACAACAATAAAATGAAATGCATCGTTGCAATTGCTAGAGTTTACAGAGTCATTTTACACAAAAAAAATTAAAATAAGCCTTAAGATTAAGTTACAGCAAATTTTTAAAGTTGATAGTCTCTTATTTTACGTATAAATGTTAAATAACTATTGAAATATGTATTATTATTAACGCTAAGTATAACAGTATGTTATTTACTAGTAGAAAAGTCAGTAAAAGTAACGAAAACCATAATTTCTTTCAAAAAATAGTTTTGTCCAGCTAGAACCCTAAAATTACACACTGTGCGCCGCGACAATGCATCAAATACCACGCGTAGCTTTGGCGTGGTACTACTATCTTTCAACACACAGTGATGCGGTATATATACAGCCTTATCATCATTGAGTATTGTATCAGAAGTCTTGGCTCGACTCATATGACCGAGGGACATGTCTGGGTTAGGTCAATTTCCGCAGATAAGTAAAATTGTGAATTGACGAAAGTCGTTTCGTCTCATTTCAAAGTTCGGTAATTGATCGGTAATTTTGCCCGTGACTATGCATTTTAAGTCCGCGTTGAAAGACTTAAATAGTGATTTTACCTTTACATTAGCAATTCAATTCGTGTTCGTTACTTTTCCGTTTATACCATGGATCGCGATGTTTGTATTTTGTGATTTTATCCCTGGTGTTTTGAGAAATTTATCCGTTATAAAATTAGCTTGTGATTCGCTATCAAGCAATACTCGCCCGGTTTTTATTTTGTTTTGACTGTCGTATACCTGTATCAGTGAGGAGAATGTTTTGCACGCCAGAGCCGTCCTTCGAGAAACACCGCCTCCTTTACCCACGCAAACAACTGAGATGTCACTGATTCACAGACACTCTGTCGGCGTTACGGCCGGTCTTATTGGCACTGGCGTGGTGGCGCATTGGGGCGACATTCGTAGTTAATCACTCGCGCTGGAGAGACGTGCATCGAGCGTCAGTCGCGGAAATCAGAAAGACGTGCGTGGCACGTTGACTCATTGTCAGAATATTTGTTGGAGAACAGTTTTAGATGGCACTTCGTTGCATGTAGGATAAAAAAAAGTATTGTTAGTGAAAAAGTATCCTCAGATATGTTTTAAATCAAATACAATTAATATTGTAGTGGAGGTGTCTAGCGTTTTGTTTGAGATGTCGTATGGTGATTGTTTGTATGTTTGTATGTATGTATGTGTGTATGGTGTGAAATACGACTCGCTACGCGGCGCTATAGGAGCTACCGAAAAAGATCAGATCAGGGTGTGGAAGGTTAGGAACCACACGTAGCGAACGGTGCTGTTATTTAGTTTTTCTTTGTTTCATTTTGTATTCTCCCTTAAGTATTAATAATTATATTGTGCAACTTTTACGCCTTGGTATTTTCCCTACCGTCAAGATCCTACAATATATTTTAATATTTTTGAATTTCTGGTGATGATTTTGCCGAAATCGACCACTTCATTACGTCTTACTGCTAAATATAGTATTGCGTTCCAGTACGCACATTTGTAAATTAATTACTAGCACAAATTGTTAAAAATAACTATCCGATACTAGAACGCTAGGCTTCCTCACATTAAAGAATACATTGTTGCCGTCGGATATCTCGACCGCTTACCGTCATAAACCGAAAGATCCTTGACAATTAGAATGAAAATCTAGCTAGTTGCAGGTATGAGGGTAAGATTTGTTCCTTACAATGTTCCATCTTTCTCCTTCGGCCGAAATTTATATTAAACAAAGGGAAATTTGGAGATGGAACAGCAGTGATATGCTTGTTATTAAGATACAGCGACTGCTGCAATAAATATCATTAGAACTTTGGAAGGAAGTGGAATAACATAATATTT
This sequence comes from Cerceris rybyensis, assembly GCA_910591515.1. Lineage (NCBI taxonomy): Eukaryota > Metazoa > Arthropoda > Insecta > Hymenoptera > Crabronidae > Cerceris > Cerceris rybyensis. The sequence continues at coordinate 25,864,829 of OU342794.1, forward strand.
TTTTTTCAATTAAACTTACAAGGGAACATCTCGAGGTTCGAATCACCGATTTTTATGAAATTATAGTATGATGTAGTACTCGTTAGAATATTCGACACGTATTTTTTTATCGGCAATCGTCGACGTTAAAGGGGTGAAAACCACCCCCAAAGTTAGGGCCCTAAAGTATATTTCGTCGATTATCTCGAAAACTATGAGAGATAGAGCATTTGCGTAAATTGACGAAATTTGCGTCGATTAATAACCAATAGAATGGTAAAAATTATTTTGCAAAATCTCAATTTGCTTAAACAATATATGAAAAATTCGAATTTTTTTGTTAGTTTTTCCCCGTTAATGTCAATTAATTTTCTGGAGTATTTGTTTATAAAAACTATATGTCCTTTACAAAAATACGGATAAATCGGAATTTTGATTTTTTTACTAGAAAAAAAGTTATTAAACTTGAAATTGTACCGTTCGACGCGCGAAATAGAGTGCGTACATGAGTCGTTCCTCGTCCTAAGCCTTTTACAACGTAACCGAATTTGATAAGTAGACTGGTCGAGATTTAATCAGTAACCTTCAACGAAAGATAAAAATCGAGAACTTTTCATAAATTAATTTTAATCTTCATGTCGGTTTTTATTATTAGTCCGCGAGCAGATCGAGCTTGTCCGTGCCGTGCCGATTTGGGAATATCCCGCAATAAACCCCGCCATAAACCGCCCGTCGCAAGGGAGCCGAAAATTTCTCACTTTAACACTTTGACTACTGTTGACGCTTATTGGCGTTTGAAACATGTTAGCTTCCTGCTACTGTTGGCGCCAATAGGCGTCCGGATAAAATTTCGCTTGTTTCGCGAATGATTGCCGTTTTAACATTTTATAATTGCTCTTATGTAAATCAAAAGCTAAAAGTCCTAATAATGAACATTTCCGTTTGTCGCAAAGGCATTTTCCGTCTCCATATGAAACCAATACAGCAATTCTGAAAAGTACAAGGCGTAAATGTGTAGTGTTTGCAAAAAATGACAAGAGAAAGAGTACACATTAAGAACGCAAAAAATGTCATGTAGGATTATGTATTCATCCGTGTTTTGAAATATATCAAACTTTATTACATTATTAAATTTTTGATTATTAAATATTGTGAAAAAAGCTTAAAATTAATGTTCACTTTTTAGTATGTGTCCTAATAATTTAAAGCAGAATATTAATAAATAAATAATATTGGTTTAATGTAATAGAATTCAGTATTTTGAATATTTTAATATACTTCGTCGGAAATGCATGCCTAACGAAAAACTTCGGTGTTCTCGGTGTACGTCGCTACTGAATTCCTACTGTACGATACGGCCGCGGCCGGGCGGTGCATGTCAAAGTCTGCCGTAGTAAAAGGTTTAAAATAAGAGAAGGTTCTTTCATTTTCACCAGCAACGAATATAAATCAATAGTATTCGTTCTTTTAAGAGGTATCAACTACTCATGAACAAGGTACGACCCATGTAAACACTCTATTTGGCGCGTCGAACGGTACAATTTCAAGTTTAATACCTTTTTTTCTGGTGAAAAAATCAAAATTCCGATTTATCCGTATTTTTGTAAAGGACATACAGTTTCTATAAACAAAAACTCAAGAAAATTCATTGACATTAAGGGGGAAAAACTAACAAAAAAATTCGAATTTTTCATATATTGTTTAAACAAATTGAGATTTTGCAAAATAATTTTTACCATTCTATTGATTATTAATAGACGCACATTTCGTCAATTTACGCAAATGCTCTATCTCTCATAATTTTCGAACTAATCGACGAAATATACTTTAGGGCCTTAACTTTGGGGGTGGTTTTCATCCCTTTAACGTCGACGATTGCCGATAAAAAAATACGTGTCGCATATTCTAACGAGTACTACATCATACTAAAATTTCATAAAAATCGGTGATTGGCACCTCGGGATGTTCCCTTGTTAGAAGCTTCCCGAAGAAGGCCCCGTTGAGTTTTCTTGCGACTTTTTGGGACTCTACGAGTTATTCTTATTTGTTTGCCGTGCGTATCATCAATGGGGTGGACCTTACTCCATATAATTACCAAAAATATTTTTTTTGTTTATTTTTTTATGCGATTTCTCGCCGACGATTCAGGGGAAAAGGACATCGATACAGTAGAATGGATCTTCAGAGGATATAACTCTGCAAAAAAAGTGCATTGGTATATATCCATGGGTAATGTGGAAACCTATTAACAGTTACTGCCGAGAGATTACATTGTAGAATGTATCACCCCGATTACTTTGACGCGAGAAGGCCTGGCATTCTGTTGTCGCAAAATTTTTAAGATATAAATGTCGCCCCAACGTGCTGCTACACGCCATCACGCCAGTGCCAATAGGCACGGCCGTGACGCCTACAGAGTGGCTGTGAATCAGTGACATCTCGGCTGTATGTATGGGTGAAGGAGGCGGTGTTTCTCGAAGGACGGCTCTGGCGTGCAAAACATTCTCCTCACTGCCTGTATGATCACGGTGGATAGTAAAACATCGCTATCGTCCTTATGTGAAACTGAACTGTGAGTCACCAGTGCCGACCCCTGAGCCGTGTCGGCAGCCTTTGACCGTCGAGCGGTTCACTATCATCTTTACTCATATGTAGCAAAGTATTGTGCTTGGCACCGCACGTTTTGCTACTACCTAGCTTACAACTGTTGGCACCGTGATTTGTACCGCGTAAACAATTAACTCATATTTTCCGTTTGCGTATTTCAAATAATATTTTATTGGTCGGCCAATCGATGAATTTCCTGCACGTATAAATCGGGTGATTCCCGTCGTAGATGATGCATTTGGCGTTGACCGTTACCGTGCACGACGAGTGTCATTTAACAGACGCTTGCGATCGTGATTGACTACCATGAACATTATGAGTGTTGGGCCTTGTCGTTCCGACATCTGAACACGACGGTTTATGAAATCGGTGAATTGCTTGAATGTAGATAATTCCGATCCCTTGAGTGAATTTTGCCATTCGCGTGCCGTTGTATTATCTAATTTCGCGGCTAAATTGAAAATTATAAGCTGATCCCAGTTTTCTTTAGGACAATCTAGAGCAGGGTGTTTAGCTACTTGATCATTTCTGGATCCTTCGAGCAACTCCGCCTGCTTCTCCCAACCGATCTGTTTCACCCAACCAAGCCTGCCTTGCCTTTCACCTCGCAGGTTCGGACCTATTGGCACGAGCATGGTGGCGTATTGGGGCGACATTCGCAACTAACCGCTCGCGCTGGAAAGACGTGTTACGCACGCCGACCACAGAAAACAAAACGATGCGCGTGACGCATCGACTGAGGTTATATGTCGAGAAACAATTTCAGATCGCACCACGTCGTGTGCAGGATAAAATAGCAGTGTTATTAGTAACAGAGTATGCTCAGATATGTCTTAAAATCTAAGTCTCAGGCGATATAATTTAATTTCCAGCGCAAATAATTGGAAAATTCCGCTATAAGAACGTTAGCCCTCGCGTCAAACAATACATTGTTGCCGCCGCGATTGTCTTGCCGATAGATTTTAAGATTTCAGACAGGTACAACCATATGTCGATGATTGCAAACCTCGACCGTCGTGCCCACAGCGTTGTTACAGGGATAGAGGAACTGGTCGTGGCCGGAAAATTCAATTCTCCTTTGTTTTAGAAAATTTTTTATTGTAAATCAAACTATGAAATCCGTCGCCTCAGCGGTCTTTTTACGACTGTACTTCCTGTCGAGTGTTCGATTGTGTCTCCTGACGAGCCGAACTTCGCCGACTAGTGGCGAATATTCACGAATCTGCACATACGTCGTGCCCGATGGGGCTAGGGCGCCTCTTACAATTTCGAACATCACCGGCCGCTTTGAAGACTTCTTTCAAAATATCTAAATTCTCTGCGCGTTTTACAGGCGATCACCAGAAATTTAGTAAACAAAACAAAATACTGGTCGCTGATGTACAAAATATGACAAACACTTGAATCGCAAAAAATAAAAACAATATGAGAAATCTTACAATATAAAATAAGCGAACTCTTAATGTATAGAATATATGAGAAATCTTACGCTATAAAACATAGGGAGATCTTGCGCTATATAACATATAACTTATCTGGGTGGCAGCACATGGCGAATGACGGGCAAGATTTTTAATCTGCGCGATTACTAAATTACTATTATTAATCTCACTATTACAAGTGTTAGCATACTCATTGGGGGTGAGCTCCGAGGTACTCACCCTAAAACTACTTTCTCTATTTTCTAATTCCGTAGTACCAATGAAATTGCCTCGGCCGAAGCCGAGGCGAGTCGAATGGGGTTGGTAGCCCCAAGGGACTCAACTAATGACTATTTAATTTACTATCACAAGATGTATTGTGGCCGGTATCTTTGAACGCCTCTTTGGGCACCGGCTAGAAGTCACTCCACGTCCGACTGGGCATCATCTTTAATGCGGGATGCAAGCATTTATACTAGACTCTCTCAAGGGACAAAAAAGTCGCAAAGAAACTTAGAAGGGAATAACAATATCGCAGTTCATTCATTCGGTTGTGCTATACATTTAACCGATTTCACCATAGGACAATTCATGTAGCTGTAAAGTATCTAATCCTATAAAGGATATGGCGGTAATATATAGATAAAATATATTAATATCTATACAATCCGATCGTCACCACTCAATGGAATCTCCATTTCGGCCTAATTCAAAACACTTGAAATCCTCACCAGAGAGGTGATACCAAGTTTACTGGGGTTGAGTGACGACGATCACATTGCCTTCAAGAATTTACTTTCGCACAGATCCACCACCAGAACATAACGGCCTATATACATAGAATTGATATCGATCATTAGTTGGTACCCGTTATTAATATTAACGATACTCATGTAATGTTCGAAACGAATAGGTCACAGCCATAGATTTAATAAAAAAAAATACGCGGAGAAGAAAGGCTCGTATATGAGCAGTGGCTCATAAATTATACGCTATATTCCGCGCTTTTTCCTCTATCCTCTTAAGTAAGATCGGGCACCTTTTCGTGTCCACTGCAGAATGCGATATATCAGTTATTCTTGCTAGTTTACAGTTGTGGCAGGCAGCCGTGTCGTTCCTTTTATTGCAACATCTGGTTTCATGCATTTGAATTAATAACTTCTTTATTGATCCCAAGAAACAATTACAGAGATAAGGAGTACAGCAATAACGAACTGTGATAGTGAATTGAATTCGAACTTGGTTACTCCACATGGCAGGCGAACTGCATCACGCGGAGATCGAAGAACGAATAATAATTATATAAAGAACGAGAAACGTTATATATCGCTATAATGCGAATTGCCGTGAAAGGTTAGATGTCGTATTTATAGATTCGAAAAAAGCAAGATTAGTACCAGGACGGTAAAAAAACGGATACTTCGCTACACACAAGCACACAAATCACACACACAGACATACATGAATGGGGATGCAGGGAAGAGGGGATCGAGAAGCGATCCGATTGCTAAGGAAGACAGCTAACAGAATCGACTATTGAGCCGTGAATTATCGGCTTTAAATTGATTTGAAATGTCAACACCCGGTATGGAAGAGGCCACAGTGCGAGAGGCAAGAGGTTACCAAGCGCACGAACATAAAGAGTTTTTTTGATTTGAAACTACTTTATTGAACCCTTAAGACATTCATACATGAGTTGACATTATATAGCAATAAAGAACTATTAAAACTAGCGGAAAATACAATTATCTCTCCAACAGGCAGGCGAGCTGCACCTCGTGGAGTACGCAGAAAGTATATATTAAGTTCAGAGAACTAGAAACGTGAAGACGTTACAAAGACACGGGGGTAGAGTAAAATGATTGCCAGCATATGGCTACTATATCTTGTAATGATAGATCCGCAAAAAATTGATGACACGGGTCGGTAAAAATCGGATTCTATCGCTTACAATTAGTTACACACACACATACATACACTTAATCATGCATACTAGAAATGGAAATAAACAAAAGGGGGGGGGGGGATGATCGGTGATCAACCAGCCATGGAGAACGGCTAACAGGTTATCGGATGAAAACAAATAAAATTAAAATCAAAAAGAGTGATTGACAAATTGAAGTTGCAAGTCGGACACCCGGTATGGTCGCGGCGATCGTGCGAAGGTTAAAGGACATTTAACCCGCGCACGTAATGTACGTTGTGACGGGTGTGCGCAAATATAATTGATGAAGTTAATAAATAAGGTGGTGAGAATGAGTGAGGTGAGATGGCGGGGGGAGGTAGAATATGACGATACCGCGAGGATCCCCTAAAGGGTAAGCAGAAAACCATGAGCAGCCCCACTGAAAAGAATCATCATATCAGCGATCAAATGCAGGCACGTTTTAATCGCTGAGTCGCACACAATATGCGAGTCAAACGATGTCGAGTGAGCCGGCGGCAGGCGCCTGCGATAGCCAAGGAAGTCTCTTGAGATAATTATAAGATTTTGGTAGTTTGTCTCCCGATGTAAGTGCAGTGGAGAAGACGAGCTTGGTTGGAACGGCCAGCACTGCGCGAGGCGAGTATTCGATCGCCAGCGAGCCCCTTCTGCGCGGTGTATGATAGAGAACCGAGATTTTGGTAATTGGATCTTGTATAAATCCTTTTGCGTCGAGGTACAGGAACACGTCGACAGCCATATATCCAGCGATTCGAGCATTCTCAGCGTAGGCGGTGGATGCACTTGCCAGTGCGGCTACGTTAGGATTGCCTGCTCGATTGCGATGGGCTTCCAGTAAGAATTTCGGCGTGAGTTTTATCATGAAAAGGTCGATGCGCGAGCAGTTGACCTTGTCGTACAGGGTACGGTTTTTGACTATGTTGTGTCCCGGGGGTGAAAATGAACAGGGGAAGAGGTAGAGTTTCTGTTCTAGATTCACCTTGACAGGATAAAAATCGGTTTTTAGCCAATCCTACCTGGGTGGTGGTCGGCTGGGACCCGATTTTAAATTGTTAACCCGTCCATCAACAGAGAGACTCTAGCACTGGAGGCGAAGTAGAATATGCGCTTGGCTCACCGTTTGTCGCTCGCGTACAATGCGTTCGAGGAGGGAGATCCGGCGTTGATTGGTGACGTCAGCTCGGCTCGCAGTGAATGACTTGGCGCGCAGCGTCGTTACTGCACGATCAGCTGATGAGTCCGGGGGCCAGTGTACGACGAGTTGGGACAGGTCAGCGCTCCGGTGACGTGTCACTCGAGGGTTATCACCTTGATCTCAGCTGTTGGGCAGTGGCGCTTCTTGTCGGATTTGGCTCCGTGTGTGAGAGGGACCAACACAGAGGAATACTCCTCAGTGATTCCCAGCCGTTGACGCTTTGCTTGTGTTTCACGAATCCACGGAATCAAATGTGATGAAACCACGTTACTATTGAACGGTTGAGCGCCGTGCTCTTCGATTAAAACTTTACGTCGACGATTTCGATATTTCGTGGCTCGTGGGTCAGCTTCCTGTACGTTCCGAGGAGGAAGGTCAGTGAAATAACGAGTGGTAGGAAATAGCTTCCACGATAATTCAAGATCTACGTCTATAGTGGTAGGAACGATTACGGTGGATTTTTCTAGGTAGACGTTGAGTTTCGTGGGAATATCGGAGATGATTTTGGGTAGTGGGTAAGGCGTCCGTGAGTGGTTGATTACTGGAGGAACTTCTGACTTAGATTCAGATCCTAGGAGGTCTTGGTTGCAACTATCGGCGCTGTTGGGTTTGTAGAGAGCTGGCAAAAGACGGCGGAGTTGCTGACGTCTGCCGGCACTGCGTACGCGGCGTGGCATGAATGTTTTGGATGGAGTACGACAGGCAGGGTTGAGTGGTCAATCGTGTGCAGACTTAGTCCGCACCGCCGAAATACAAACGATCTCTGCCCTATGCGTAACTCTGGAACGATGGACCGTGAGGGAAGGTTCGGTGTGTCTGGTGTTGATCGGTATATTCTCTGTGCAGGTCTGACCCGCACCGCCAGAATAAGATCGTTCTAAGGAGGATTCGGCGTGATTCTAATAGTTAAGGGAGTCTCCGTGTGCGGATCTAGCCTGTACCGCCAGAGATATCGGGGTTAGGGGAACGTTGACTAAATCAGATGCGCGAATTCGTATGCTAGAGCTCGACGTTGAAAAATGGAAATTGGGAATTCACTTAGACGAAGATTCTGAACTCGACTCTATTAAGTAAAACTAAAAATATATATTTATTCAACACTTAGTATTACGCACAAAACAAGAAAAGAACGAAAGTATAAAATTAATTGAGACACTAAGAGTATTGATACACGTAAAATTAAACTAAGGATATAGAAATTACAATCTAGTAAGGATTTAGTGAACGCTTCGCGAAATAGAACTTCCTTGCTCGGAGGGAACTAGAAGGTGACCGCTCTGGTCGAGATTTTGAATAAGACTCCCTTTCGAATGTCGCTGACTCTTCCTCATTAGGTCGGTTTGGTAGTGGGGGAAGCCAGGGTGTGAGTAAAGGTGGGTCCAAAGTCCGCGGTTGGGTGACGTAATTGGACTCTACCCACTTCTACTCACAGGAGTTGCTTATCGGGTGCAGAAGATGTTATTGCGAATTGGAAGGATGAGGAACGCATGGAGGTATGATGTGAAGAGGTGGCGCGGTTTCCCGCGCTTGGAATTAGAAGGAGTCTTGGTTCCGGCTGACAAGGGAACATATCGAACTCGAACACACCGATTTTGATGAAATTTATGTCACACGTAGTCCTCGTAAGAATATTAGACACGTATTTTTTTTTATCGGCAACCATCCACTCTGAAGGGGTGAAAACACCCCTCAAAGTTGAGGGCAGGAAACACATTTTTGGGAATATCTCGGTAACCAGGGGTCAAAAAAATTTGATTTTTTTTTCAAATTGTTTGTTTTTCGACCAGGAATTTAACTGTGTAAGAAAAGTCGCCTAAAAGTTATTTGTTTAAAAAATATATTAAAAAATTAATTTTTTTTGTTAATATCTCTCAGAAAACATTCGCAATAAATTAAATAAACTTATGTACACAAACTATGGTCCAAATTAGCGGATACGTGTTTTTGGTTTTTTTCGATTTTTGACTATATGGGTCATTATTTCGCGTTTAACTTTTCTCGCTCCGTGCGGGACTGGGCGGCCGAAATGGACTTTTTTCATAACAAAGCTGATTTTATTGCAGACTTCTTTTCCATGTAGTTCTACATCGTAACAATCCGGAAGTATATAAATGAAATCATAAAAATTAGTCTATATAGTCCCCGTTACTGAAAAACTTATTTCGAAATGCGTGGTTCAGTTGTGGCTATATAGATGAACGACCTGAAGAATTCGAACATCATGTGGACTTTTCTTTCATGCAATTAGAAAATATGAAATGTTTACAGTAGAATTGTGTGATCACACTTAAATGTTCTTGGTGCAAAAAACATTTATGTTTAACACACTTCTTCGCACAATACCATTACTGTGAACGCTATACAGAATAAAGTTTTTTATTTTTTTTTTATACTTTCCCGATTTTTCCTTTTGTCATATACGTAGAATATTAGTCCTTACAACTACACCAGTTTTGTTTTGAAAGGAGTACATTTTCGTTTAATTGCTCCGTGCGGAACTGCCCAGTCGAAGTGGACTTCTTTCAGGACACAGATGTTCTTATGGCAAAGACCAAAATTTTAATAATCTTGTTAAAACATCAAATAATAACGATTAGCGTCAAAACCCAAAAAGTTCAAAAATCACGTATCCACTGATTCAGGTCATAGTTTTTGTACATGTTATACGATAGCAGAATAACTCTTATGAGAAAAATTAACGAAAAAATTCAAATTTAATTATATCATTTAAACAAATCGTGTATTAAAAAATTGAATTTTTTCGTTAATTTTATCTTATCAGATATCAGCCTTATTCCGCTATCGAATAGTATGTACGTTAACTATGATCTAAATCAGTGGATACGTGAGATTGGAATTTTTTGGTTTTTAACACTAGCCGTTCTTATTTTATGTTTAACATTCTTTCACATAAATTATTAGAATACTAGTCTTGGCAATCAAATTAGCTTTGTTATGAAAAAAGTCCATTTCGGCCGGCCAGTCCCGCACGGAGCGAGAAAAGTTAAACGCGAAATAATGACCCTTATCGTCAAAAATCGAAAAAATTCAAAAACACGAATCCGCTAATTTGGACCATAGTTTGTGTACATACATTTATTTAATTTATTGCAAATTTTTTTCTGGGAGATATTAACAAAAAAAATTAATTTTTTAATATATTTTTTAAACAAATAACTTTTAGGCGACTTTTCTTACACAGTTAAATTCCTGGTCGAAAAACAAACAATTAGAAAAAAAATTCAAATTTTTTTGACCGCTGGTTACCGAGATATTCCCAAAAATGTGTTCTCTGCCCTCAACTTTGAGGGGTGTTTTCACCCCTTCAGAGTGGATGGTTGCCGATAAAAAAAAATACGTGTCCAATATTCTTATGAGGACTACCTCTGACATAAATTTCATCAAAATCGGTGTGTTCGAGTTCGATATGTTCCCTTGTGAGTTCCGGTGTGCCGGGTAATAGGAAAACATGACGTCATTCGTTCCTGGTGGTCGGAAATTCTATTCCGTACTGTCGGAGTGTCAGGGGATTGATTTAACACGGGATGACATTGGTTCTACAATATCCCCTGACGCTCTGTCCTGTTATTAGCTTATTATTAAATTAGTTTAAACGAAAAAATAGAGGTCAAAATTACGGGGACGTAACAACTATGAAAATACTGTTCTCGGTGATCCTCGGACGCGCCCTATTCGCTACCGCTCGAAAGATTTTCCTTTCGAACCGCCGCATGATTTCAATTATATATGGGGAGACAAAGAACCACGCCGGTCAGGCGTACGTTAGTACGGAGCGTACGTAACATTTGTACAGTAAGGTCTTCACTCTCAGCGAGAGGTACGGGGTGTAGAGGTAGCGCAAGATACGCCCTGCTATTCCTTTAGCCTTTGCTATTAGTTTCTTTCCGTTCTGGTTACAGCTGAACTTGTCGTTCAGCGTGTAGCCGAGATACTTGACGCATTGTTCGCGAGGCAGTTTGCGTGATGCGTCACCCTGGACGTGAAGGGAAAAATCTTTAGAAAGGCACCGAATTTTCCTGGAGATGTGGTTAGCCGTCGCACGAAAAAGGATCGTTGTACACTTGGATAAGTTAATTTCGATCATTTTGTGAGAGCACTCTGCGACTAGGATCTCCCAGGCTCTCTGAAGCGAGGACTTGATTACCGCCGGGTCACGATCGGCTTTGTATTCAAAGCAAGTCGTCGGCGAAGGCAATCATCCTGAAGCCTTGTCTAGAGCCTTCATTGAATTTGTTTAAAATATCGGAGAAGTATATGCTGAAGAGCGTTGGGGAATTTACTGCTCCCTGTTGAAAACCATTGGCAATTCGAAAGCTCACGGAACAGGGTTCGCCGTTCGCGAAAACTCGAAACGATCTTCCGGTGATCGTGTGCTGTAACATCCTTAGAAGCTCGATGCTCATCCCAAGACTATGGAGTCTGACGATAAGGCCTTCAGTCCATATCGTATCAAACGTTTTTTCCAGGTCGACCAGGCATGCTCCCGTTACTTCTTTGTTGAGAAGAGATCTCGCGACGTCAGCGTTTAGCGTGGATATCACGTGTACGGTAGAAAGGGCTCGGCGAAAGCCGAATTGACGGTCCGGTATGATCACCTTGGCGTTTATGAATTTATTCAGGCGATTGTTGAGTATTATTTCAAATAATTTGCCTAGGCAAGGAAGGAGACTGATGGGTCGGTAAGTGCCTAATTGTCCCGGGTCCTTGCCCTTCTTCAATAATGGTATAAGCTTCGCGCCCTTCCACTTCTCGGGGAAATAGAAGCAGCGCAAGGCTGCATGGAAGAGTATGGCCAGGTGATTGAGGAGCGACAATGGAAGCTTTTTAATCGCGAAGTTGGACACCCCGTCGAATAACGCAGATCTTTTTGATTTAAGGGACGAGATCGCCCGTCCCACTTCCGTCGCGCACGTGTAGTAGCCGGGCCCGTCGAGCGGCCGCGCTTGCTGAGATATTGATTCGAATGGTACAGCGTCGAATGCGAGGGATGAGCGGACCGCACTGCCGGCTTCGAGGACCGATCACTCGGGCCGCCGCCCCTCCCAACCGCCTGCCACCAAGTTCTTCGTGTGTACCAGGGAAAAGTGAGCACCGATTATTTTTAACTTCTTGTCGGGCCCCACCACCACGCGGAAACCGTCCTTGAGCTGGAAGTCCTCTCGAGCGAGACCTGCTCGGTCCCATAATTCGTGGTCGCCATCGGGCGCGCACAATGTGGGGAGTGCCGCGGCGTCCGTAGGGTTAGTCGCACGTCTTAGTAATTGGTGAAGTTTGGAGGTGTTACGTAAGTCGATGTTCGTTAGTCGGTATTTCCAAAATCTGCTGTTTATTGACTTGAATAGAATTTGTAGTCTGTAGTTGATTCGTTTTATGGTTTTTCGGATGAATATTGAATGATCGTAGGCGTCGGAATATGTCGATCTCGCAATGGAAAAGAGTCGAGAAATAAGTTTGGATTTGATACGTTTGAGCCTCCTGATCCGGGAATCGTCATAATCGTGCGGTGACTGAATTGCATCTGCAATCGGAGTGCAATCGCGTAAGGCTGCAACGATCTCTGTCTCGAGATTATCAACCGCTGTATTAAGCATCTCGACCCCGGCATTCAGAAGCTCTGCGCTATTGTTGCTCGCGAACTCGGATAGTCTCAGTCTATAGTTCTTCCAGTTAGTACGTCGGTAGTAGAGTCTTGTTCTAGTCAGTCTGTTGGACGCCGCGATACTCCACCCTTCGGCGCGCACACGCATCACCACCGTGAGGTGGTCACTGTCGTAAGGCAGGACCGTTAGTCGACCGGACGCGCCGTTGATGGAATCTAACAGTCGAGAGTCGACCAGGGCAAGGTCCAAATTTGAACCCCATCTCGGGAACGTGGGAGTTTCCGAGAACAATAATTTAGCCCTGCAGCTGGCCCCCTCTAATTGCAACCAGTCGCGGAGAATCCAACCCTTTGGATTATTGACTGGGTTTGCCCAATCTGCATGTTTCGCGTTAAGATCGCCCGCTATGACGAAGAATTTACGCTTATTGCGTAGCTTCAGCTGAGCCGCTAGATCGTCCAGGTCTCGTTTGAATAAAAAGCGATCTTTATGAAAGCTATAAAGCTCCTCAATCACGAGTACATGACCATTACCCAAGTCCACCTCCACCGCCACTGCTTCCATGGACCTTGCGTCGGGAAGGTTGAGTTCCAGGATTCTAATCGCGATGTCTTTCCGGTAGATGATCGCGACTCCCCTGCCTGATCTTCTACTGATTCTATCGCGGCAGACCAACGTATAGTCCGGTGGTAATGTTACGTCAACCCTTTCATAAAGCTTCGTTTCCGCTAGGCAAAGGAAGTCAGGCCGATGTCTCCTTATGGATTCTAGGAGCGAAGCTCGTTCATGAAGCCTTACGACAGAGTTGACATTAGCATGTATGATTAGCAGCTTGTTGAGCACTGCATTTGGTTGTGTAGCCTGGGATGCGATTAGTGCGCGCTGTTATCACGTCTACCGCTGACCGCACCCCTGCGTCCTGGTGGGGGCGTCGTGAGGTTGCCCTCCACGAGCACGTCAAATAAGATACAAGTATCTATGCGTCGTGCGTTTTCCTAACTTCTACGCTGGATGTTATTGACATTAGTTGCAATCGTGTTAATCGCAGAGAATAGTTTACTGAGTTTAGATTCAAGGGACGATGTGCCCCCGTATTAACCCCTGAGGGGAAGTAGGAGCTGCTGCAGCCGTTTGCGTTATTTCGGTGAATGTTTGCGCTTTCGCGCCCTTCGTGACAGTGGTACCGGCACCCCTAGTCCCCGCTGCTTGGCTGAAAGAGAGCCCTTCCCTTACTAATGCTTGCCGCGATAGGGGAACCCGAGACACGGAAAGCCTCCTTTCTCTGTTGCTAGGCGAGGACGACTTTGTTTTTGATAAACGGGCATCCCCGGTAAGATGCCGGGTGCCCAAACTGCCTGCAGTTAACGCAGTAGATCGCCTCGTGCTTCGTCGCATCGGTCACCATGCAGCTACCGCTTTCGTGGGTTAGATTGCATTTAACGCAGCGAAAGTCAAGACGGCAGTTGATCGCGGCGTGTCCAAGGCGTTGGCGATTGTGGCATTGTAATGCCTCTTACCTGCGGAATTTCTCCCAGCGAATTCGTTGATAGTTCAGAGAAGAGATATTCTTAAGTAACGAGAGTTTCGATGAGGGAGCGAATTGTACCAGCAACATTGGGAGGGAGGAACCCATTTTTTTCGAGCGTACCGTCTCGAAAGTGGACATTTTCGTCGCCTTGACTCTCGCTGGCGCTATCGCATTGATCTCGGCAAGTATCTCATCACGGTCTGTCTTGGGGTCTATTCCTTTCAAAAGCATGGTTTGCGATCTTTCCGCTTTCGGTGTATAAGTATAGTATCGGATTTGGGCATTAGTTAGCATCGATTTCAATCGATTGAATGTCTCTAAGTCATTAGGGTAAACCACGTGGCTTCTGGGGCCACTTCTTTTAATTGTGAATGAGACCTTTGACAAGACATTCTTTCCGAGATTAATTATCATCTGCGGCGAAGCAGAGTGCACTATGATAGGTGGGGGCTTACCCATTCCTGACGGTCTCGACTCTCTCGTTACGCTCGACGGGTAGCAGGATGCGTAGCAGGATTCTCGGCCATCTCTACCAGCTGCGCTGGAGAGTTGGAAATGCGCTCGCTCGGCTCGTCCATTGTTCAGCTGCTGTTCGGCTGCGAGTCGTCCGAAGGTTGGTTGCCGGTCGTCACGACATCGGTGGCCTCCTTCATTGAAGGCGATGGTGATGGTGTTTGAATAGTCGAGTCGAGGGTCGACCTAGACGGTGGTGAAGCACGTGGATTAACTTTAGTACGCTTCTGTACTAAATTTTCGGTTGATTTTGCAATGTTCGATCTTGACTTTCCTCTCTTCAGGGAAATAGAAGGCTTCGTGGTCCTATTTCGTGCTGGAAATGCTTTAGGTCGATCGTCCCTCGATGAAACACTTGATGAGGCTCCAAACTGGTCAAGACCGGAACTATCGTCCACTTTAGAGTTTTTGGTAGAAGACATGGTCAGCACTCGCGCTAGTAAGTGGCGAGGTCACTTGCAAATGCAAGCGCCTGCCCGTAATGGATGAAAGACACTCCAAAATATAATAGTGTGGGATTTAGTTTCGTTAGGTCCTTTTATTTTAGAATACAAAAGAAAGGAAAAACAAAAGAGACAATACAAATGATTACACTGATTATGACTCGCACTTTTCTCGCTCGCTATTCTCGCTCGCTCTATCGCCTTCGTAATCGCTCACGAGACCTATTGTCGACAGGATTTAAACGCCTCTCGGCCGTTTTTTTCGATGGTGCCGAGCCTCCGTCGGAAACCGCCGAACGCTCCGGCCGAGTAACGATCATCCCGTGACAACATAGGCCGACCTCCTGTAGGACAGGCGTTCTGTCTTTGTTTTCGACGTGCGGCCCCGAGCCGCGCCGATCAGCTGTTCCTACACTCGGCCATCCTATTTACAAACACCTGTCCTCAGGTGTGGTTTTGTCGTTACTCGACGTCAGATCGTATTCTTCGTCAATCCACGGTTTCATATTGTCTACCGCTGTCGACGTAACACGTGGGCCTTCGGATTCGGACTCGGTACGGCCCAAGGAATTTCGGACATAGTTTTAATCCGGGGCGCAACTGAGTCCTACGTATCGCCGCTAGGTCGTTATTTTTGAATTGTGTTGTCACCCGTTTCCTCTTACTGTTGAACGTCCTTCGATTTTCGCGTTGTATTTTTTGTATCGCTTTCCTCGCTTGCTCGCGTATCTCGTCACGGCTTTCCTCGAATGCTATCTCCCTCTCCTTTTCCACTATCTCTCTAATTTGCGGATCGTCTTTTAGGCGCATGGAGGTACCTATTAATAATTTGAAAGGCGACGTTCCGGTACTCCTACTAGGCACGTGATTTAAATATTGCTGCGCCCTTCCAACGTGCTTGTACCAGTCTCCCTCATGAGGCAACGCTAATTTTGTTAGAAGAGGGATAAGCGTTCGATTCGCCCGCTCCACTTGCCCATTCGCCCTGGGAATCCCCGTCGTTATCATGATATGTTCGACATTTTCATCTTTACAATAGTTAGCGAAATCGTTAGAAGAGAACGCAGTGCCTCTATCTGAGATAATTCGCCTCGGATTGCCGAAGATGATCGCTTGTTTCCTTAGGCGATCTACTACCTCTGCCGTCGTCGTCGACCTGGTCGGGTACAGCCAGATAAATTTGCTGAATGCGTCGACGACTACGAAGATATGCCGATAATTTTTTCGTGTAGACGCGAGAGGGCCTAGGTGATCCACGTGATAGGTATCTAAGGGATACCCGCTTCTATCGATAGCGTGCAGCTGCCCCTCGGGACGCCCGGCTTTTCGTTCGGCGAGGATGCATCGGACGCAGTTTCGAAGGACCTTCTCTATTTTCGGACGCATGTTACTGAACCAGTATTCTCGCTTAGTTAACTGCTCGACCTTCGCGACGCCGAAATGGCCCTGCTCGTGTAAAAGGCGTATTAGATAATTTTGCATCCCCTTGGGAACAACTAACAGCTGCTCACCGTTCACTATTTTATAGACCAACCCATCTTCGGACACGAACTCGCTCCCGGACTTCGCAATTTTCTCCTGCAAATCCCTGTCTTCGCTCTGGCTTTTGCGTAGTTTTTGTAAGACGCCGGTCGTCTCCTGATCGAGTGCCATCGCTTCAGGTAGAGGGTACCTGCTTAGAGCGTCTACGTGACGCATGCTTGCACCCGCGCGGTGTTCGACGACGTAATAGAAATCTTGCATGAACATCGCCCACCTAGCTACACGCGCGCAGATATCTCTTTTCTTGAGGGTACCTACTATTGCTTGGCAATCCGTTACGATCTTGAACGGCATGCCGATCAAATACACGCGGAATTTTTTCAGAGCTTTTACCACCGCTAAGACTTCCAGCTCGTAGCTGTGGTATTTTTCTTCGGCTGCAGTCGTTTTGCCGCTCGCAAAATATATCGGATGCCACCGCCGATCTTCGCTATCTTTTTGCAGCAGCACCGCTCCGAACCCTAATGCCGATGCATCCGTGTGTAGTTCGGTTTCTGCCGTCGGGGAATACAGCCGCAGTACTCGCTCGCTGGTTAAGACGTCCTTAATTTCCCTTACCGCGCGTCGCTCCTTTTCCGCGAAGTGAAAATCAGTTTCTTCGCGCAACAGATTAGTAAGCGGTCGGGCAATCAGCGAGTAATTTGGCACGAATTTACGGAAATAGCCTGTAAGCCCTAAAAAGCTCTGTAATGTACGTACGTTCGTAGGCTCCGGGAAACGCTCGACCGCGGCTATCTTTCGCCTGGACGGTCTGACGCTATTATTTTCGATTTCGTAGCCCAAATACTCGATCCGCGTTTGGAGGAATTGACATTTCGCCCACTTGATCTCGAGTCCGTACTCGCTCGCAACTTTCAACACTTTCTCCACCCGCTGTATCCCATCAATATGATCCGCGGCCGGCACGATGATATCATCTATATACACCAACGCGTCACCGCTCGCAACTAGATCCCTGTAAATCGAGCAAATAAAACGCTGAAACACAGCGGGCGCGTTGCATAATCCGAATGGCATTCGGCAAAACTCGTATTGTCCCGACGGAACAACGAAGGCCGTGTATTTTATGCTTTCCTCGTCTACCGGGACGTGGAAAAATCCGTTCGCTAAATCTAAGGTACTAAAGACACGCTTGTCTCGCAATCGATCAACCTGGTCCTCGATGCGCGGCAGAGGAAAACGATCCTTTACTACCTTCTGGTTGAGTTTTCTATAATCTATGCAAATTCTCGTGGTGCCGTCCTTCTTCTTCGTGAGTACGATTGGACTCGCGCATTCCGAGTGAGATGGCCTAACGATGCCCTCGCTGAGCCACGATTTAATTTGCAAATTTACCCCGTCATTTTCGCGAATGGATAGCCGTCGCGGGCTCTGATACACGGGAACGTCGTCCTGCATTATTATACGTAATTTCACTCCACATTCGCGCGTTTTGACCGGTTCGTAATTGTGGATCAATTTAATGAGCTTTTCCCGAATCTCGGGCTTGGAAACATGACTAAGTTGGACCTCATGTGGTTCCTCGCTAATATGCGCCACCTCCGGTAGATCGCGAATGACATTGGGTATTTTGGAGATTGCTATAGTGCCGTTTCGCATGCTGACATCGTTTTCCCGCAAAAAATCATACCCAATAATTGCATCGTACGAAATTAACGTGTCGGATACGACGTGGAACGCGATTTCAAATTCCTCCCCGTCAATGTCAGCTCTAACTTCCGTCTTGCCTAGCGTCGTTATTTCGCCCGAGCCAACTCCCCGAAATTGAATTTTTTCGGCCGTCATCGTCGGTGCTCCGATCCTTACGTACGTCGCCGCCCGCATAAGACTCAAATCGCTACCCGAATCAACGAGAGTACTTACAGTATGAGGCCCGACGCGTATGTCTTTCTGCGCTTTCCGTCGCTCCGATTGTACTGCACTGCACCCTGCCGAGACGCTTTTCTTTGGACACAATGCCGATACGTGTCCATATTCGCGACAGTTGAAGCATTTCATGCCCCGATCCTTCGTCGGACAGTCGAAGCTCTGGTGCCCCCTATCCCCGCAGTAGTAGCACCGTCTCGTGGGTTGTTCCGGGGTCGCGCTCTTCCAAGAAGGAGCGCCTCCTGGTCTCGTTCCGTCGCTGCCGGCTCGCGATGCAACCGCTCGGCTCCCCGCTGCCGTTGTCTCCGTCTGCTGCCTGTTGAGGCTGCTCGCTGTACCCCTTGGGTCCGATGGCAGCCAGAGTCGCTCAAACGCCCTTAGCACGGCGTCCGGTGCATTGAAACATTGTATCGTCGCTTGATTTCTTAGCGACGGGTCTGGGATTCCCTCGATGATATAGTCTATCAACTCGATTTGGTCTTCCACCGGCACCCGACTCGCCAGAATCGTTTTGTCATAGAAATAGTCCTCGAAGGGCTCGCCTCGCTTCCAGGTACGATCTTGGAATTGCTGCCGCGCAAACATTGTACTTGAGCGACGATAAAACATCTTTTCAAGTTGTTTCAGGAATTCCTCGATTTCCATTTCCAAAAACTCGGGGCGGTAATCCAACCACTCTCGGGCTCTTCCTTGCAGTCTCATGCCGATTAAAATCCTCACTTCATCATCGCTCAGCTGGTAATTCCTTTTCAGGATGCGGACACGATTCACCCACATCGGCAGTTTTTCCGATTTCCCGTCAAAATTTCCGAGCAGCGCGGCGACCGTTTCCACGTTTACTCGCAGACGACTAGCCACTGGGTTTGGCTGTTCTACGAGTGTGTCGCGATTATTCTGCATTCTTCGCAACATCTCGATTTCGCGCCGCGCTATTTCTAATTCTCGCTCCTTGAGCGCCATTTCGCGTCGAAGTAAGTCCATCTCACGGTTTTCCCGCCTTTGCTCCTCGCTTGGAAAAGGAGTTTCCGCAAACAGACACGGTTCACTTACTCCTCCCACGGCGCCTTCCATTTTGTCGGAGAACTGTGCGTACGGGAAAGTTTCCGGGAGTTCCTTTTTCCCTTCGTCCAGCGCGTCCGTCCCGCGCCCGGGTGCTCCGCTTTCCTGCCAACGGGCAAGGAGTTCCGCCTTTGTACCCGCTACGCTGAGCCCTCGCTCCCTTAGAAGGTCTCTTAAGTCGCTTACTAGCAACGTAGTGCCGTCTTTCGCCGACATAATGGCTTCCTTAATTTCACACGCGAGTGTCCCACTTATTAACCACTTTTAACTAATTATATCCCGGCTGAGCCCCCAGAAATTTGTGGGATTTAGTTTCGTTAGGTCCTTTTATTTTAGAATACAAAAGAAAGGAAAAACAAAAGAGACAATACAAATGATTACACTGATTATGACTCGCACTTTTCTCGCTCGCTATTCTCGCTCGCTCTATCGCCTTCGTAATCGCTCACGAGACCTATTGTCGACGGGATTTAAACGCCTCTCGGCCGTTTTTTTCGATGGTGCCGAGCCCCCGTCGGAAACCGCCGAACGCTCCGGCCGAGTAACGATCATCCCGTGACAACATAGGCCGACCTCCTGTAGGACAGGCGTTCTGTCTTTGTTTTCGACGTGCGGCCCCGAGCCGCGCCGATCAGCTGTTCCTACAATAGTAAGTGTGGAAAACTTATGATGGAAAATTCCAACCGACGATAACTGCGAAGTTCTGCTAAGAATCCTCGAGCAGAAAAACCCGCGAATTATCGACCCAGGAGTTTCTTATTCGCGGCACGGCGAATTTCTTAGGAGCAGCAAGTGGGAACGGCGAGAGCGCGGTCGAAATACGTCCGCACTGCTCGAGCTCTCGTCGGAGAATGAACACAAAACAGTTAATACATCGGGTGTGACTAACGAGACCAAACCAAAGATGAGATAAATAAGATGAATGATGAGAAGAGAGTTGATGGAGGGGGAGGGGGTGCAATAGCGAGACCACGAGTAAACCCCGGAGGGGTGAACGAAAGGCAAGATCGCCCCATTGACAGAAAGATCAACCAGCAAACAATCGCAAGCAGTTCGTACGAGTACGACTAAGAATAAAGACTATATACATTAGAGTTAAAACTATATATGTAATAAGCTAACGCAAAACGCGAGAACTATATTATTTTCCTTGAGAAAATCGTTAAAGCAAGGGAACATGTCGGTGTTGTTTTTATTCAGTTCAGTTTGCCAGAGACTAAGCTAATTCTTAAAGCCTTGAATTTTACTGTCTGAAGTTATGATAGTTGAATTCTCACCCTGCAAGCTCAAGTTTAACTCGTTAAGCTTTTCAAAAATATCAACTAAATAGCCCAGCTTCCCTATCCAAACTTCATTGATATAATGACTTGCCAATCTATGTTTCTTTTCGATTAAAAACATGTACACTTCATTTCTCAAATCAAATATCCGTCGTAGTATTTTCCCACGTGAAAACCATTTAACTTCCGTGTGTAACAGTAATCTCGCATACGTTGAGCCCATCTCATTGCAAAGTATTGAAAAGAAACGGCTGTTGAGGCTGTTGCATTTAATGTAGTTAATTGAACTAACAGCGTCTTGTAATATGTTGTGCAACTCTTCATCCATATCTTTTGCAACAAGAGCTTGCCGATGAATCATACAGTGATTAAATACCATATGAGGCGCCACCTTCCGAATTAAGCCTCTGAGCCCTTTATTCGAACCTGTTAATGCTGCAGCACCATCAGTACAAACCGCAACACAGTTTGCCCAGGTAAGGGACTTTGCTTCAAAATATTCATTTATTACGTCGAATATTTTTTCTCCAGTTGTGTTTCCTTCCAAACTTTTGCAACATAAAAACGTTTCTGTTATATCTTCATTAAAAATAAACCTAACGTAAATAATTAGTTGTGACAATTTAGTAATATCGGTAGTCTCGTCCAGTTGGAAAGCAAATACAGATGAATTTTGAATGCGTTTTATGACTTCTGACTCGATATTTCGTGACATTTCGGAAATCCGCCGAAACACGGTATCTCTTCATAATGGCATTGTTTTTAGTTCATTTCCATATTTTTCGCCATGCATAATTGGTGGCATCTTAGTTGCTGCGGGAAGGATAAGAGATTCTCCAATTGTATGGGGTTTCATTGTTTTTCCTATTAGATAAGAAACTTCTAATGAAGCTCGTAATGCTTTCTGATGTATTGTTGTAAATTTCTTTAAATTTGCACTTTGAATCTTCAGATCTTCAGCTCGTCTTTGAAAAAAATCGGCATGTTTATTTTGAAGTTCTTTATGTTTAGTTTCAAGGTGCCTTTTTAATTTAGCTGGTTTCATGCTCTCATTTGCTCATTTTTCGTTGCAAATGACACATATCGGGCGTTCTTCATCATCAACAACACAAAATGTAAAACCATACTTAATAAATTCCTCATTGTATTTTCTTATTTTTTAGATAGGGCATTTACTTTATGTAATGGGCATGTACGTTTTATCCATCTATCCATTATGAAAATAGGGGTTAAATTTTTTAAACTAAAACAAACAATATAAAATTTTATCATTGTTTTTTCGAGAAATTCAATAAAATTAACAGAGATCTTTCTCTAATGATAATACATACCTGATAACAAAGAGTAGCAAAGCCCGATAAAAATATAAAAATTCATAATTACACAACGTCACATGATAAAACTCGAGGTGAAACTAAAACATTTTCAGGCCAACTGCTACATGCTACAACTTTACATGGAAACGAGCAGTAAAACATTCCGAGATAATTTTTGGTCGTTTGGTTGGCCTTTGAGGATTGTGGCTTTGTTCCTTTGTTTGGTTTGGTATGCTTAATACTTTGTCTTATCTTATCTTTTCTTTAACCCTCGCGTTCCTATAGCAGGGTCTCTGGAGACGCAGCGTTTAGCGCACGATGATACACACTGACAAACATGTAATTTGACTCCACTTCTCGACTTCGGAGCGATAACATACACATTTACAAAGTTGTATTCGATACAACCCAATAGTGTGTAAGTGATTCGTCAGCGAGCAGTTCTTTTCGAGTCGCGTTAGTTGTTTGCAGAGATTGATACAAGTGTTACGTGCCAGGGCCAGGAGCGTTGCGAGTGGCCGAGGTAAAAGAATAAGGTAGAGTGTTCGTTTGGATGTTGGTTTTTAGAAGTTGTTAGTACCGAACAATCTCGTGTATAGGAGACACGAGATAGCCGTAGGAAGTTGAATCACTTGTGGACTTTCCGGTGTATGGTTACCACTAGATGCCACGGGAGGTTGGAACACTTGTAGACTATCTCGTGCGATTAACACGAGGTGCTACGGGAGGTTGGAACACTTATGGACTTTCTCGTGCGATTAACACAAGATGCCACAGGAGGTTGGAACACTTATGGACTTTCTCGTGTGATTAACACAAGATGCCACAGGAATGTTAGTAAGGCTGACGTAACTTTATAATTGTTGCAATACACCTCGAGCGGTAAAGATGTATTGCTGTGGGATCGCAGGCTGGAGATTTCTAATAGGTAGTCGTAAAGGATTTAAACCCGAAGTGACCAAAACTCGAACAAGTTATATTTTCGTATAAATGGCTGGTTACAGTTAAAGTGTACTGTATGTGTGTGGTACAAAGGTGTTACGTGGAGTCGTGTAATGTGTTCGCACGCACCTAGTTGCACTACTCTCTATTTTGACGCACTGAGGAAATGCGGGGTATTAGAACAGAAATGCCTAATAGATATCGCGGACTTTACGCGTATTCTATATGGTTATATCGTAGCGAGAACTCTAAGTTTCGTCTAACGATTAGATCTATACGCGTAGTTTAATCGGTGTAACAACGTGACGATCTTACAGTGAACTAAGCCCCTGACATGAACTGCAGTCGATCTTTTATAGGTCGGAAAAGTGGTGGGGTGCTTCTATTTCCAAGAATTTCCCGAGGGATGTAATAGAAAAGGTGTCTTACTGTTAAGAGGTCATTCGCCTGTTCGAGTTCCTATTCCCTAACGTAATTATTCTAAGCAAACAGAGCGACTTCGGGACTGATCGAGGGGTCCGGCTGCACATGTGGTAGATTTCCGGCCCCGAGCTGGAGAGTCTAAATATCTTAGACTCAGGGCCGTATGTAACACAAGTATGACATGTGTAACGAAGAAAATTTACCGTACAAGCGTTTATTGTACGAAAGAGTCAGTCAGCTTGACTAGGCCTATTTTGAAAACGATAGCCTACCGAAGGTTTTTTTACCTGCGTAAGCGAATAGAAAAACCGTTGATTAATTCACATGGATTTCGTCAACATGCCGTCCAAGGGGCGAAAGTACGGAGTACGGATGGTCATAAATTATGCCCTTTCCTAATTACAACGTCATGGGTCTAGGAAACGATATTTTGGCGTGGACATTTTTGGGCATTTTTAGTCGAACCGTCGCACAGTGGTCCCAAATGGCCAAAACATGCGAAAAACCTCAAAGCGTGCTTCAATTTAGCTGAAAATTGATATACCGGGGTAATTTGGATCGCTGATTACGAATCTGAACTCAAAATTTACAAAAACAAAATGGCGGATCCAATATGGCGAACGCATATATCAAAAAATTGCTGGTTCAGCACGAAAGTTAGTATCCCAATATTTTTTGGGTCGCTAAATACGAATCTGAACTTAGAATTTCCAAAAACAAAATGGCGGATACAGTATGGCGGATACATGTATGTAAAAACTGCTGGTTCGGTGCGAAAGTTAGTATGTTAATGTTTTTTGGATCGCTGAATACGAATCTGACCTTACAATTTGCAAAAACAAAATAGCGGTTTCAATATGGCTGACGCATGTGTCTAAAAATTTCCGGTTTCGCGCGAAAGCTAGTATGCAACTCATATTTACTCTAACAAGTAATTAAATATGTAACAATAAATATTTTTCGTTAATAAGCAAGAAAATCTATCACAAGTGAACAATTTATTTAGTAATTCCAATAAATTCGTTGACGCAGTGAATTTCAAATAAATAGTCTCGAGGCACTGAAAAATTTGTTCGCTTTGAAAAATTGTTCGCCATCAGCAGATGCTGAAATGCAATAAAGTCGCAAAATGATGCATTAGTGATTATAATAGATTTAAAAAAACATAGTTTAACATGTAGTCTAATAAATAGAAATATTCGCATTCAAAGCTCCCAAGATTCACATTCAAATATCCCTCAAAGTAATGTTTGCTTGGTGCAAATCATTCAATAATTTAATAATATAGAAAAATAATAAATATTAGAAAGATTTTAAACATTTTTGATAAATAGTAATTAAATAAAACGAATGGCTATCGTAACACTTATACTTGCAAGAAAAAAATTAATTTTACCTTTTTATGAACTATGTATATTAGTTTAAACAAATGTATTATGATTGAATAATAAGTTACTCTCAAATCGTATAAAATTTATATGAGAATTTTTTTTTGTATCGTCCACGGTTGTCGATGAAACGCGCTTGTAAGCTCAGAACGCGAGTACACCACTGCACAAAAAATTACAAAAATACCCTAATAGCGCCTAATAGCACCTAAACCTTGGAGGTACAGCAAGTTGAAAGTGTAACCTATAACCCTAAACAAGAATCATAGTGGAACACTGTGGAGCACTTAACTTTTTCACTACATATGTGAAATTCTCACATAAAGATTGACCCCACATTTCGTACTATTTGCATTGCAGTTTTAAAACATAACCATTAACAATTTTAATTTTTCTTTTATCAATAAATGTTGTACTTACTTCCATGAACTCCATCCATATTGCAGAATTGAAATAGACTCACTTTCACAAAAGTTATTCACTTTATACTGCGGCCAGCAAAACAGTGGTTATACGCTCACGATGATTGCGGGACTAATGAACGCGATTTTCAAAATGCGACAACGTCGCAGGTATATGTACAACAACCCTGCCCTTCCAGGTTTTCATAGACAAACTATCTGAGTACCAAATGCAATAATAAAAATGGCCCTAACGAAAAGTTCATTATTGAGGTTTTTCGCACGTTTTAGCGATTTGGGACCACTGTGCGTCGTAGTAGAAAGAACGTGCAAAAGATATCTCATTGTATTCAAGTTTTCGATTCACTTTACCAGTGCTAAAACTACTACTTGTAATTTTTCTAAAACGTTTAAAATGGCAACTGGAGAATCTCTTTTTGAGCAATTGGTGACGGATGATAACATTCACAATTACAACGAATCATCCGACGATGCTTCTAATTCATCGGAGAGTGATGGCGAACCGGAATTACAAGAGCGTGAACTGGATGAATTTGACATAGTCCTATCCAGTGAAGAGGCGGATCCACGAGATGTTACTTTTGCGGGTCGCACTTGGAAGTATATTGCGCCCTCCAGTAACACGACATCGCACAATGTATCTCGTGAGTACTCACTAGCTGAAAAAAGTGAATTAGCATCAACCATTGATGATTGTTTTCATTTATTTATAAATGATGAAATCATCGACAAAATACTGTTGTACACAAATAAGAAGGCCGAGCAAAGTATGCCGCCAAATCCTACATGGAGGAAAATAGATCGGATAGAAATCGATGCGTTCTTTGGTCTACTTCTAATAGGACGTTTTAGAGAATCACGTGAACGCAAGTCCGATCTATGGAAATAAGATATTGCACTTTCTAGGCCGTATTATGCTGCAATGATGTCGCGCGATCGCTTTACAGATATTAGGGGAACCGAAAAGTAATCAAAATTTTGTTCGATGGCGAAACACATTTGTTTATTAAAGAAATCTTAAATGTTAATCTACAAAATAATTTCCATCATTTTCTATCGCTTTTTGCCAGCGTGAAGGCAATTGTTCGATTCCCTTTTTAAAAAAGTCCTTCGATTTTTCATTGAAAAACTTTTCTAAGTGCGTTTTCACTTCTCCAACATTAGTAAATTTTTTACCTCTTAATTTATGCTCTAACGATCTGAAAAGGTGATAATCCGACGGCGTGAGATCTGGTGAATAGGGTGGATGAGGTAAAAGTTCAAACCCAAGCTCCCTTATTTTTTCCTGTGTTATTTTTGCAGCGTGAGGCCTCGCGTTATCGTGTTGAAGGATCCTTTTTTTGTTATTAACCAAAACAGATCGTTTTTTTATGAGCTCTTGTTTCATTCTTTCGAGTTATTCACAATACACTGCCGCTGTAACAGTCTGACCAGGTTCAAGTAATTCATAGTGTATAATTCCAGAAAAATCCCACCACACACAAACAAGGAACTTCTTTATCGTTAGTGATGGTCGAATTGTCGGAACAGGTGCTTCGCCAGAAGAAAGCCATAGTCTTTTTCGTACAGGATTATTGTATAGCACCCACTTCTCATCTCCAGTTACAATTCGTCGCAAAAATGGATCGGCTTCATATCGAGACAAAAGACACGCGCAGATGATACGCCGTCTCCGTCAAATCATGAGGAACCCAAATTCCTTGCCTGTACAATTTTCCTATGCGATGAAGATGATCCTGAACTGTAGACCATGGACAGCCAATCTTCAATGCTAATTCCTCAATTGTTTGACGAAGATCTGAATCCACCACCGCCTTCAGGATATCATCATATAATTCTTGGGGTCGTCCTTTTCGTGCAGCATCTTTGAGATTCCTATTTCCATTTTTAAACTTTTTGAACCACCTATGACACTTGTTTTAGTTTCAGAACATCCCCGTAAGTATCGGTAATTTTGTTCACTGCTTCGTTTGCCTCCATTCCCCGATCGAACAAAAATAGCATACAATGACGTAAGTGTGCTTCTTCTATTGTCGGCCTTGACATCTTTCCGCCTTGGTAGATCAAAAATTTTTTGACCGAAAAATAAAATTTACAACCAAGCTCGAACGTAATAACAAAGCTTCCGTGTTTCCGGGACCGTGTCTCGACACAAACTAACTGTGAATGAGATCATCGAAGAAATTTTGATTACTTTTCGGTCCCCCTAATATATTGAAGTATATCCGCTTCGATGATTGCACGACACGCGAAGCTAGAAAACAAAGTGATAAGTTTGCAGCATTAAGAGAAATTTCTGAGCTATTCATTGAAAATTGTAAAGACTTGTACAATGCAACAAATGTTGGGTGCATCGACGAGCAGCTCATGACATTTCGTGGACGATGTCGCTTCAAAGTTTATATGCCAAGCAAACCAGGGAAATACGGCATAAAAATTTGGACACTTTGCGACTCCAAAACTTTTTATTGCTGTAATATGGACATATATCTTGGAAAATTAAATAACACGTCAGAAAAACAGCGAGGACAGCGTGTAGTGAAACAATTGTCGGAAATGTGAAAAGATTCCAATCGCTGCATTACAACTGATAATTTTTTTACAGACATAACTCTTGCAGAAGAATTGCTTCAGGACAAAATTTTTACGGTTGGCACCTTACGGAAAAATAGACGGGACTTACCAAAAATGCTTGTGCAAACAATAAGTCGTGCACAATATTCATCAGAATATGTATTTACGAAGGACGTAACATTAGTATCTTACGTACCGAAACCGAAAAAATGTGTAATTATGCTATCGACGTTCCAACACGAGCATAATATATCAACAGAGGAAAATAATTTCAAACCGGAAATAATAAATTATTACAACAATACAAAAAGTGGTGCAGATATTTTAGATAAACTAATGAGAGAATATTCGTGTAGAAGATGTACACGCCGTTGCACAGTGGAACGAATCGACCATCTAGGTGGGAAGAAATAACTCGAAAACCGTTCATTTCAGAAAAAAATGTATTGTACAAAAATTTCATAATATCGTGGAAAGAATATTGGTGTTATACTAATTTTTTATTTTTTATATTTCTTCAATGTTATTTAAAGGTCAACTTAATTTTTTATACAAAAATGGGTAGACTTTTTTATAGACGTTCATTGTACAGGAAAAATAAAGAAACTTTTGTATAAGACATTTTCTTGTTGGACTTTATATTAAAAAGATATTTAATGAACAAGATCCTACTAAAGCCTTTTTCGATAGGCGGACTGTCCAGCAAATATTCAACAGCTATAACAAAGAATTGCACAGATATGCGCACAAAATCTTTGTACAATGTTACTCTACATAGTCTAAGGAATATACCTGCGAAGTTTCAACCTGGTACTTTACGGTACTTTTTAGTTATTCATTGTTTAAGTGGACCGTGATTTTCACCATAATTACGTAGCTTGTTAGTCTCTAATGGTAAACTAACAATATGAGCAATTAAGTAATAAAAGTTATAACTGCTGAACGATATTTACGTCGCAGACACTGGGCATTTTGTGACCGCGTGCTCCACGGTAACTCGCCACCCGTGCTGTGTCACATAAACTTTAGAAAGGCATAACAACAAAAGGCGCAGATAGGCGCAGCCGATCTTTGCAGGAGCTGTTTCTACAAGGTTCAAACTAAATACTCTCAAAATTTCCAAGGGGTACTTTGGGGAACAATATAAGTTTTTCTCTGCAAAAGTTTGCAAATTCTGGCGTAAAACATGTGTCTAAAAAAACTTACATAACTTGTTTAAAAAATAATTTTTCGAAAAATCGTTGATGGGTACTTCAAGGTTAACTAATGGTGATAAACTGTGCAAAAAATAAAAAGTCTCGCAAAATTCTTAATGCCTCTAACAGTATCTTCTTTTCAGAGAAGTATTTGTACGTACTCGCGCTGTTGAAATTTGTTGTTTTTAAGCACTTATTTTTTTCATTTAGATCAGGGTGTTGAATTAGTTACACGCCGCGAGCCTTTTCTGAGTCGCTCCGCCTGCTTCTCCCTACCAACTGTTTTACCCAACCAAGCTTCTCTTTCCAATCATCTGCCAGGCTCGGCGTATTGCACGAGTATAGTGGCGCTTTAGGGCGCCATTCGCCTCTGATCGCTCGCGCTGGAAAGACGCCGCGCACGCCGATTACGGGAAAAAAAATCGATGCGCGTATCCCGTCGACTGACGTTATCTGTCAACGAACAGTTTCAGATCGCGTCACATAGCGTTTAGGTTAAAACAAAAGTATTACTAATAAAAAAGTATGCTCAGATATGTCTTGAATTAAATGCGATTAAGAGATTTTAATGTTTTTGGACTTCCGGTGGTGCTTTTGGCAAATTCGGCAGAGAATAGTGACAGGAATAACATTGAAAAACTTATATTGTATCTCAAAATACCAATGGAAACATTGAGAGTATCTAATGTAAACAATGTAAACATATATTCACAAATAGAAATATATATATATTTCTGTACAAACAATGAAGTTTTCCTTCAAGTAAAGTTGAAGAAATAAATAAATAAAAAAATTAGTATTGCATCGATATCATCTCCACAATATTATGAAACTTTTATATATACATGTAGGATATTGAAAAAAACTAACAGCAGGTATATGTGCTAAAACTTTAATAATAAAAACATGAATAAAAAAATAACAAATAAAGAAGAACAAAATTAATATAAACTGAATAGGATCGCTACTTCGCTCGACGGTTGACGCTTTCCGACTGCCGACCACGCGGGCGATGTTCGCTTTCTTATCTGCCCGATCGTCTTTTCTTTCGGGTTGCCACGCGGTCGACGTCTCCTATCGATCGATGCTCGATCGATATTATACACGCGCACTCACACACAGCATCCTTCATACATATAACATTTTCTTCTAAAATAAATGGTTCTACTGTGCATACATTTATACACACAACCATATAAACAACAATATGACGACAGTTTATTAAAATTATATCCAGTAATATTTAATTTTTTACCTCTTGTTTCTTTAATTCATATGTATACTAAAGAAACAGTTGTGTTACGATCTAGCACGCGCACGTATAAATTAATTTCCAACGCAAATAATTTAAAAATTTGGTGACAGCAAAACGTTAGCTCTTGCGTCAAAGAATACATTGTTGCCGCCACGGTCAACTTAGCAATAGATTTTAACACGTTAAGCGCCACGCCGAATTCATGTGCCGTTCCGTTCAGGCCACAGTTAGCCGTCAGGCGGAGCCACAGTATAAACAGATATCGGGTAACGTAACCCGAGCTGCTGGCCGGGGCTTGCCTTCGTATGTTTACTTCTCCACTTGAAAATAAGTTGCACTCGAGAGCCTGACATTTTCCAATCGCAATAAATACAGCTAAAAATGTAACGCCAAAAGTAACAACCTTTTGTAATGAATGTACACAGAAACCTCACCTTTGCTTATCTTGTTTTAATAAATTACATTAATGTTTTTAAGTATTATATTGTTTTCCTTAAAGCATTGACCAAACAAAAACGATGCCGCCTAAAATAAACGTTCAGTCCCACAAGTATGGAAGGACCGACACGCGCGCGATGATAACACGAACGAAAAGCCTGCCCCCGGTCCATGCGGACCGATGAGGCCTGAACGGAAAGTCTAGCTTCGGTCCCTAGGGACCAACGTGGCGCTTAACGTGTTAACCGTTGGAGTGTCAAGCAGCGAAAATGCTCTTCTTTCGTTTTGTATCGAGGAATGCAACAAAGTAAAATTTCAATGTTTTTCTGCTAACAATCTGTTAATCGCATTTAATTCAAGACATATCTGAGCATACTTTTTTACTAGTAATACTTTTGTTTTAAGCTATACGCGATGTGACGCGATCTGAAACTGTTCGTTGACAGATAACGTCAGTCGACGGGACACGCGCATCGATTTTTTTCCCCGTAATCGGCGTGCGCGGCGTCATTCCAGCGCGAGCGATCAGAGGCGAATGGCGCCCTAAAGCGCCACTATACTCGTGCATGGAACAGTTCCTTTATTCAATCATACATATATACATGATGCTAGGATAGCATAAACATACAACTATATAACTCCTGTATGGTCGCACATTAGCGACTTCTCGCAGGAGAATGGAAATTATACAATACAAGAAAAGAATCAATTTGCGCTGTATGATAAAGTTAAACAATTAGTATTACGCCCCAAAAGATTTGATATGATCATCAAAAAAAGGCATCTTCGTTACAGAGAGGTACAGGACTGACAAAACAATTATAAAACAATTATAAAAAAGGGGGGGGGAGAAGATATTGGCATGGCCAATATACTAAGTAAAACAAAATGAACAATAATGAGATCTTGACCAAAATAAATAAGAAAAATTGCACGGATTAGTGGTCAAGAATTAGACGATGGAAGAATTAAATGAGTAAAGAAGTCCATGATAAAGAAAAATTACCGTGCTTGCGAATACAAGTGGCATGAAATTATACTGAATAACGTTCCATACGAATCAAGAGGATAGTAAAGGATGCTGTTGACATCAACGATATTCTTAAAGTAACGTAAAGTAGATATACTAATCTAACTATGTTATGGATTAAAGAGTATATACAGAGTTTAAACTAAGACTGTCAGAAGGGAGAAATCTGAGTGATTAGCGTTTTTTTTTTTTTTTTTTAATGGAAGTGCTCGGTTCAGAGTACGACGATCGGTCAAGATTTAAGCCATGGTAATTTATCGAGATAATTGTAATGCTTTTGGACAGTATCCCGTGGAGGAAGAGATACAGAATGTTGCAGTTGTGATGGATCGGCAGAAACTACCAAAGGATCGTATCGAAGAGCAAGCGAGGCCCTTTTTCTATGCGTATGGTATATGATGGGAATTTTTGAGCGAAAATCCTGAATGTATCCTTCTTTGTCGAGATCGGGAAAGGCAGCAGTAGAGAGAAACCCATTTTCGCGAGCCTTCCTAGCCTCCTCGTCCGACATTGTATGTAACGAGGTGATGAGAGGATTGTCAGAATTTGAGTGCAAAGATTTAAGGATAAACATTCTGGTGATTTTAAGTGCAAAAATATCAAACCGCGAACAGTCAACCCTGCTATAAATTGTTTGATTGCGGAAGTGTCGCTTGGTACCATCCGACATACGTCTGGGCATGAGAAGATCCGTGATCGCCCGGAACATTTTCCTCTCGAAGGCGCGAATGCGCTCCATCACATAAGGCGAAATTGAGAACCAGATTGGGATCGCATAAGATAGTACTGACCTGACATAAAGCTTGTAAAGGAGTAGTTTGACATTCTCACCGAGGTGTTTTGAGTAGAAGAGGCGAGCCAATTTAGATGCGATACCTTTTGCTTTCCCGAGACAGTAGTTGACGTGTTCATTGTAGTTTAAGTGTTCGTTGAGAATTACACCCAAATATTTGACCTTTTTCAGCCGAGGGATTAAAAGGTCAAATCTGTCCGTCGCGTGAATCGAAAAATTTTTTGAGAGCCTGTATTGTTTTTTGCCAATTTGGGACGTGAGCCTAATGAATAGAATAGTCTCGCATTTGAGCATATTTACACTCACCTTCTTCATGTTACACGCGGAGACAACAAAATCGAAAGCCCTCTGCAAGTGGGACTGAATGTCGAGAGGATCAACGCCGGATTTATAGATGATTAAATCATCAGCAAAGGCCAAAGCTTTGCAAGTATCGTTACTTTTGTTAAAATTGTTTAAAATATCAGAGAAGTATAAGTTGAATAGTAGAGGAGAATTTACGGCGCCCTGCTGCAGACCATTTAAAATATTGAAAGTACGAACGGAAAAAGTATTATTGTGAAAAGTTTTAAAAGCGCGGCCAGTGATCATGTTCTCAGTTAGAAGCAACAACTCGGGGTGGGGGGGGGGGGGGATTCATTTTGTGTAATTTAACTATCAATCCCGTAGTCCAAACAGTATCAAATGCTTTCTCGAGGTCAATTAAACAAGCCCCAGTCACAGCTGAGCTGTTGAGCGAGTCGGCAATGTTGCGAGTCAATTTGGCAATAGCATGAACCGTAGAGTGCGAGTGTTTGAAACCAAATTGATAATCAGAAATTAATTTATTGGACCGCACAAAATGATTCAAACGTATGTTAATCATGATCTCGAACAATTTGCCCAGGTTTGGTAGCAGACTGATCGGCCGGTAATTATTTAAGTCGTAAAGGTTTTTCCCTTTTTTGTGCAATGGGACGAGCTTGGCCGTTTTCCAACGAATGGGAAAGTAAGATAGACGTAAACATGCGTTAAAAATTAGCGTGAGATATTCAATAACGGAGCCTGGAAGGCGTTTGATGGCAACGTTTGGTATGCCGTCGAACGAGGTGGATTTTTTGTTTTTAAGATATTTGATGGCTCGTAAGATCATTGTGGGAGTTATTAGATAGTTTGTGTGAATTGAAGGCCAGATCTGTTCGTGTAGCGAAGCGAATTGCCAATTGATATTTTCACGCGAATCCCGTATTCGATCGTAAGTCTGATTTACCTCGTGCTCGTGATTCCTCTCTTCCTCGGTTGTAGGAGTCAGATTTTTCGTATGTACTCTTGAAAAGTGCACCCCAAAGAAGGTCAAATGATCGTCAGTGCTTGACACTACAAAGTTATTATCTATTTTCTGGAGTGTCGATGTATCTATTCCGGATTCAGACCAAAGAAAATCGTCGTTTATCGCGCCTCTTAGTGGCGGAATTGAGTCAATGTTTTTTGGATTTATAATTCTGTTTATAAAAGGGTGTAGCTTAATGGGATCACGAGTATCTAGTTTGGACAGTCTGTCGTTCCAGAATTTATTTGCAACTGCAGAGTAGAGTTTTTTGAGTCTGTAATTGGTACGCTGAATTATTGATTTATAAAATTTGATCATGTTAGACTGTATTGGAGTTAAATTGTCGCGAAGGCGCAATAAACGAAATAATCTGGTGATAAGTTTGGATTTAAATTTTTTGAGCTTATTAATGCGTCGGTCGTCATATTCTCTCGGGCAGTTCAGAGTTTCCACGGTAGGTGTACAGCTCGTCAGAATTACGGAAATATTTTCCTCGAGGGCCTCTATTGAAGAATTAATCATATCGAGCGACGCATTATGTAACGATGGGAGATTTAGGCTGTTGATATAATTATAGAGTTTGAGTTTGTATTCTTTCCATTTCGTCAAACGATAATTTATTCTCAGTACTCTGGGGGCTCGTTCTACGTATGTATTCCAACCGAGGAGAGAGAGATTAATCGTTATGGCCCAATGATCGCTATCATAGGGCAGCAGACCCAGCCTTTGCGTTCCACCATTAAGACTATCGATCAGCGTGCTGTCCACCAAAGCAATGTCCAAGTTCGAGTTAGCCGGATGATAAGTCGGTATTTCCGAATATAGAAGGGAAGCGCGGAAGATAGCACCCTGTAACTGTAGCCAGTCAAAAAGAGCTAACCCCTTGCTGTTGTTGACTGTATTACGCCATGATGTGTGTTTGGCGTTAAGATCGCCCGCGATCACAAAGTGATTCGAGTCATTTGCAACTCGCAACTCAGTTCATAGATCATCGAGGTCACGAAGGAACACGATTTTATCATTGAAAGGGCTATACACCGCCGCGATCACGAGACTTCTACCAGCCGAAAGATCCAAGCGGGTCGCAATGGCTTCTAATGATTTTTCGTGAGAAGTGGAGAGTTCTATGCGAGAGAATTTGTATCTTCTATTAATAATCATAGCGACACCGCCGCCGAAACGGTTGTTTGCTCTGTCTTTGCGTATTACTACAAATTGTGGTGGAACCTCCAAATTATGTCTCGGATTTAGCTTCGTTTCAATGAGACCACATACGTCGGGTCGATGAGAATTTAAAAATTGCTGCAAATATGCACGTTTGTGAAGATTTATAACAGAGTTGACATTCACAGTAATGATTCGGAGATTGACCAACGGGATACTGTTTTGATCGGTAGTGGCCATTATCGCGGGAAATCATTTCGAACGCCTCTCGTGGTACGTCCATGGTAATCAACAGATTGAGCATGATTATCATCTATAAAAGATTGAAGGAGGAAATTAATTTTTTCGGTATTTTCGCCGATGCGTTGAAAAATAATTGGTAATTGATCGGCTATACTTTTGATGGCCGAAAGCATGTTCTTTAAGTCGACCTGTTGCTCGTTGGACGTAGCATCGAGAGGGACTGATCCTCTGTTCAACGTAGTCGATGAATAAGCATGTGCGGCCTTACCTACTAGGCCCCCCACTCCGCTCGCAACGCTACTGTATAGCGTCATCGGATTGACGAGGGGAGATGGAAGTCTTCTGGTTGCGGCTGGCTGGGGAGCTCTGTTGCTCGTAAGGGCGGCAACGGCTCTTCTCTCCTTAAATTTCGGGCAACCTCGGTATGACGCGGGGTGGCCGAATTTCTCACAGTTGACGCAGTAAATTGCGTCGTGTTTGGTCGCTTCCGTGACCGAGCACTTCCCACGCTCGTGTGACAAATTGCATTTGACACATCTAAAGTCTAGATGGCAGTTAGCGGATGCATGGCCTATACGTTGACAGTTAAAACATTGTAAAAGATCCTGCCTATGCAATTTCTCCAATCTGACGCGTTGATAATTTAAAACATTGATGGATTGAATAAATTTAATATCTGTATTGGCGCCAAATTGCACTACGAACATAGGCAGGGGCAAGCCGGATTGTTTCGATTTCGCGGTTATAAAATTGGAAATACGAGTGGCTTTGACTTTAGGTGCGGTGATGGAATTGATTTCCGACAACAGCTCATTCTTGTCGGTGTTTGGATCGATACCCTTGAGAAGCATCGTCACTGGTTTTTCGTTCTTCGGCGTATAAGTGAAGAACTTGAGCTGGTTTTTCATCATAATGTCTTTGATCTTCGAATAAGCTTCGAGCGAATTCGGGTATATGACGTGGCTTTTCGAGCCACTTCTTTTTATACTGAAGGATGCCTTTTGAAGGGCATTCTTAGTTATGTTTATTATTAATTGTGGTGAAGCCACATGCACGATCAACGGTGGTGGTTTGTTCGACTTATCTTGTCTGGTAGTTTGCTGTGGTGGGGTCGGATGCCTGAAGGTGGGAGGCTGGTCCTTGGACACCTCCGGTAGAGCGTTGGGCTCGGCGAAGGCCTGAAAACGGTTGGCGGTGGGAGGTTTGTCCAGCGTCGGCGTCGGCGAAGGCGCGTGTCGTCCTGCGGGTCTACGAGACCCAATGGTGATCCATTCCGATGTTGGCGATTCAATGGCCCGAGCAGATGTAGAGGGTCCAGCGAGCGATTGGATTTGCTCTTTGAGCAATTTTATTTCAATTAATAGTCTTTTATTTTCGCGTATTAGAGTTTCTTTGCTACAAGATGCTTCAGCACCTTGTTTGGATGATGCTGTGGACATCGCATCGCTGGATTGTTGTTCGAGCGATTTCAATCCTGTGTCACTGTCCATGGTGTTAACTGGAGCCGTTTTAGCGTCGGCAGATTGCCGTGCGGGTGTGCGTGAAGCGGACATTTTGCGCGACTTCTTCATTTGAATGTCCTCGGATGAAGACGGATTGGATGATTTATGTCTTTTTAGAGAAAGAGATAGCGATCCCTGGCTAGTAGTCTCAAGGGATGCAAAATTTTCGTCCGAATTATAGGCATCGGCCGCCACCGATGCGGAAGAGTTGCTAGCGTCTATGCGTGCAATATGATGTTCCATAAAATGGACGGTCAAAAATGAAAAAAAATGAAGAACTGTATTGGAACTTGCGGAAGCAAGCCCCAATAATAGTAACGAAAATTAGCCGATCACTTGGAGTATAACAAGATACACTTTCACAGTATGAATGACTCTCTGTATGGGCACTTAAGAATTTTGTTTATGTCGCGTACGAGCACTGAGATGTTGTCGCTACGAGCTCGCGTCGCGTACTCACTATACTCGTGCAATACGCCGAGCCTGGCAAGTCATTCCTGGTTGGGTAAAATAGTTGAGAGGAAGAAGCAGGCGGACCGACTCACAAAAGGCTCGCGGCGTGTAACTAATTGAACACCCTGCTGTATGGTATGCAGCATGCAGGCATAATGCATTTCATAACAATTTGGCGTCCCCCAGTTTGGGCACCACTGGTCTAAATGATCTATTGGAGTTTTAAAATTTGATATATTTACATGTTCGTTAAAAGGGTATAGCAGGATAAGGTGGTCAAAAGTGCCCTAGAACCGATTTCAATGGGGGTGGTCTCATTCGATAGATAATGCTCGGCGATCATTGCGTACCAATTTTTAACCCTATATCTTGACCGGAAGGGTAGTTATGGGGAAAATTCAAAAAACGGGTTTTTGCCCTATTTTGCCTAGTTATTGAGGTGCAAAAAATTCGAAAAAATTCTGAAATATTCTACAAGGTACCATACATGTTTCAGATTTTTTTCAGATTTTTCCATTGAAGAACCTAGGTGTAAAAAATGAGCAAACGCAAAAAAAACGGAAAAAAGTAGATTTCGTATCGAGATCTTCGAGTGACAACTTTTTGCAAATTACAGTAACAATCCAACACTCATGATTGTTATCTCCAATTTTTTTCAGATTTTTAAACCGTCTGCGTCATTGTGAAAAAAATCAAAAACCGATTTGCGCGAAGCATTTCGATGTGAAACGCCATGATCCAGTTACTATTTCCTTTTTCTTCGATTACAGTATGTTCATTTTGTAACTTTCAGTGTTTCTGCCACGAAGCAATTACATGTTAATATAGAGAATCGAATTAATTAAATCAATTGTGAACTTTGATGGTTCCTGATCTGCAAGAATTTTTAAGATTTTTTCAAGTGAACGGTTTGGCGCAGTTGGTAGGGCGTCTGCCTGCGGAAGCGCTGGATACTATTTTGGCGCAGGTTCGAATCCCCATGGGGAACTTGATTTTTTTTTTCATTTTTAAAAATTGTCAACTACATAACAATAATTAGTTGCTATTTTAAAACATTTAAAAGTATTTTTAAGGTCCTGAAAAATATAAATTAATACAGAACATACTTTTTGGTTTATCGAGTTTTTCTAGTCATACCATCTTCTGCGATTACGGCTATTATCAAACATTGTAATACTGGATTTACTACGATATTTGAAGACATAGGTTACATACTAAATGGTCATAATGTTATTAGAATATCTTGTTCACTTGTAACAATGATTGTTTAAAGGAATGCACAGTTTCTTTCTATCCGAAGATAATAACTTTTCCTACATCCTTTGCTGATTAACATACACCTTCATACACCGTAGAACAACCGATGTCTATTCAATGTTAGAGTGTTTAATAATACTCGTAGTCGTAGAACAGTGTATGAATAGAAAAATCCTACAAAGCAAAAAGTATGTTCTGTATTAATTTATATTTTTCAGGACCTTAAAAATACTTTTAAATGTTTTAAAATAGCAACTAATTATTGTTATGTAGTTTTTTTTTTATAAATGGAAAAAAAATCAAGTTCCCCATGGGGATTCGAACCTGCGACAAAATAGTATCCAGCGCTTCCGCAGGCAGACGCCCTACCAACTGCGCCAAACCGTTCACTTGAAAAAATCTTAAAAATTCTTGCAGATCAGGAACCATCAAAGTTCACAATTGATTTAATTAATTCGATTCTCTATATTAACATGTAATTGCTTCGTGGCAGAAACACTGAAAGTCACAAAATGAACATACTGTAATCGAAGAAAAAGGAAATAGTAACTGGATCATGGCGTTTCACATCGAAATGCGTCGCGCAAATCGGTTTTTGATTTTTTTCACAATGACGCAGGCGGTTAAAAAATCTGAAAAAAATTGGAGATCACAATCATGACTGTTGGATTGTTACTGTAATTTGCAAAAAGTTGTCACTCGAAGATCTCGATACGAAATCTACTTTTTTCTGTTTTTTTTTGCGTTTGCTCATTTTTTACACCTAGGTTCTTCAATGGAAAAATCTGAAAAAAATCTGAAACATGTATGGTACCTTGTAGAATATGTCAGAATTTTTTCGAATTTTTTGCACCTCAATAACTAGGCAAAATGGGGCAAAAACCCGT
Source organism: Cerceris rybyensis (assembly GCA_910591515.1). Classification (NCBI taxonomy): domain Eukaryota; kingdom Metazoa; phylum Arthropoda; class Insecta; order Hymenoptera; family Crabronidae; genus Cerceris; species Cerceris rybyensis. The sequence continues at coordinate 25,904,420 of OU342794.1, forward strand.
TTTTTTAATTTTCCCCATAACTACCCTTCCGGTCAAGATATAGGGTTAAAAATTGGTACGCAATGATCGCCGAGCATTATCTATCGAATGAGACCACCTCCATTGAAATCGGTTCAAGGGCACTTTTGACCACCTTATCCTACTATACCCTGTAACCGATCTCGCGATCGGTCACTTGTGGCAGTAGCCGGTCGGAGGATGGAAGGAAGGGTTAAGAACCACGCTGTGTTCGATGCTTGTCGGTCCCGAACCAGCGGGAAAGCACCGTCGACGTACGGAGAGTTAGTCCGTCGGGATGGCAGCGGGCGAGAGTTGCAAAATGTGTGTTGAGCGGTATTGAGTGGGTATTTCTACACAGCCAATAGCACGCCTCTGGTGTGAGAGTGAATCTCCCCGCTGCCATGCCGCGGCGCCGGTTTTATAGGTGACGGCGGCCGCGATCTCTTGCGAGAAAGCGGCGCGCCACCTAGCGGAGGAGTAACGAAGCAGCGCTTCGTTACATCCTCCCCCCTCTTCCTGCGCCTCAAACGTGCCCTCCGGTGCTTTTCCGCGGTTCCTTGACTCGGTCTTTATTCGGTCATTTTAAAATATTTACATCGTTTGTTTGTCGGGGGTTTTCGGTGAGAGGGCGGTATCCCTCAACGGTGGGTCGGTACATGGTAGTTCTTAACCTAACTTATCCTAAAAAAATGTACAACTTAGCCCAACTTATCTATATTTACAACTTAACCTAACTTATCCTATGCTTAAGTCTAACTTAACCTAATCTTGGGGGGTCGTCCTGGACGAGGAGCGTGAGGACGAGGTCCCCGGCTGTGCCCACGTCGATGGCCACGGCGTGGTGGCCGTCCTGGAGCCTTAGGTGGTTGCCCGGCCGTAACAGGCCGTCCGGCACCCAGAATCGGCTGTTGTTGCCGGCGGTTCTCCACCGTGGAGCGTGGAGTTGGTGGTGCGAGGGTGGGGCTCGTCCTACTGGTCCGTAGTGGCCGGGGGCGGAGGCCGGACGTGGAGGTGCCGGTGTGGCTGGCCACCCGGTGGGAGACGGTGGTGCCGTCGGTGGCGGCGTCTTTGCCCTTAACGGCATCGTCGCCGGCGGTGGTGGCGGCGGTGGCGGTGGCGGTAGTAGCAGTTTTAATGCGGCCGCACCGCGTTCGCCTAGGCTGATCTTCCTCGACGCTGGGTCCCTCGGTGGTTTTGGCGAGGTTGGCCCTGGATCTGGCTCGTGTCCAGGGACCGTCGGCTTGGCCTCGCCGGATGGTCCTGCTGGAGCTGGCGGTGTTTTGGCCGGCACTGGCGGAGTCGCCGGCTCGGCTGGCGCTGGTGGAGTCGCTGGCTCGGCTGGCGCTGGCGGAGTCATCGGCTCGGCCGTGGCCAGTGTCGTGTGTTGGACTTTGGTGGGTCCGGCCGAGGGAGTCGGTGTGGCAGGCGGTGGTCCCTCCGGGAGGCGGATCCCGGCGGGGTCGGCGTGGCCTGCGCCGGACGGGGTGCTCCCCGGCCGAACCGGCCGTGTCTTCTTGCGCCGCTCGGGTCGTGGCGTCTCGGACCGGCGGACGCTTGGTGCCCGCCGAGGCCGCGGCCCCGTCGGCTTTCTGGTCGCGGATGGCAGGCGGGCTCGCCCTAGCGGCAGGTATGTGCCGCCTGCGGGGAGCGTCGCTCTGCGGCGTACGCTGGCCTTCCGTTCGATTTTCTGGCTGCTCGACATGGCTGGCTGGCTGCTCGGCTTGGCTGGCTGGCTGCTCGGCTTGGCTGGCTGGCTGCTCGGCTTGGCTGGCTGGCTGCTCGGCTTGGCTGGTTGGCTGCTCGTCTCGGCTGGCTGGCTCATCTTCAGTGTCGTCCCGGAGCGACTGGTCGGCCTTATATATCCCATTTTTGGGGGCCGTCTCCCCACCCTGATGCCCGGGGTGGGGGCGCAGATCCTTGATGTGCGCCCTCCCGCGGTGACGACGGCTAGCGGTTTCTCCGAGCCGGTAGATGGCGGGTGAGACCCTTCCGATTATTCGGAAGGGACCCGCATACCGTGGAGCCAGTTTTGCGCTGAACGCCTTGGAGGCGCTAGACAGCGGATGCTCCTTCTTGAGGACCCAGTCGCCGATCTTCGGGGTCCAGTCTCGGCGACGGCGATCGTACGGTCCGCGTTGCCGGTCGAAGGCCCTGGCCAGATTCGCCTTCACCAGCTCGTATGCCTCCTGCAGGCGCCGTGCATTCTCCTCCGGGTGCGGTCGGTGATTCTCGGTAGGTTCCGTGGTGTTCGGTGGCTCCGGTTCTCTTCCGAAGTTGAGGAAGGCTGGCGAGTACCCGGTGGAGTCGTGCCTTGCCGTGTTGAAGGCAAAGGCCAGCTCCGGGAGCCAGCGGTCCCACGTCCGGTGGTCGTCCTCCGCGTACTGGGCGATCATAGTTTTGATGCTCCTATTGTCCCGTTCCACCGGGTTGCACTGCGGTGAGTAAGGAGGCGTCTTCTGGTGTCGGATCCCGAGCTCCTTCAGTGTCCGTGCGAACTCGCGGCTCTCGAACTGCCGTCCATTGTCCGAGATCAAGGTTCGTGGGCACCCGTATCGGTAGACCACTCGTTCTTTCAGTGCCCGGATGAGAGCGGAAGAGGTGGCCTGGTGGAGGGGCTGAAGTTCCACCCACTTTGTGAATTTATCCTGGATGACCAGGAGGGTGGTGTTGCCCTTGCTGGTGCGTGGCATCGGTCCGACAAAGTCGAAGGCGACCACGTCCCATGGTCGCTGCGCCAGGGTGGTGCTCATCTTCCCCGCTGGAGCTTCCGTTGGTGCCTTGTAGCGGAGGCAGATGTCACACCGTCGGACATACCGAGCCACATCGCGGAACATTCCTGGCCAGAAAAAGCGGTGTGCGGCTCGTGCGGCGGTCTTGGCGATGCCCAGGTGTCCGGCCTCCGGAGAGTCGTGTATCTTGGCGAGGACCGTTGCTCGCTCGCCACGAGGAACACAGGCTTTCCACGGCGACAGCTGTTGGTCGTCGGTCACCTGGAGTCGGTCTAAGCAGTTCCGATAGAGCCGCCCATCCTGGATGCGGTATTCCGGGTACCGAGTTGGTTGCTCCTCAACCGCGCCTTTGATCCGTTCGTACCATTCGTCCGGTCCGTGGTTTAGTCCAGCGATCTCGGTAGGTTGCCGGGACAGTGCGTCCGCCACGGTATTGGCGCTCCCCTTCCGATACTTGATCTGGACGTCGTACTGTTGGAGCTCGACGTTCCAGCGGGCAAGGCGGCCGGTTGGTCCCTCCAGCTTGTTGAGCCACTTGAGAGCTTGATGATCCGTGAGTACCGTGAACGGGTAGCCCTCCAGGTACGGCCTCATTTTCCGGATTCCCCATACGACCGCCAAGCACTCCTTCTCCGTTACAGAATAGTTTTGTTCGGCCGGGTTGAGCGTTCGGCTCGCATAGGCGATCACGCGCTCGCCATCCTCGTGGTCCTGGGTGAGAATGGCCCCGAGGCCGTAGTGGCTCGCATCGGTCTGCAGGACGAACGGTCGGGCGAAGTCCGGGCAGGCTAGGACCGGAGCCGCGGTGAGTTGTTGCCGTAGTGCCTGGAAGGCTCCCTCCTCTACCTGGGTCCAGCGCCATCTCTCCTTTTTCTTTAGTAGCCGATGCAGCGGGTGGGCTAGCTCGGCGAACCTGGTGATAAACCGGCGATACCATGAGAGTACGCCCAGGAACCATCGGAGCTGCTTTACGTTGGTCGGTGCGTTCATCGCCATAATGGCTTGCACCTTCTCGGGGTCGGTTTGGATACCCTGGGCGTTGATGAGGTGGCCCAGGTACCTCAGCTCCGGCACGCAGAATTTGCATTTCTCCGGGTTGATCCGGAGATTGGCCCGCCGGAGTCGCCGGAAGACCGTGCGGAGACGGCCTAGGTGTTCCTCGAATGTTCGGCTCAAGACGATAATATCGTCGAGGTAGGCGAACGCCCAGGGTTCCATTTCCGGGCAGATAACTCGGTCAAGCAGTCGTTGGAATGTGGCCGGCGCGGAGTGGAGGCCGAAAGGCATCACCTTGAACTGGTACAGGCCGCGTCCCGGGACCGTGAAAGCGGTGACCGGGCGGCTTTCGGGGGTCAGCGGGACCTGCCAGTAGCCATTCCGAAGGTCCAACGTGGAGAGGTAACGAGCTTCCCGGAGCTTGTCCAAGGTGGCGTGGACTTGGGGTAGCGGGTAGGCATCCCGCTCGGATACCTCGTTGACCCTTCGGAAGTCGATGCAGAAGCGGTGCCTGCCGTCCTTCTTCCTCACAATGACGACTGGTGAGCTCCACGGGCTACACGAAGGCTCGATGACGTCGTCGCGTAACATCGCTTCCACCTCCTCGTCGATTACCTTCTGCATGGCCGGATTCCGGGGTGAATACCGGTGTTTGATCGGCTCTCCTGGCCGCACCCTGATATGGTGCTGTAGCAGTGGCGTCGGACCGTGGATGTGGTCGAACTGGGGCAGCTCCTCGTCGAGGAGTCGCCGTAGCTCGGCCTGTTGTCGAGCCGTGCATGTTCCCAACCCGGCTGTCGGCTCGGTGGCCAGCGTCTCGATGGTAGGTTGTCGAAGTGGTCGGTCGGCCGTGGAGTTCTCGACGGCAAGTTGCCGGAGTGGCCGTTTGGTCTTGCCGTTCTCGACGGCAGATTGCCGGAGTGGCCTTTCGGCTATAACGTCCTCGACGGCAGATCGCCGGAGTGAGCGTTTGGTCATGATGTTCTCGACGGCAGATTGCCGGAGTGTCCTTTCGGCTGCAACGTCCTCGACGGCAGGTTGCCGCAGTGAGCGTTTGGTCATGACGTTCTCGACGGCGAGTTGCCGGAGTGGCCTTTCGGCTGTAACGTCCTCGACGGCAGATCGCCGGAGTGAGCGTTTGGTCATGACGTCCTCGACGGCAGATTGCCGGAGTGACCGTGTGGCCATGACGTTCTCAACGGCAGGTTGCTGGAGCGTCCCGTTGGACCGTTCGGGTTTTCGGAAGGCGAAGGTGTACCCGATGTTCCGAAGTGCGTCCACCCCCAGCACGATGTGGTGGGCTAGTTCCGGAAGGACCAGGAAGTCTTGCCGCAGGGGCTGCCCCTCTACCCGGAGATGGAGTCGGATGTTGCCAGCGAGGCGGATCCTTCACCCGTCGGCTGTTCGGGCATAGCCGAGTTTCGGCGTCATCCGGGCGCCTTGACGTTCGCCCCATTCGGCGATCTCGGCGCTTACGAACGAACGGGCTGCTCCGCTGTCTATCAGGGCCCTGACGCTCCTCCCCATTGTCCGGCAGTTCACGAAGATCCTTGGGTCGTCTCCGTCCGGTGTTGCGCCGCTCATGATGCGGTGGACCGGGCCGCGGCACGAGGCCCGCCGCGATGCTCGTTTCCCGCCGGGCATGGGCAGTCTCGCGACAGCCGGCCCAGCCGTCCGCACCGGGAGCAGAAGCGCTGTGCTGGTCGCCGGCACTCCGTCCGTTGATGTCCCCGTTGTCCACATCGCCAGCAGTTTTGGCCCGGGTCATAGTTCTCCGTGACGAGGGTCGCCGCGGTGTCGTTGGCGGTGTTGACCCGTGGTGCCACCGGCGTGGGTCGCCTGGTGGTTCCCTTCTGGTCCTCGGCCATGGCGACCTCGTGCTCCTTGGCCAGCTGAAGGAGCTCCGCCAGTGTGGCGAACTGCGACCGGCGGATGTAAAGTCGGTAGTGCGGCCGCAGGTTCCGGTAAATACGGTCGAGGCAGGCCTGCTCGTCCATCCCACCGTGCCGGCGCATGAGGGTCCTAGTAGCTGTGACGAACTCCTGGACGCTCTCGGCCGGTTGCTGCGTTCGGTGGACGATGTCTTCCTCGATGCTCGCCCGGTTGATGGGCGGGAGGTAGAACAGCCGGAAATCCTCCAGGAAGTCTGTCCAGGTGGCCCACTGGTCATTCTGGTTGCGGTACCAGAGTAGAGCCTGGCCGCGCAGCAACTCCGGCAGGCAGGTTAGGAGCTCGTCTGCTGGTACCCGGTAGGCCGCCCTAAGGTCCTCCAGCCGTTCCAGGAAGGCCTGGGGTTCTTTGACTCCGTCAAAGTGGCAACCCCATTTGCGCACTCTGTCCATCGTGTGGAGTTCGCGTGGCCAGGTCGGCTCCACTGGCGGTTGAGGCTCTGGTGTGAGCGTCGTCGGTGTGGTGGGGGCCTTGACCTCGCCTTGGTTGGTGCGCCGGACATCCTCTGCTAGCCTCTTCCGGAGGTCGTCCACCGTGCCTTCGGTCGCCATCCCTCTCCGTCGTACCTCCTCGGTCAGCTCGGTCTTCCTCAGCGAGTACACCCAGCTGGTCGGCTCTGCCATGGGGGTCCTCCCTTCTCCCGAGAGAACGTCCCTGTTCGGGCGCCAAATTTGTAACCGATCTCGCGATCGGTCACTTGTGGCAGTAGCCGGTCGGAGGATGGAAGGAAGGGTTAAGAACCACGCTGTGTTCGATGCTTGTCGGTCCCGAACCAGCGGGAAAGCACCGTCGACGTACGGAGAGTTAGTCCGTCGGGATGGCAGCGGGCGAGAGTTGCAAAATGTGTGTTGAGCGGTATTGAGTGGGTATTTCTACACAGCCAATAGCACACCTCTGGTGTGAGAGTGAATCTCCCCGCTGCCATGCCGCGGCGCCGGTTTTATAGGTGACGGCGGCCGCGATCTCTTGCGAGAAAGCGGCGCGCCACCTGGCGGAGGAGTAACGAAGCAGCGCTTCGTTACAACCCTTTACAAGATACTCGTCTGTAATTTTGTTATCTTTGTTTTCTTCTAACAATAAGTTTTCTTTTGTGATATTCTCATATTTCTTTTGTTTGATCTCCAAATTTTCATCTTGTATTAATTGGAATTTTTTTATTATATCCAGTCCAATCAAAAAATCATATTGAAATTTATCGTTATCAATTACAAAAATATCTACCATTTTTTCTTTATCAAATATTTTTATTTTTATTGATACCATCCCTTTTGTTCTTTTCACACCATTATTCGTCATTAGATTTGCTCCTTGCAATATATCTATTTCTTCTCTTTTCAGTCTTAATAATCTAGAGTTTATTAAGGAAACGTTTGAACCTGAGTCATATATTCCCACAGTTTCCACGTTATCCTGTAGGAGCACTTTGACCTTGATTAATGGTGGAACCACAAGTTTTTTTGTTCCGTGTCGGATAATTCAGCTTCTATTTCTGCATTATTGACAAATTTAATCTAGTTTTTCTCTTTATCGTTATTTTCATTTCCTTTAAACCAGCATAAGGATTCCGGATGAAAACGATTCATTTTTCCCTTTTCTCTCACTTATTTACATGGTTTTTTGTGTTGTTTTTTTTCTGGATCCTCTTTGGCATATTTATTAGTAGTATTATTTTCTGTATTCTTCTTTTTCACCATATGTTCTAGTCTTCGTAATTCATTGAAAAGATCTTCTGTAGTTTTTAATTTTCTTCTATCAATTTTGTCTATTATGAAGTCCGGTAATCCTACTGCAATAAGGTCGACCAGCGTACGTCCATCAATTGATTTATTCATTTCTAATAAAATCCTTTCTTTCTTTAAAGCTGTTGTGGGAAAGGGTAGAATTAATGAACGCCGTTATGTCTGTACTCGGACGATGCGTGTTCGTGCGTCGCATGCTGCGTGACGATGTCCCCCATGCCTCGTGACACCGACTCTAGCGCCAGGGCACACTCACACAACATCTCCCTTTTTTATTAAATAAGAGAAACGTAAATCTAACTTATTAATGCGATACAACATCTCCATAGAATTGTGGAGGTCCACAAGTCCTCGTCGGCCTGCGCTCGGGCCCGTCGGATTCGCGAACGTCGCACAGTGGTTCATTTAGCCGAAAACCTGGCCAAAAAGCCAAAAATTTTTTTCGCGATTTTCAAAATTTAGCAATTGCGTTTGATTTGTAACATATCAGAGCATCGGTTTCCATTAATAAAAGTTTTTATTGAACAACGCTCTTAGAGATATGCAATGTTAAAGTTGGCGCTTGAATAATGTAACGTATTCAAGTCGAAATTCAGAATACGTTTTCAATGTGAAATAATGGTACAATCAACTTTGCAAGTATTTGTTGCTATTCGTCATACTTTTAAATTATGAGTACCTTGGTTTCATTTTTTTATTTAATATTTTACAACTGCGATGGCACAGATTGCAAAACCCATACATTTTTTTCCTTTTGCAGAGGAAATAGTTGTGAAGTACGCAAAAGTACAACGCGAATTTTTTTTAAAATTAAACTTTGAAGCTTCCCGAAGAAGTCCCCGTTGTAAAATTTTGCGACTTTTTGCGATTATACGAGATATTCTTATTTGTTTGTCGCACGCGCCATGCTCGGGGAAATACGTTTATGACATACGGCCAGGCTATCGTGCCTTGGACAAACGAATAATGCTAATCCTTCACTAAGGTTACCCTTGTAATTAACGAAACGCTATATTTATTTCGTTCATGTTAAAAATCAAAATAATTTTAAGCAAGCTGGTGGCCTTTTGATCTGAGGCAACAATAGATAGCCGCGATCACCTCGACCGCTTACCGTCATAAACCGAAAGATGTTTGACGTTTCGGCTGAAAATCTGGCTAGTTGCAGGTATGAGGGCTATATTTGTTTCTCACAATGTTCTATCAATCTCTTTCAGTCGAGATTTTCATTAAACAATGGAAAATTCGAAGATGGAATAGCTGTGATATGCTGGTATTAAGATAACGTGACTGTTGCAATAAATATCATTATAACTTTTGAAGGAAAAGGAATATCAGAATATATTTTTTTTTAAATTAAACTTTAAAGCTTCCCGAAGAAGTCCCCGTTGTAACATTTTGCGACTTTTTGCAATTGTACGCGATATTCTTATTTGTTTGTCGCACGCGCCATGCTCGGGGAAATACGTTTATGATATACGGCCAGGCTATCGTGCCTTGGACAAACGAATAATGCTAATCCTTCACTAAGGTTACCCTTGTAATTAACGAAACGCTATATTTATTGAACCATATTCAAGCCGCCATTTTGTTTTTGGAAATTCTGAGTTCAGATTCTTAATCAGCGACCGGAGAAACATAAGACTACTGATTTTCGTGCCGATCCGACAATTTTTCAATACTCGCATCCGCCATATTGAAGCCGCCATTTTGTTTTTGGAAATTCTGAGTTCAGATTCTTAATCAGCGACCGGAGAAACATGAGACTACTGATTTTCGTGCCGATACGACAATTTTTCAATACTCGCATCCGCCATATTGAAGCCGCCATTTTGTTTTTGGAAATTCTGAGTTCAGATTCTTAATCAGCGACCGGAAAAACATAAGACTACTGATTTTCGTGCCGATCCGACAATTTTTCGATACTCGCATCCGCCATATTGAAGCCGCCATGTTGTTTTTGGAAATTCTGTGTTCAGATTCTTAATCAGCGACCGGAAAAACATAAGACTACTGATTTTCGTGCCGATCCGACAATTTTTCGATACTCGCACTTGCCATATTAGAGCCGCCATTTTTTTTTTGGAAATTTTGAGTTCAGATTCTTAATCAGCGACCCAAATAATACTAATACACCAATTTTCAGCTAAATTGAAAAACTCCTTGAGTTTTGGCCAGGTTTTCGGCCAAATGAACCACTGTGCGTCGGTTTGACATTCCGCGTCGTCAGCCGCTATCCGCGCATCCGTTGGATAGTCTAACGGAGGTCCAACATCCTCAATCTCGCGTCTGTACGAAGCTGGCACTAAATGCCACCTATTACGCATAAGTACGCTATCTCTTTCTGTTTTTATCCAATATGAATTGGCCGCCATACGCTTTTTTACTACTCTGGCATAGACACGTAAATCGATGACCCAGACTCTATCGTTTACATTTAAACTTGACAAATTACGAGATCGATGACGCTTATTATACATGCTTCCTTGTATCGACTTCTTGTTTTTCTCTAGTGCTGCAACCTTATCGTGATCTTTAAATGATCCAAGGTTCGCTGGTAAAACAGGTAGAAGCGAGCGGATTTTTCGGGAGAACATAAGTTCCGCCGGACTATAACCGTTTTCCAACGGTGTCGTTCTATAAACAAGCAACCCCTCGCATACATCATCGCATTTTTTAATGATGTTTTTTACAATCTTTACTGCGGCCTCAGCTGCCCCATTACTCTGTTGATACTTGGGTGAACTTGATTCATGAATAAAGTCATATTGCTTCACAAAATCCTGGAACATAGACTCGAATTGTTTACCACAGTCAGACCGCACAATCTTGGGTACACCGAAACGCGAAAACGATTCTTTACACTTCCCGATTATCTCTTTCTGCGCGAGACTATTCAGAACGTGTACCTCACAAAATCGACTATAATAATCAGTCATTACTAAATACCATTTTTCACATTTAAAGAGATCTATTCCTATTTTTTGCCATGGTCTACTAGGAAATTCTTCCTGTACAAAAGGTTCCTTGCAGTTTGTTCGGTACTCGATACATGTTGAGCAGAATTCGACCATATTTCTCAACTGGGTACTTAACCCTATCCACCAAACGGATTGACTTGCCCTTGCCCTACATTTACTTACACGTAAATGACCGCTATGGATTTTTTGTAAGATTTCTAGTTTCAATGAAGAAGGTACGATTAGTCTTGAGTTAAAGAGTAACAAGGAATTCACATACGAAATATTATTTTTGTGCGGGAAGTATGGGCGTAAACCGTCCTTGAGGTTGTTTTGTGTCGGCCAACCTCTCTGACAGTAATCGATTAAACTTTTACAGATATTTCTGTTCGCGTTCGATTTTTTTTAACATGCTTTGTGACGCCAGCAGATTACTTATTATAAACTTTATATATTTTTCTACCTCTTCGGGAAAATCATCTTTACAATTAGTCATATTATTATTTTTCACTGGGGACCTAGACAAGCAGTCCGCCAGAATTATATCCTTCCCTGGTACATAACTAATCTCGTAATTGTAGCGCTTTAGACGCATACGTATTCGCTGCAGTCTGGGTGTAAGTTCATCGAGCGGCGTCGTTTTTAAAATTTGAAGCAGAGGCTTATGGTCTGTTTCGTTCAGGCTATAGATTCCGCAGTGAAAATAGATGCATTTTTGTTTATACTTCTTACAACACTTATATCTAAGTCAGTACAAACACACGCACTTCCTACGGAAACTGAATTTTTTGACTTGCTACCGTCAGTGTACACAGCATAGGATTTTTCTTCTTTAATTAGATTTTCAATTAGTAGGTTGGGATTTTCTACATATTTAAGAGATGCACCAAAATCTGTTAATATAAATTTTGTTAATATAAGAGTAATGTTCTTGAACATCGTTATTGTGGTTATTAACTGGGTAGATTTGACTGATTGAATTTTTTGTGTCTCTTATACATAGGTATAACTGCCTGTTACTAATTTTAAGCTTGCTGTATTTGTTGTCCATAATTTTTCGAAGCCGTGAAATAGTTACATAGGCTATCGAGTTTTGGTTCGAATGAACCTTATTGAGGTAATTTTTGCATAGGAATCGAGCACGTTCTTGTATAAATTGTAGTTTGGATTCCGATAGAAGAATATTGGTAGGTGTGCTAATTCTGTGCCCAAGAGCAAGTCTTATTGCTGCGAATTCAATTTGCTCTAGCTTTTCTATTTGGTTTAGTTGGATGGGAAAATATACAAAGCAGCCGTAATCTAGTATTGAGCGAACAAAACTTTTGTAAAGTATTATTATTGTTTCAGGATCTGATCCCCACCACGTACCCCGGTGAAATTTTATTATGTTCATAGCTCTAGTGCATTTCTTTCGTATGTGATCGATTTGATATTTAAATGACATTTTGTAGTCAAGGATTATCCCCAAAAAACGTACATATTCGCTTGATTTAATTGTTGTATTCTTGACCCTTATTTGTTTGTCCTGGGTGAACATTGAGTCTGTTGAAATATATGAAAAGAGTTTTATGAGGAGAGAGTTCTAATCCTAAATTACTTAGGTTGATGTCGATTAGTGAAATCGCTTTTTCTAATAATCTTTTATTAATGCTAACTGTAGATCTATGGCAATAAATTGCGATATCATCTGCAAATTCAGAGACTATGACGTTTTTAGGTAAATTATCAGCAATGCAAGAAACGTATATATTGTATAAAAGTGGGCTGAGGACTCCGCCTTGAGGAACACCCTTGAAAACTTTTCTAGCCTGGTCGCCTATTAGATCTGTGTATACTATCCTTTCAAAAGTCATGAATTTAATAATAAATTTAATCATATTTAATGGACAACCAATCATAGCCAATTTTTGCAAAAGAATAGTTGTATTGACGTTATCGAATGTACTGTTGACGTGTAAAAATGTGGCTAAAAGGTTCTTTCTATTATTAACGGATTCTTCAATGCTTAGCATAATGTTAGTCAGATTGTCTATAGTGGATTGTCCTTTGCGAAACCCCGTTTGAGATTTAGGAAGAATATTATTCCGCTCAACCCACCAATCCAATCTATACTTTACCATTGATTCAAAAAGTTTGCACAGGCAAGATGTCAAAGATATAGGTCTCACACTTCTGCCGTCGGATTTTCTTATAAAGTGGATATATGATTCTTGCCATTGTGCTGGTAAGCTACCTGTAATATACATTTCGTTATATATGTCAAGAAGAATTAATTTGTATTTAATTGGTAACTTTTGAAGGATTTTATAGTCTAAATCGTCTGTGCCTGGAGCTGAACGAGTGTTTCTTTTTTTGAGAGCAATGTTAAACTCAGTAAAGCCAAAAAGTGAGCTAAGAAATTGATTGTCCTTACAAGTAGGCAGTCTATCTGGATCATCAGAAACCCATGATGGACTAATTTTGTCTAAAGCTTCCCTAATTTTGGCTTCGGACTGGTGATTTTCAGGAGTGTCACACGGTGTAACTTTGATCCATTTGTTCTTTAAGATTTTACTGCGATTCCAAACATAGTTTCTGCTGGTGCCAAAATTGATGCTTTTTGCGAAATCTCTAAAATTGTCTTTCTTCTTTTTTTTTAAAGTTTTTCTAGCCAGAGCAGAACATTTTTTATGTTCTATGTAATAATTATAGTTTTTAGTGAATTGCCATTTTTTAAAGGTTGCTTTTCTAAGCCTTTTGACCTTGTCACACTCTGAATCCCACCATGGTACCGGATTTCGATAAATTTTGTCATTAACAATTCTTTTTTTTTGGAGTATTTGATATAACAGCATTTATGAGTGCATTGGTAAAAATAGAATATTTTTCACTTGCGGTTAGAAGGTCATATTCTGTTGCAAGAAATTGACCATTATTTTCTTCTAAGTTGATAGATACTTCTTCGCAGTTTGTTCTTAAAGATTTTAGTCTAAAGGATTTCTTGTGATATATACTTTTTTAGTGGATACTGTTGTAAATAAGGGATAATGATCAGAGCCCCAAGTTTCGTCATTTACTTCTACATTGACTTTATAAGCTATTTTTGCTGAAGAGAATATGAGATCTAAATTGGACCTAATATCATTATGAAATTGAACATATGTAATAGATTTTGGGTTGTGAAGGAATAAATCAGACTTGTTATAACTATTAAAAATCTTTCGCCGTTAGTATCATTGTTTTTGCAATTCCAACTTGTATAGTGAGCGTTGAAGTCGCCCATCAAAATTGCATACTGGCTTTTATCTACCTGGGCGAATATGTCGTCCCAATGAGATTGTGAAAGTGTCGAATGGGGAGCTCTATAACATGCGAATATATCTGTAGGAGGGTGAATATTAGTAATTTTGATGCCAGCCAGTTCTACAGATTGATCAGGACACTTTAGATTTTGGAGTTCAATGTAAGCAAGACTATTGCGAATTAAAATAAGGATACCACCCCCTCTAGAGTGCAGACGATCTTTCCTGAAGGTCTTGAAACCAGCGAAGTGGAAGTTTTTATGCGTATGTGTTTCTTCTGAGAGCCATGATTCCACGCATATAAAGATGTCCAGATTTATGAGGATCTTGGGGAGTTCTTCTTTTTTACTTAGGATGCTTCTTGGGTTCCAAAACAGTATCTTCAAATCCTTATGGTGATAGGTGGTCATGATTGAATTTGATAGTATGTTCTTCTATTAAAGGTTAGATCTTGTGGTTAAATCTTCTGTTAAGGGATAGTTCGAGTCTAATAATTTATCGAATAATCGAGATTGGTCGGAGTCTTGTTCAGAGTCAGATATACTTTGTAAAAGGAGTCTCTTTTTAATTCTTGTGCATCTTGATTTTAGACTTCGATCTTCGATATGTCGATGGACTGTGTTGATCATTTCGATTAAACCATCAATGTCTTTGGTAAATTCCTCAGCAACTTCTAATGAGTTTTGTTGACCTCGAGACTTTTCCAGAAACATTTTAAATTGGGTGTAGTCCAGAACAAAAAGGTCGGGAGATTGCTCCAAGATGTCTTTAATTGGGGAAAGAATTTCATCCATGTCCTTTGTAATATTTTCTGAGGTGTTTCCACCAGAAAATTTTGTTATTTTGGTGAGCGGTTTCTTGAATGTGTCATCCTTCGCCGGCGGACGGGAAGAGGGTGAGCTTCTTTCTTTATAAGGCACATTTGTACCGTCGTTTACCATGGTGTACTGGTTTTCGTAAAGGCCCTCCGTTGACGCAGCCGAAGATGAAACAGGTCTTTTAATACCTTTTTTCTCTTTAATTGAGTCATGTGAACTTGAGGGAACACCTGATATGTTGTCAATACAATCTTCGTTAGTACGCGTCGATTCAATAGAGGTTGGCCTTTCCTGAATTTGTTTCGGGCGTGACTTTGCCACGTGACCGTTCTGTTTACAGATGAAGAGCACGTTGTGTCCGTGCTCAAGTATATTCAGTATGTTGTGTTGTCGTAGGTTATTTGTAACGAGTCAGGGAGAAGATGCTCGTCCTCTTCTTGGATATATATATGGCGACGGAATGAAAGGATATGTCAGCGAATAGGTTTGGTTAGCCCTGCTCTAATATAATTCATTTGGGAAGCCAATCTTATGCCTTTATTTTTTATAATGTCGGCTACCAATTCGTGTGGTATGATCGGGTTTACATTGGAGATGACAACTCTCTTATTTTTTTGCAATAGAGGTCTAATTATTAATATGTGGTCCTTTACTTGCACTGATTTCTTTGTTAGACTTTCTGCTAAGGATCTACTGGATAAAAAAGCACAAACTCTACCTCCTGAGATTTTAGATATAAACATGATGTTTCTAACGTTCATTATTTTTTCCAGACCATCTATATACTCATCATTAGTAATACGTTCGATTGAGTCCATTATTATGGCCTGGTCTTTTTTTAGTTGTATGCTGTTTGCTGTCACTTTAGCGTAGGTTTGCATTACGGATGGTTGAATTGGACTTTGATTTTCTATATTATTATGACCCCTGTTGTCAGAAGCCATAATATCAACTTATTAGAATTTTTTGACTGCAAATGCAGTCCGAAGCTTAGGATACAATAATACCACTTAAGGAATTTTACTATATATGCACGAATTCACACGTAGTCGTGAACTTGTTTGCTCCAAGAGCGGGACACGGAACACGTCTGCTCGCTACAATGTCTCGAGAGGAACTCTTGTTTACTCTTGATCTGCAGACGCTACGCCAGTGACCCGTTTTACCGCACTTCCGACAATCGGAATTCGACGCGGGGCACCTTTAAAAACTCGTGTGTTTGGGCAAGCCGCATCTGCCGCAAGGCTCCTCGTGTTTGTTGTTACTCGATGCGACCTTCCGACTATCCTCGCTCACTCTGTTAATTTCTGAGTGATGTAATAAATCTTCTCGGATTTTCTTACTTTCCTTGGCTTGTCAAATCTGACGTCAACTGTAAACGCCCCGATGTTCGGGAATCTTGGATCCCAATGACGATACGGTCGCGTATGAGCTGGTCTCGTAGATCGCCAAACTCGCACGTTTCGGCCAATGTATATAGGCTTGTAATAAATGTGTCGACACTCTCGCCGTACTGTTGCACCCGCGAGTTAAACTTGAAGCATTCAAATATTACATTCTTTTTCGGTGAGAAATATTCGTCGAAGTTCACTTTTACTACGTCGTATGTTGTAGTATTCGCCATCGTGGGCATAATTTGGCAAAGAATCTCTTCCGCCTTCTCCCCCATGACGTAGCACAGCAAGTCAATTTTTTCTCTTTCACTTTTTTTTAACGAGTTGGAAATGGATAAATATCTATCGAACCTCTTGATCCAGGCTTCCATTGCTTGGGTTTCATGAAATCGAACTCACTTGGCGGTTGTATCGCCGCTCTAACCTCAAACTTCCCTTCGTTCGCCATTTTGTAACGTTTACTTATTACTCCGTTTACTTTTTATTCACGTTTACTTATTGTCTCTTCTGTATGCACACTACCCCACACTTAGCACCATGTTGTGGGAAAGGGTAGAATTAATGAACGCCGTTATGTCTGTACTCGGAAGATGCGTGTTCGTGCGTCGCACGCTGAGTGACGATCTCCCCCATGCCCCGTGACACCGACTCTAGCGCCAGGGCGCACTCACACAACAAAAGCATAATCTAAAAATGAGCCGTTTATGTATTTATATAGAATTGCATACTTAACCGGAGACCACCCTTAGTCTGCATAAGTTCCGCAGAAATTATTTCTCCAAATTTCCCATTTTGATGTTATTGAATGTTTTATGCGCATAGAATCATACCAATCTAAGCAAGAGTCTTCTAAAAATAATCTGAAAGTTTCATTCTTTTCCTCATCGTTTTGTATGCCTAAATGGCTGCATTCTTTTTCATATATGTCTAACCATTGAATTCCATTAGCATTCTTGCCTGTAAACTTTTCAATGATATTTTTTTCTGTTGTTTTCTTTAAATTATTTCGCCCACTTTGTGAGTTCTATTCTTCGTTCTTTATGGAGACAGCTTCCAAAATCCTTGATAGTGTATCCTCTGTTAAATTACTTGTAGGTTGTGACTTACTTGTAGTTTCTTCTAAATAATAATCGCCTAATATTATATTTTCCTCCTCATCTGTGTAGAATTTCCTTAACTCTTTGTCTAATTTTATCCAAATTTTCCTTGATTAGTGTCTTAATTTGAGTGTGGTTTTTATTCTTTTAAAAGCTTCTGTTTTTATCAATTCTGTATGATATGCCGCCGCTTGGTGTTCCTCTGGGATACCATAAACCTCTCCACGTGGCGTCTCGATTGAGGTTATGGCATAGACGTTCGATTTTAGATCTTTACCTGCTTTTCTCTCAATTTCAAAACGTAGTTTGTCCATTGGTGTAGTGAGCAAAAAGCGTCTATACTACTTTATAGTACTACTTTGTATATATATATATATATATACGTAAGAGTTTTTTTTTATGCGGGATCGGAATTAAAAGAGAGCCGCTGATGCCTATAAACAGGTTTTGATTTTATTTTAACAATGAATTCATTAACAAATTGACAAACGAAACAAAATAAGCGAGATAATAATTTCCTAACCTATAAACAGGAATCGGAAGCGATGCTCCTTTTCCCACGTTTCCGCTCTGTCTCTAACAAATGCCGATCTAAAAGTCTAGCGGTGCAGCAGTCGGTATGGTAGTGGGAGCTCTCACCACAAACCGCCGAAACTGTGAGGATTTCTCCTTTACATATATATAGAGTCGTTCGGGTCAAGTGTGCGCACTTAAGGATTTAAACTCATGTCAAAATTAAACAGTAAGGAATAAAGACAAAAGAACCCATGCATATGATAAACTATTTATTGAACTAATAATTAAATTAAGTAATAACACATAGAACTTTGGCATTAAAAAAAAAATGGTTAATGAGAAAAATTCAAAATGCGCACACTTGACCCGCTTTGCGGGTAAGTGTGCGCATTGTCTTTTAATAGTTATAAACTTTTTAATAAAGAATTATCTTGAAGACTAGATAATTAAATAATGAGAGATCGACTTATAAATATAAAATCACATAAAATCAGATGACTAAATTGAACTTAAAAGAAATATTAAGTAAGTAATAATAATATAATTAAGACCACGAGTCAGACTCGTGATATTCATGTTCAGCCTGAAATGTCGAGTACGAGTCAGGCTCGTGATATTCATGTTTGGTCTGGAACTGAACAACGAGCCCGACTCGTGACATCCATGTTTGGCCTAAACTTTTCATCACGAGTCAGAGTCGTGAAAATAGTGCAAGGGGTTAATCAATTTTTTTAGCAACAACTTAATTACTTTCGCACATAAAACAACGCGCACACTTGCCCCAAACTGAGATTTTTGGTAGATGCTCACATAACTTTACTCATACAGAACATAACCTCAAATCATATACAGAATAGTAAACTTAAATAAATCATTAATGTACAAAAAATTGATTTACCTTGGTAATTATGTTCAGTTTGATGTGACAATCTTTGTCAAGATGACAAAAGTTATGGTTTAAACGCCGAACTCTATTTATTTGTATTTAAAAATAAATGGACGAGACGATGTCGCAATCTTGTTGATGAATTAAGTCCTTAGCATCATACCTTTCAGTTCCCTACGCATATCACAACTTTCCCCTCTGCCCTTCGTAGATAGAAAGGGTGCGCGCACTTACCCACTGCGCACGGTTACCCCTAATGACTCTATATATACATGTCATCTGGTCAAAGTCCAGACCTTGGCTAGGCACTGGATGGTCGCTGCGTGAGGTGTTCAGCATCTGGCATTGGCAGAATGCATATTTTGGTCACTGACCGCTTCGTTATGCCCTCAGCGATTTTGATAGAGACCACTCGTACCATATTATCCTTCCCAGATTGGGTCTGAATAATACGACCGAGACGCCATCTTGGAGGTGGTAGATTGTCGTCCTTAAGCACTACCAATGTGCCAATTGCCAATTTGTCAGGTGATAATGCTTGCCACTTATGTCGCTGTTGCAATTGATGGCGATACTCTTTGTACCATCGCCACCAAAAGTGCTGAAACATGCTCTGCAACAACTGGTATCAATTTAGTCTATTCTCAGGGATGTTGCGGACGTCCAGATGTGGGAGAGAGAACATCGAGTCACCAATTAGAAAGTGTGAAGGTGTCAACTGTATGATATCGGTTGGATCATGGGATAGAGGACTGAGAGGACGTGAGTTCATGCAGGCCTCAATCTGTACTAATAAAGTAAATAATTCCTCGAACGTCAGTCTCGTCAGGTCGATAACCCGCCGAAGATGCGTTTTCATAGATTTCACCGCGCTTTCCCAGAGCCCACCGAAGTGGGGTGCGTGAGGGGGAATTAAATGCCATTGCATTTATTCATCGCAGAAAAACTTGGCGACACGATTTTTGTGATCCTTGGAAGTCGTAAGGATTCCAAGTTCGGCCAACTCATTTCGCGCATCAATAAAATTTGTCCCATTATCGGAGTATATACTGTGACATCTTCCGCGTCGCGAAATGAATCTCCGAAAACAGTTCATAAAAGCCTGAGTGCTTAGATCACTTGCTAACTCTAGATGTACGGCTTTCGTAACAAAACACACGAAGATACATAAATAGGCCTTAATGTGGGTTTGCTTTCGAGACCTTTCCTTAACCGCTTCGTTCCCATGGACGAGTTATCTCGCAACGACGATACCGCTTGTATAAGGTCACAGACGTATTATCTCGCGACGACGATACTGCTTGCACATGGTCACAGACGTATTATCCCGAACCGCGGTATCGTTCGTACGATGCCACGGACGGCATATCTCACGTGCTGCATTATTAGAGTAAGTAATGTAATTCGGAAAAGCGGTAATTTTGGAAAGGGTATATAATAAAGCAAAGCTTTTATTTAAGAATATTTGAAATTTATTATTTTTCTGTATGGTACAATTCAAGGCAGAGTACTGCGCATAACGCAACATTACAATTCTTGCAATAATAGCTCGTCTCTTTACGTATCGATGTTGTTTCGCACTATACACAACGCTTCGTAGGATGAAGTTTTTTATTTGTTGGAGGTAGCTTTTTGAGGAAACGTCTCAGATGCAAGCGAAGCAGATGAAAATGATTCCTGTTCCCTTTTTGGTGAAAAATATTCTTCGGTTTGTGATACTTTTCGAGTACTCCAGTGTTATGTCTTCCTTCATTTAAAGTAAATTTTTTTTTATTCCATGAAGACAATTCCATATAGCCAGTGTATTACAAACAGCGATGTCAAATAAATAAAAAAAGTACTTTTTGTACCATTTTAGTGTTTTTCTGAATGATCCGTACCCGTGTAAAATTTGGTGGGTATGGTCAATTGCACCCATGTGCACATTATAGTCCAAAATCAGATTTGGCTTTTTATTTGTTGTCCTGTAGTATAATCAGTTTTTTCCGTTGTCATCAACTCTGGAGTGTGGAAACTGCTGAGAAGCGTCACCGGTCTCTTATCCATCCACTCACAAGATGCCATAAATTTATTATAGCGGACTACCATCTCACCCCTTTCCAAATTTCTTAATTTTTTAACTTTTTCGTCGCACGGCAAACCTTTTCGATTCATTCGGACGGTGCCACAAGCATATGTCTTATATTTACCTAATTTCTCAAATAAGGCTGGTGACGTATACCAATTATCAAGATAAATGATCCGGCCTTCATTTAATAAATTTTTTGATAAATTTAGTACAATACAACCAGATTTTCCTACTAATCTAAACTTTCCTTCGTCTGATATACGTCCACCATATAATTCTAAATTAACAATGTATCCCGTTTCGGATTCGGCTAAAATAAATGATTTTAAGCCAAATCTTGCACGTTTAGTGCAAATATATTGTTTAAACGACAGTCTGCCTTTCCATAGAAGTAAAGTTTCATCAACAGCAATGTGCCGTCTTGGACGATATGCCTTTTGAAAACGATCTACTAATATGTCAATAACGGGCTGAATTTTTTGAATCCTTACATTATAATTATTATTTTCATCTTCACTGGTAAAGTGTAGAAACTGCAGAATACGGAAAAACATTTTTTTTGGCATAATTTGCCTTATAAAGACGAAGTCATACCTTGGATCTGTATTCCAATACATTGATAATTTTGGTACACGAACTATGCTCATATGAAGAATAATAGCAAAGAAACAAAGCAAATCTTCAGCGGAAACGTTAAAGTAGGATTTTGAGAAACCCTGTTTCCTGCTAAATGTATTGCTTTCCTTTATAATCAATTGTATCAGTTCGTCGCAGAAGAAAAATCGGAAAATGGACAAAGGAGAACTATTTTCCGATATACCGGAGCTGCGTTGTACACCATTATGTTCATCGCTGTAGCCAAAAACTGGTGGTTGAAAACTCACAGTGGCGCTCGAAATATTCCATTTGCTTTGTCTTTTTAACTTCTTCCACCTGTCGGATAAAGGAAGATCCTCATCACTTAACTCAGATTCGGAGACACTCTCAGAATCACTGATTATCCGATTTCGAATTCGTCGCATAGTAGTATAACATACGTTCACGTAAACTGCCGAATAGATACTGACTGAAACATTGTAAAGACAAGCTCAGGGTCGTTAAACCAAGCAAAATAGTAACTGTATGTTTACATGCCTCGAGACACTATATGAACGATACCGCGGCGCGGGATAAGACGTCTGTGATCATATACAAGCGGTACAGTCGGCGCGGGATAACACGTCTGTGACCTTATACAAGCAGTATCGTCATCGCGAGATAATACGTCTGTGACCTTATACAAGCGGTATCGTCGTTGCGAGATAATACGTCTGTGACCTTATACAAGCGGTATAGTCGTTGTGAGATAACTCGTCCATGGGAACGAAGCGGTTAATAAGTAGCGGTATCGCGTAGTCCACTCTGCAAGTGCAGAAAGGGCGAGCTGGTGTTACTCTATCCGTCGGAAGGTTGCCCATAGGATGCTGCATGCTGGTGGGATTCGTCTTGAAACATTTTATGCAATTGCGCAGAACGGTCTTTACTGTAGACTTTCCGGTCAGGATCCCATAATACATCCTGAGTGATGCGAGTACGCATTGGCATCCTGCGTGCAATAATCTTTGGGTCGATTCGGAGCATATATAACTTCCTTCGCGTTTAGATTACCCGAGTGCTCTTCCAAATCACAGACTTCCTTGGTCACGTTTTGTGCCTGGGTTTTAGCGATTGTTCTACATGCATTATAATAAAAACGCAAACAATATGCGACCATACGTACTAGTTTGTTTAAAGTTGACCATTTTCGGAAAATAGTCGATACTGTTGCCGTAATAGCGTTTCATATACCATAAGTGCCTTCGGGAATATCCTCATGCATTAGATCCGATGCAACCTCTGATGGCCAAAAATTCTTCTTCCTTGTCAACCACGGAGGTCCGTGCCACCATAGCGAGTTTGTCGATAAGATCTCAGGTGTCCTGCCCCTTGAGATAACATCTGCAGGATTTTCCTTTGTGCCTACATGTTTCCAGTTTTTATTCGTAAGTTGCTGAATCTCTGTCGTTGTGTTGGCAACAAAAGTCTTCCACCGACTTGGGGAAGCATGGACCCATGCCAATACGACGGTGGAGTCACACCAGAAGTACGACTCCGCGTTTGGTATATCTATCGTTGACTTCACCTTGTTCGTTAATTGTGCTTATAAAGTTGCGCCGCACAATTCCAGCCGCGGAAGGTTGATAGTCTTTAAGGGCGCGACGCGAAATTTTGCGCATAATAAAGTGCACTGACGAGTTTCCCCGACTATCGGTTGACCGCAAATAAAGACAAGCACCATATGCTTTCTCCGACGCATCGCAGAAGCCGTGAATTTCAACATTCGCGTAATTTTTGGCTAGTGCAAAACGAGATACTGCGATTATGTTTATCATGAAGAGTTGTTTCTGAAATTCAATCCAGCGCGTGTGCAGTTCATGCGGTAGTGACTCGTCCCATGACGTCTGCAACTGCCATAGTCGTTGCAATATAATTTTTGCGGTCACGATTACTGGTCCAAGAAGTCCTAGTAGATCGAATAATCTTGCAATTTCAGAGAGAATAATTCGTTTTGTCACTTTATCATCTGCAGGTGGTTGTACAACAAATTTTAAGTTATCTTCTCCAGTTGACCAAAGGCGGCCCAAGGTCTTCGGGTCCTTGTCCGCCTGCAGCTGTAAATCCTTTTCAATTTTATTCTGGTTATCCAGAATGTTTGGGTCGTTACTGGCCCATTTTCGTAGTTGGAATCGCGCAGTACTTAAGATCGTTGCAATTGTGTCCCTGAGATGTCTTGCCTCTTCTATTGAATCCGCGCCTGTGAGGAGATCATCTACATAAAAATCCCTCTTAATCGCGCGGCTAGCAATGGGAAATTTATCTGCGAAATTTTCTGCCAATTGTTTTTTTTTTCTTTTTTTTTTAAATTATTAAGTCAAAATAATGGATACATTGGGCTCACAAGAGCAATTGTACATAGTTAAATACTCCGATATGGCCGCCTTGCGGCTTCTCACGGGAGAATTGCGCGGAAAAACAAATAAAAATAATAAGTGAACAAAATATATACGTAGTTTTAACTTAATGATTCTAGGCCTTAAAAGAACTGCTAGACAGTCGAAAAAAGGCGACTTTGCAATAAAAAGATACAGGGACGCGCAAGACAGTTACAGAGAGGGGGAAAAATAAAGAGAATTTGGCGGTGCCAGTGTTATGGAGAGAAGCTCCGTGAACAGTTTGGAATATTGAATTTGAATTAGTAAGTATATTGACCTGTTAAGTATTGTAAAGAAAGTAGGCAGAATAGTGGTCAATATAGCTGAATTGGAGGAATTTAATAAGAGATGGAAGGATCTTGATGCAGTAACTAACTGCTATAATATGGATAGATGTAATTTAGAAGATTTCTGAGAGATCGAATGAGTCTGAATTGAGTTAATTAGATTCGCGATGGGTCCTTAAGGCTAGTTATAGTAATAAAATACGATTAAATATAGATATGTAATAAGATTAAATATACTTATTGTTAGTCTAAGCGATATATACATAGGTATATACAGCTCTAACGAGCATCGCGTCAAGGAACGATGCACGAGCGAGGCAATGCTCGGCGCCAGCGAGACGCGGAGGGGGTGGTTAAGCCAGCCAAAGTAGTTTTTGTAAGTACCCATAGCTCCTCGGATCAGTGTCCCGCAGGGGAAGCGACAATGAAAATTGCAAATGAGAGTGATCTGATGCAATGACTATTGGATCGTAGAGTAGTGCGAATGATGCTTTTTTACGGCGAATGTGGTAAATGATCGGAATTTTAGACTGTGGATTTTGAATATAGCCTTTTTTGTCGAGGTAGGGAAAGACTGAGATCGACAAGTAACCATAGTCTTTGGCTTTCTCTGCCTCGGCAGAAGACATTTTGCGGATGTTTATTATGAGTGGATTGTCAGCGATGTTATTGATGGTTTTGAGAATGAAGGAACGTGTGATTTTTAAGGCGAATAAGTCAAATCGCGAGCAGTTTAATTGATTGTAAAGTGCTTGATTCTGTATATATTTCGTGGTACCGTCCTGAGATTTGCGCAACATACGAAGCCCCGTGATCGCTCGGAAGATTTTCCTCTCGAAGGCTCTGATACGTTCCATCGTGTAAGACGCGATTGGAAACCAGACTGGAAAGGCGTACGAGAGAATTGATCTAACGTAAAGCTTGTAAAGCAATAGCTTCACGTTCTCTCCTAGATGTTTAGAGTAGAATAGCCTCGCTAGTCTGGTAGCGCTGCCTTTTGCTTTTTCAAGGCAGTACTTTGCGTGCTCGTTGTAGTTGCGACGTTCGCTTAGGATCACTCCGACGTATTTCACCTTCTTTACGCGTGGTAAGAGTAGGTCGCATCTATCCGTAGCGTGAATGGAGAACCTCTTCGCGAGTCTGTACTGCCTCTTGCTTAACTTCGCGGCTGGCCGGATGAATAGAATCGTCTCGCATTTGAGCATGTTCACCCGTACTTTTTTCAGATTGCAAGACTTGACTACACTGTCGAAGGCCCTCTGGAGATGAGCTTGCAACTCGGGTGGTTCCGTTCCGGATTCATGTACGATTAAATCATCCGAGAATGCAATTGCTTTGCAGCGTGAAATGTTATTGTTATTGTTGAATTTGCTTAAAATATCAGAGAAATATATGTTGAAAAGAAGGGGGGAGTTAACCGCGCCCTGTTCTAATCCGTTCTTAATTGGAAAAGTTATTGCAGAATAAGTATTATTGTGATAGGTTTTAAAGGAACGATTTGTAATCATATTTTCGAGCATTGCAAGCAAGTGCATCGGGATATTAAGCTCAGAGAGCCTTACGATCAGTCCGGTCATCGGCGCGTTATTTAGAGAGTCTGCTATATCTTTTGTTAATTTTGCTATTGTATGTATGGTGGAATGTGCAAATTTAAATCCATATTGATGGCGAGGTATTATTTTCTTGCGTTTAACGAAGTTATTTAATCTAGTGTTAATCATTATTTCAAACAGTTTTCCTAAGTTTGGTAATAAACTTATCGGACAATAGCTGTTCAGTTCGTTGGAGGTTTTGCCCTTTTTTAACAGTGGAATAAGATTCGCTGTTTTCCATCTTGATAGAAAATATGCGATTCGGAGACAGGCGTTGAATATCAGTGTTATGTAGTTGGTTGCTGAGCCCGGTAGATGTTTTACGGCTACGTTAGGAATCCCGAGTCGAAAATTTCAGCCCAAAATCCTCCTAAATTACCAAATAACTTAGGATATTTAGGCTGAATATGGAAAAATATGTTACATATAAAAGAATGCAAATTTTAATTCCACAATCGCCCTACACTTGTTACTTTTTGCCACTTTTACCTAGTTTAGGAGCAATTTGGACTTCGTGCAGCCCAAAATAATCCTCAGCATTCTTATTTATAAAATTAATCTGAGTCCAATATTCAGCTATACATTCTATAATGAGGAGTTTTAGAATTGGATTGGAATTGGAGTGGAATGATCTAGGTCCAAAAAATTCTCAATATACTAAAAATTAAATTTGATTGAATTATTTTTATTTTTACCACATTTGAAATATTCAAAATACAAAAATAATTAATTTTAGGAGAAAAATTAATATTAAAAAAAGTTACAAAACCGTATACATATTAGTATTATCTTCTCCCGTATTATCATATTAACTATCTGCATTCTTATAATATTGTAAATACTCCAGTATCTGTATCATTCGATGAAGTTGAATTATAATTTTGTTGATAATAGTTCTGATGCTCGTAATTATTTAAATTTGAAACAAATTCAGAGCAGTATTCTTCGACAAAATTATTCGCTATACTATAAGATATTTTCTTTATATCTTGGCCAGGTAATTGTTCCAAATTGTTATCATTTAGCACATTTGTGACTTGATTTATAGATCTATTGAAATGTTCTTCGACAGATTGAACACAATTATTCGTTATGTTATTTATTATTGATGTGTTTAAGTGTTGATTAGGTATTTGCTCCAAGCTATCATTTTCTTTGTTCGCTAAATCTAGTCTCTTCCTTTCAACTCCTGTAGTTTTTTTTAACTTTAATGACTTCTTTTTTTCGTTTGTTTGATGCGATTTTATTTATATGTTCAACATAATCTTCAAGTGATATATTATCTTTGAATCGTCTATTTGCCCAAGCTGAAAAATCGATCATGATTAATCTAAGAAAAATAATACACCATATAGGAAGTAACTTTTTGCTGCAAACATACCATAAACAGACTTGAATAATTGATGATCGATGTGAGGCCGATGACCTATTGTGCCTTTTGCAGTGTAATTTTTCATGTTTTTGCCGTACACTTCTACCAATGCAGCTTTAACTAATTTTCGCCAATTACAGAAATCTGGATGGTCGAAAATTTCTGAGTATTTTTCAATGTATGCTATCATAGATTTTGGAAAGAAAATATTATATTCTTCAGCGATTTTTTCCTGTAATGCAATGAATCAATAAGTTACAATGATTAGAGAAAAAGAATGCAATATACTATCTTTAAAATAAAAATAAATAAATACATTATTTGGACTGCGTTTTAGATAATAATCTGGTACTGAAGCGGAGTTTAATTCTAATAATTTTTGGTTTGATACAGCGTGCCACGCTTTTTCCTTCTCAGCTACAGCTATTATTTTTCGTAGACATTGCAAATCATCTTGTGTAACTGAACAAAATATTTAAAAATTAGTCATTCAATCTGTGAAAATAAATATATCAAAGAAAGATATATAATGCTTCAGAAAACAAACCTTCATCAATTGCAGTATGACCCTTAAATTGGTGATACATCGACTGATTTTTATTTCGAGTGTTGTAAGCTATTCTATTTATTTCATGGATATAATTTGTAAATGAAACCGTTTCCGTTGTTTTTGTAAGAATCCAATCTGGATAAATGTATTTAGTAAAGTATAATACAAGTGACTAATATGAATATATATTAAAATTAATGCCAATATTTTTGCCTTCAATCTTACCAAAAATGCCTTGGGAAACTTTTTCATCAATTGCTTGTCGACTTTTATCACTCCCTTTTCTTCGTGCCGTAAAATTAGCAATACTAGTACCATACATTTCTTCCAGTGTTTGTTTTAATATTTTTTTCCAATTTATTTTATCATCCTTTGCTTTCGCGTTGTTTTCAATTTCATTTATTTTACTGATTGGTAAATAGATCCCACAATTTGGTGCTATTTCTCTCTAAAAAACGTTGTCTTTGATTATGTGATTATTAGATATCATAAAATATAATAAAAACAAGTATTACCTTGTCTTCTCGATACGTTTTGTATTCACTTGGAAACTAAAAAATGATGAAACAAAAAATTACATAATTTTACATACAAAATTTTTACAACTTTTAAATAAATGTCGGCAATGTTTGACAACCATTTTTATATAAATGTGTTTTATGTTTACCTCAAAATCAGCAGGTGGATTGTCACTAAAGGGTCTAGCCGAATAAGGGGGTCAAAAGTGCCCTTGAGCCGATTTTATTCGACGATGGCTCATTCGATAGGTGATGATGAAAAACCATTACACACAAATTTTTAATCCGATACCTTCACCAGGAGGGTAGTTATAGGGTAAAATCGAAAAATCAGTTTTTGCTCCATTTTCCCCAATTAATGTGGTGCAAAAATTCTAACGCATTCTAAACATGAATGTATACGTTAGGGATTTTTTTCAGATTTTTCCTTTGCAAGTTCCACTCATGAAAAATGAAAAACCCCCAAAAAAATGTTTAAACATCGATTTCGTATTGAAATCTTCCGAGCACAACTTTTTCCTTTTTACAGTAGTTGCATAATGTTATCATTGTTATACCCTAATTTTTTCAGATTTTTTGAGTACGGTGCATCATGGTCGGAAAAATCAAAAACCGATTTCTGGGACACATTTTGGGCTGAAACTCGCCCATTATCTGCCATTCTTGCATGATTATAATACCGTATGTTCATATTGTGACCTTCAATGTTTCTGCATAGAAATATGTAGATTTTAAAGAACAATACCGGGATAATTAAATAAATTGCTGATTGTATGGAAGTTATAACCTAGAATTTTAACCGTTCTTTCAAAAGCATTAATGGCGCAGTGGCTATGGTGTCTGCCCGTGGAATCGCTGGACACTTTTTTGTCGCGGGTTCGAATCTGCGGGACTTAAGTTTTTTTCTGTCATTTTTTTTTTTTTTTTTTTTATTAAAGACATAACAATATTCAGTAGTTGCTTTAAAATGTTTCACAGATACTTCTAAAAATAATTATACAGTATACATTTTTCTTCATCGACTCTTTCCAGTTATGTCACGATTTACAATTACAAGTACTTTTTTACATTCTGTACATTGAATTTTATATTTCTTTCATATTTAAAATATATTTTCATACATTGCAATAAATCAATATCTATGAACAATATAAAATGTTTGAGAATATTTATAATTGCAAAACGTTGCATGTCTAATTGTAAGAAAAGCATGTTTTACGATTATTTTTCTATAGGTTTCATATTGTTGAAAGGCATAAAAATATCTGTGAAATATTTTAAAGCTACTACTGAATATTATTATGTCTTTAATAAAAAAAAAAAAAAAAATTACAGAAAAAAACTTAAGTCCCACATGGAGATTCGAACCCGCGACAAAAAAGTGTCCAGCGATTCCACGGGCAGACACCATAGCCACTGCGCCATTAATGCTTTTGAAAGAACGGTTGAAATTCTAGGTTATAACTACCGTACAATCAGCAATTTATTTATTTATCCCGATATTGTTCTTTAACATTTACATATTTCTATGCAGAAACATTGAAGGTCACAATATGAACATACTGTATTCAATTCATGCAAGAATGGCAGATAATGTGCGAGTTTCAGCCCAAAATGTGTCCCAGAAATCGGTTTTTGATTTTTCCGACCGTGATGCACCGTACTCAAAAAATCTGAAAAAATTAGTGTATAACAATGATAACATTAGGCAACTACTGTAAAAAGGAAAAAGTTGTGCTCGGAAGATTTCAATACGAAATCGATGTTTAAACATTTTTTTGGGGGTTTTTCGTTTTTCGTGAGTGGAACTTGCAAAGGAAAAATCTGAAAAAAATTCCTAACGTGTACATTCATGTTTAGAATGTGTTAGAATTTTTTTGGAATTTTTGCACCACATTAATTTGGAAAAATGGGGCAAGAACTGATTTTCCGATTTTACCCTATAACTACCCTCCCGGTGAAGGTATCGGATTAAAAATTTGTGTGTAATGGTTTTTCATCATCACCTATCGAATGACCTATCGTCGAATAAAAACGGCTCAAGGGCACTTTTGACCCCCTTATTCGGCTAGACCCTTTGTGCTGATATAGATAAGCCTTCTCAAGTCCTGCCAAAATCTGATATAAGAATTTTATGTTTTCTTCAGTAACTGAATAAAGAAGAAACAGATTGATGACCCTTTTAGATTCTCCATTAAGATACTTATAGAGTAATATGAAATACAATTTGAAGAAATATTACCTTCTACGGGTAAAAAAGTATGTATAGCTCCAATGTTAAGATTTTTTATTTCTTCATTACTTATTTCCTTATAAAAATTCCCATGGTCCAAGGTTATACTTGATGACGAATTCACTGAGTGATCATTGTCATCAATATGATCAATATTTGTTTTAACTAAAGATGGTTCATGATTAACTTGAATATTTGTAGTTAGATTTTCGGTATCTAGAGGTCTATTTGAAGAAGTATTCTTGACACTTAAATCTATTGCCGTCGAAGTTGGTGGATCTCTATTATTAACATTACAATTGATCGCAGTATTATGAGAACTTTGTAAATCACTAGTTGATTGTTGCAAAAAGTCAGCTGGTAGAAATGATGTAGCTTTTTCTATGCGACGTTCCACATTCAATTTTTCCATGGTTTTGGACGATGCTAATTTCCTTTTCCTATTGAGTAGAGTGTTTTTCTGATCAAGTACGGGTTGTAAAAACAGTTTTGCTTGAGGATCTAACTTATTTCCTGCGTTATCAAGTGGAATATTATCCAGGTATTTTTCATCATCTACAATAAAACAATTTTTCTTTTACTAACAAGGAGAACGCAAGGCCTTCGGGTCACCGATTTTATTGAAATTCTACATACTCGTAGAGTAGGTTATTCCGATTAAGAATATACCCTATTATAGGGGCAGACGGTCAATAGTTTTTAAGATATTTATAATTAAAGTTTCATTGGCAATCTTATCCAAAACTGTTGAACGTAATACCAAAAGCTGCCGTAGCACAATGGCAACGTCCTAAGTTTGCACCAAAAAAACTAGGGTTCGTTTCTTGTCATGGAAAATTTTTTCGTATTTTTTTTTCTTCAGTTTATATCTTCAAAATTCAATTTAATATCCACACATTAAAATTGATATATTACCTGAATTTATTTGATTGAAAATGGAAGAGAAATTTGAAGTAGATAATCGGTTATAAAAATTCATTCCGCCATTTGTCATCAATTGAATTCACAAATTTTCATACCTATGTTAAAATACACGTAGTTTGCAAGAGGGCTATGTATGGAAAGAGAACTTTTAGAAAATGATAAATCGAGTCTACTTTCCAAAAGACACAAAGTTGCAAGTGCAAGTGTAACAGTGTTGCGTTTATTTGATAGGCAAAGTTATGAGTTTCTAATAATTGAAAATATTATATGTAAAGTCGCTTGAAAATTCAATATGCATATTTATATCAAAATACACATAACACTAACATGCAAATGAATCGAAAAAAAATTTTCCTTAAGTTTTCCCGTGGCAGGAGACGAACCCCAGTTTTTTCTGCGCAAACTCTGCACGTTGTCGCTGTGCCACAACAGCTCTTAAAAATGCCTTTTACAGTTCTGTATAAGAATGCCAATGAAACTTTAATTATAAATATCTTAAAAACTATTGACTGTCTTCTCCTTTAATATGGCATATTCTTAATCAGAACGACTTACTCTACGAGCATGTAAAATTTCAATAAAATCGGTGACCCGAAGGCCTTGCGTTCTCCTTTAAGAGTATTGATGTAAGATTCAGATGTTACATGGAAGGAAAATCTTCATTTTGTGCTATCTAATAATTTAGCATTTCAAAAGTGCTTGTATACTTCGCATTGAGCATATTTCGTTCTTCAACTGTTTACACGAAGTCACAAATGATATTAAAATCAGTATATTCTTTATTGTGTTCACTAGATTTTGATTTTACATCTATATAACATCTGTACGCTGTACCTATATTATTCACCAATTTAACCTTATATCCAAAATTTGATTTCAATAACAAATTCTTTGAAAATTGTTAATGTTTTCCTAATTTGTATTTAGAAAAATATACGTATCGAGAAAAAGCATTCAAAGAGTACTTACCATGAAATTCTATAATTTTTGCTTTATCCATTTTATCTGCACCAGTCTTTTTGTCATGCCACTTTAATGAAACCACATTTTCAATTTTTCTACGTGTTTTAGGTAATTGTGATACTGGTATGATATCTTTTTCACCAGTATTGATCCACCAAATCAAAGCAAAAAATTTTTGTTTTTGATTCTTTTTCGAAGCCATAGTTTTTATTAAAAAATGTCTTATTTGTTATAAAAATATCACTAATAAACGATTTTGGAAACTATGATTAAAATTTAAAAAAACAGTAACTATTAATTGATCGATTGATCAATGAGTACTTAACCACTTGCGCTATAAAAACGTGCCACGCACGTCGAGATACTTTCGTTACAAAATCGCCAGCGACGTGCACCTATACCACATCGATAGGCATTTGTCGCAGAAACAAAATCGACTCATTCATTATTCGAGCTACAGTTCCAGTTCCTTTGGTATTTAGCACATGTTATACTGTAGAGCGCGGCACGGCTACCGAAAGTGAAATCGTAGCGCAAGTGGTTAATTATTTCTTCAACAGGTTGAAGCTTGCGTCTTCTTTCTTTGTTTCTTTGTTTTGTACATTTAAAAAAATAACACATACATGGCATGTTAAAGTATTATTATAGGTCATATTTAAAAAAAAAAACATCGAAATAAAATAATTCTTAACGTAGTTGTAATTATAAACAAGTCTTCATAATTAAATAATAAAAATGTCCAAGAGCTTTCGAGAATTGTCAGCGCGAAGTCGTAGAAAATATGTAAAAAGTATTTTACAACCTCCATGCAATGTAAATATTGAGAATGAGGTAAGCATTAAACCCTAATAGTAATCACAAACAATTTCAATTAATATTAATGTAGAATATTGGTAACAATACACTTAAAATAAAATATGTACAAGTGGAAACGAAAATTTATAGTAAAATATAGGGAAACGCACACTCTAATACTAACTTTAATAAATAACTCAACTATAAAGTCCGTCTGCTCGTCTAGTCTGTCTATTCGTCTATCGTCGAACACGTCTATCATCGATCTCTACTAACGTCGATCTGTTCTCTCGTCCTCTTGTCGTCCTCGTGTCGTCCGCGTTTTGTCGTCGATCGTCTTTTCGTTCGTCGATTATCTCATGGCGGATGTTTTTAAGTGCGCAGAATTTATAAAATCCTCACACTAACAATAAAAAAAGCTTTCATAAGAAGCTTATATATACAACAAGTTCAGTTCTTGTTTAAATTATTTCTTTCTTCTACTCTTAATAGGTATACCTTCGTAAAATTGTGAAGTTGATAATTTTATGTGTAATGTAGGTTCTCAATCAGGAGGAAAAGCAAGATATTGTTAAAAATGCCAATGATTTCAGCAATTTTGAAAGTAGAAGAATTGATTTTCCAGAAACAGAAGGAGAAATAATTGTAGATGAACTGAATACAAGAAGGGAAAACGAAAGTGATCCAGAGAACATACAGCAAATACAAGGTGAAGGAATGCAGTGGAATCAGGACGAAACTGAAGATACAAGAAATATTCCTGAAGAAAATACAAATGAAAATAGTGAAGAAAGTATAGAGAATGATAAAGAGGAAGATTATGAAGAAAGTGAAGAAGACGATAGAGAAGAAAATAATGATGAAACTGAAGAAAGTAATGAAGAAGAAGAAGACAATGAAGACGATCATGAGCAAAATGAAAATGAACCATCTGAAAATGTTCAACACGATGAAGGTCAACAAACTGAGAATGGTCAAGCTGAAGCTGATCATGATAAACCGTTATATACAAATGCACATTTAACAATATCTCAGAGCATGTTATTAATTGCCACACTTTTCTTAAAACATAATCTTACTCAAACATGTCTTGCCGATATTATAGCCACCATAAATATGCATTGCCCAAGTGATGGTCTCTATACGAATAGTTTATATAAGTTTAAAGATTTCTTTGACTTCGATGATAATAATACAATCAAACGAAAAAAGCATTATTATTGCTCATTATGTTTGAAAAGACTTCAATCCTCTCGTGAAAATTGTACTCAATGTGCAACAAGTAAATCATCCTATTTTATTACTATGTCTATTTCGCAGCAATTACAAGAAATGTATAAACGCTTCAAGTTTGTTGAAATGCTTAAAAAAAAATCTGAAAGAATAGAGCCCTCAACAATTAGTGACTTATATGATGGGAGTTTGTATAAAAGTACTGATAAATTCTTAAAAAATTCAAATAACATATCCCTAACATGGTATGCTGACGGAGTTCCCGTGTTTAAATCATCACAAATTAGTATGTGGCCAATTTATTTTTCAATAAATGAATTACCATACAGAGAGCGCACAAAACGTCAGAATCTACTACTAGCAGGATTGTGGTTCGGTAATAAAAAGCCAGAACCTAATATGTTTTTTTATGAATTACACCCACAATTAAAAGATCTCTGGAATGGATTAAATATTAAGTTAAATAATGGACAAATTAGATTGGTTAAAGGTATATTGCTATTGGGCACATGCGACCTTTCTGCGAAGGCCGAATTTATGAACTTCAAACATTTCAATGGATATTATGGATGTCCATTGTGCACATTAAAAGGAGATCAAGTTCAAACCAATGCAGGAGGACATACTCATGTTTTTAAATACACTAGAGACCTACCGCTACGAACATCTAGCCAATCTAAGGAGCATGCAGTTTTAGCATTAAATAATGGTATTCCACAAATGGGTGTAAAAGGCCCATGCATTTTAGCAACATTGATGCCCGACTTTATTAGAGGCATAGCCATTGATAAAATGCATTGTGTGGATAATGGTGTAGTTAAAAAGTTACTATCCTTGTGGTTCGAATCTGAGTTTAATAATTATTCGTTTTCTTTATTCCACGTTAAAGATGTAATTAATGAGCGATTACTAGCTATAAAACCACCAAAATTCGTACATCGTATGCCCCGAAAAATTGAAGAATTAGTACATTGGAAAGCCTCTGAATTGAGACTGTGGTTTTTTTATTACTCATTACCTGTTTTAAATGGTATTATGCGTCAAGATTACTTTCAGCATTATTTACTATTTGTGATTGGTATTTCTTATTTAAACGCTGATAACATCGCCCCGGATATGATTAATAAGGCAAAAAACTTATTACATAAATTTGTACGTGAATTTTGAAGTTCTTTATGGTGAGCGCAATTGCTCCATTAACATACATATGTTATTACATTTACCTAAATGTATTGAAGATATTGGTTCTTTATGGTCTTTTTCGTGTTATCAATACGAAAATTTAAATGGACTTTTATTGAAAACTATTCACGGAACTGGACATATTGAATCACAAATTTCCAATACACACGGCCAAGTATTAATAATGCAACGATATCTCGATCGCTTACCCGAAGGGCCAATTCGTAATTTTTGTATAAATCAAAAGTACGGTGTGAAAATTAATCAAAAAATTCATGACAATTGTTACAGTGTTGAACGATATAGCTCTTTTAATACTAATATTCCTTTACATGTACAACAGCCATTACGTCATTTACCTCCTATCAGACGAATGAAAAAATATCTACGGTTATTAAAGGATCGACAACTATATATTTGTGAAAAGTATAAGCGTACATTACAAACTGATTCTACGAATGTTATTTACTCTGATTATAGAGGACAACCGGCGTTCGGATCAATTCTTTACTTTATAAAAATTTGGAATTGTGAATGTACTAATATATGTGAGTGTATTGGTTATCACCGTGCAATAGTGCAAAATTATATTTACACATATGCATTTCAAGCTCAAGGAGACAATCAAGTAAACTGTATAGTTCCATATTTATATACATTTCAAAAAACTGAGAACTACATTGTCGTACCAGTTTCCTCTCTTTCTTCAGTATGTTTTTCAATAAAAAGTGAAGATGATTACTATATAGCTATACCTGTAACTTCGTATGAAAATGAATAGAATTGATACGAAAATAATAATTTTGAAAAAAATTGTTCGATTTTAATAGCAAGAGTTAATAACTATTATTTAAAAATAATAGAGCATATATTATTTTTTCTGTTATTATTATAAACTTAAATTACTTCGTCATACGTTTTTATTCTAACTTGTAAGAATGGACGTAAGTTATTTATATATAAAATTACATTAATATAATATAATCTACATATTTATTTATATTCATTGAATGTATGTGTACTTTTTAAGTTGTTATTAAAGCATACATAAATTATTCGTTATAAAATTTGTTAGTACTTTATATCATATTCTACCTATCATAAAATAGCGAACTCCTCAAATATCGATAAATAAATACATTTTTAATGTCCTAATTGATTTAATATATTAAGTTAAAAAATTTTTGGAAACAAAGCAATTTTACCTATTTCATTAATTTTTATGTCAATTAATTTGATTTTAGGAGATGTAGAATCTATATGGAATAAAATGATAATTTAATTCCTACTTGCTCCTGAAAGCCCTATTTTTAGAGGATGTCAGATTAAATTGGAATACAAATTTTACCTGATCAGTTCATATAACTCCTAAAAATCATATTTACAGGACTTTGAGGAGCGTAGACACACTAGTTGAGGATTTTGAGGTTCAAAATGGTATACCTACATAATTAAGCGGCAAATGAGAGATCAAAAGAATCTAGGATTTGAAGTTTCTTTTTGGGCTGGACTTTTCGACTCGGGATACCATCGAACGACGCCGACTTCTTATTTTTTAAAGATTTAATTGCCTTATGAAGCATTGATGGTGTGATAAAGTAGTCGGCTATGTTCGACGGTTGTGCCTGCTCTGCGATATCATCGAATTTCCAAGCCGCCGCTGGGAGATTCGCGCGAAGAGTTCGATACTTCGCTAAAATTGAGTTTTCGTATCGACACTCTTCTTCATTCTTAGCATCAAGATTTTTAATGTGCACTCTGGCGAAATGCGCGCTCAACAGCAGCAAGCGATCGTTTAGATCTGTGACTATGTAGTGGTTCTCCATTTTTTGCAGAGTCGAAGTGTCAATGCCTGTCTCCGACCACAAGTAATCGTCGGTGCAGTGACCCCTCAGCGGAAGGATCACATCGTCTCTCTTTGGATTTATTATTCTGTTTATGAATGGAAACATTTTTAACGGCTCACGCGTGTCAAGATTGGCTAGTCTGTCGTTCCAGAATTTATTGGATGAGGCAGTGAATAATATGCGAAGTCTGTAATTTATGCGTTTTAGTATGTATTTATGAAATTTAATCGCTGATGAATTGTTGTATGAGTTTTTGTATCTGAGTAAATTGAAAAGTTTGCATATAATTTTTGACTTGAATTTTTTCAGTTTCCTTAGCCTTCGGTCGTCATAATCTTTCGGGCTTTTTATCAACTCGATTTTTGGCGTACAGGGTGTTTCAAAAATATTTGTCATGGCTTTCAGGGGTTGTTCTACACCTTCGGATCGATGGAGATTTGCGAAAAAAACTTGCCGCAAAATTCGGGAAAGGGTAGCAAATTTTTTTTATTGGCACATCGTATTCGTCTTGTTACGTAGGTAAAATGTCTGAAAGGAACCATGGGTCATAAACGAACCGTTCTCTCGCAAATCAATTTTTAATTGGGCCTCCCGATTAAAATTTCGCCGATAGTTAAAGCAGAGGCGACGTAGACGAAGCTAGAAAATAGGGCACTGTGTCACCGAACCAGAAGAGAAGTGTAAGTGTTTATACTCTTCTTTCCGGGTGGGCCCTTGAGCGAACCTGACACCGAACGCAGGTCATTGACATTTTCTCTCTCTTCAGTTATGTTGCCTCTGTTTCAACTATTGGAGCTAGCAAGGGTATCTCATGTGTTTCCTATCGAAAGGTCGGCGACACGAAGGCTGCCGTATGGGCGAAATTTTAATCGGAAGGCCCAATTAAAAGTTAATTTGCGAGAGAACGGTTCGTTTCTGACCCATGGTTCCTTTCAGACATTTTACCTACGTAACAAGGCGAATACGATGAGCCAATAAAAAAAATTTGCTACCCTTTCCCGAATTTTGCGGCAGGTTTTTTTCGCAAATCTCCATCGATCCAGAGGTGTAGAACAACCCCTGAAAGCCATGACAAATATTTTTGAAACACCCTGTACATCTCTCCAGAGTGTGGGAGATGTTATCCTCGAGAGCCTCGGTAGAAGAATTAATCATTTCGACCGAGGCGTTTAAAAGAAAATTGAATTTCTGGTTGGCGGTGAATTTATGAATCGAGAGTCTAAATTCTTTCCAATTTGTGTGGTTGTAGTCCTGACGCGTTATGCGCGGAGTACGTTCGAGCGATGCACTCCACCCGCCGAGGGATAGAGCTATGACCGTGGCCCAATGGTCACTGTCGTAAGGCAAGACCTCCAATATGTTTATACCTCTATTGATTATGCCTAGCAGACGCTCGTCGACCAGAGCGATATCCAGATTCGAGTCGGCCGGATGAAAAGTCGGGATATCTGAATAAAGCAGCGCAGCACGGTAAGCTGCGCCCTGTAGGCGAAGCCAACCGTAGAGAGCCAATCCCTTGCTGTTGTTGACTAATTGTAAGTTACGCCAGGAGACGTTCTTAGCATTGAGATCTCCCATTATCACGTAGTGATTGGCCTCGCCCGCGAGGCGCAGCTGCGCGAAGAGATCCTCCAAGTCATGCAGAAACAAAACCTTACCTCTGTACGGACTGTATACCGAAGCGATTACAAGGCTTTTATCCGTTGTTATTTGCAATCGCATGGCGATCGCTTCGATGGATTTAGGATTGGAGAACAACAACTCGATCCTAATGAATTTGTATGATCACGATGGCTACGCCTCCTCCGAAGCGGTTATGTTTGCGATCCATGCGAATCGATGTGTAAGGCGGAGGTAGTTCAAGACTATGCCTATGATTGAGCTTCGTCTCGACTAGGCTGTGAAGGTTGATTATTGAATTGACATTCGCCATGATGATTTTGAAGTTCTCCAGCGGGATCGACTGATCGATGGTTTGGGCCATTTATTGGCGGTGTGAATTTTGCGCTTTGCCTCCCCTCCGTCCTACAGTGGTCCCAAATGACCAAAACATGCGAAAAACCTCAAAGTGTGCTTCAATTTAGCTGAAAATTGACATACCGGGATAATTTGGGTCGCTGATTACGAATCTGAACTCAAAATTTACAAAAACAAAATGGCGGATCCAATATGGCGAACACATATATCTAAAAATTGCTGGTTCGGCACGAAAGTTAGTATCCCAATATTTTTTGGGTCGCTGAATACGAATCTGAACTTAGAATTTCCAAAAACAAAATGACGGATTCAGTATGGCGGATACGTGTATGTAAAAACTGCTAGTTCGGTGCGAAAGTTAGTATGTTAATGTTTTTTGGATCGCTGAATACGAATCTGGCCTTACAATTTGCAAAAACAAAATAGCGGTTTCAATATGGCCGACGCGTGTGTCTAAAAATTTCCGGTTTCGCGCGGAAGCTAGTATGCAACTCATATTTACTCTAACAAGTAATTAAATATGTAACAATAAATATTTATCGTTAATATGCAAGAAAATCTATCATAAGTGAACAATTTATTTAGCAATTCCAATAAATTTGTTGACGCAGTGAATTTCAAATAAATAGTCTGGAAGCACGGAAAATATTGTTCGCTTTGAAAAATTGTTCGCCATCAGCAGATGCTGAAATACAATAAAGTCGCAAAATGATGCATTAGTGATTATAATAGATTTAAAAAACATAGTTTAACATGTAGTCTAATAAATAGAAATATTCGCATTCAAAGCTCCCAAGATTCACATTCAAATATCCCTCAAAGTAATGTTTGCTTGGTGCAAATCATTCAATAATTTAATAATATTGAAAGATAATAAATATTAGAAAGAATTAAAACATTTTTGATATATATTAATGAAATAAAACGAATGGCTATCGTAACACTTATACTTGCAAGAAAAAAATTAATTTTACCTTTTTATGAACTATGTATATTAGTTTAAACAAATGTATTATGATTGAATAATAAGTTACTCTCAAATCGTATAAAATTTATATGAGAATTTTGTTTTGTATCGTCCACGGTTGTCGATGAAACGCGCTTGTAAGTTCAGAACGCGAGTACACTGCTGAACAAAAAATTACAAATATACCACAATAGCGCCTAATAGCACCTAAACCTTGGAGGTACAGCAAGTTGAAAGTGTAACCTATAAGCCTAAACAAGAATCATAGTGGAACACTGTGGAGCACTTAACTTTTTCACTACATATGTGAAATTCTCTCATAAAGATTGACCCCATATTTCCTACTATTTGCATTGCAGTTTTAAAACATAACCATTAACAATCTTCCATTTTGTAGAGTTCATTTTGCAGAATTGAAATAGACTCACTTTCACAAAAGTTATTCACTTTATACTGCGGCCAGCAAAACAGTGGTTATGCTCACGATTGAACTTTTTATATATTGAACTTTATTGAAAAACAGTAGGTCAAGCTTACACTAAGTTATTTACATGTTTTCAAACGACCAGTTTATGTAACATGGTAAGAAAATATTAAAGTGCGCTTAAGAGTTACAGTTTAGTAATAGAATATCGATTTGAGGAAAAAAGAAGAGAAAAAACCTCAACGCTCGGCGACTATGCTATTTGGCTGATCGAGTCGGTAAGAATTTGGATCTACGACAACACGTGTTTTAGTCTTTTGTATTTGTATTTTTTATAGCGACGCACGGTGGTCCTGAATGTGCATTTAGCCGGACAAAAGTCAAAAAGTCGATTTTGGAATTTCGATTTCTTTTTTGGATATATCGATTCCTAAATGTCCAACGACCTCAGAAATCAAAAAAATTTTGAAATTGGATAAAAATTGTAGTTACAACAAACGTTTAAAGTTGAAACTTTTTCTGGAGGCCTTTTTCTATCGAGAAACCACGTTGTCTTCTTTCTAACATTCTGACGAAACTATGCAATATTTTTTAATAATTATTGTTTATATTTGAAGAGAATTCTTCCACGATAAAAATTCACGTATCAAACATAAAATTATTGTTTGTAGTTTATTCAAAAATTAATGTTGAAAACATGAAAGATAATCGTCGAAGTGTTTTATCTTTTGCAGACAAAAACTAAAAAGTCCCACTAGATCCCACTC
Source organism: Cerceris rybyensis (assembly GCA_910591515.1). Lineage (NCBI taxonomy): Eukaryota > Metazoa > Arthropoda > Insecta > Hymenoptera > Crabronidae > Cerceris > Cerceris rybyensis. The sequence continues at coordinate 25,945,496 of OU342794.1, forward strand.
TCTGATTAACAACATTGTTTTCTGTGATCCTTTCCCTAAACGATCCTGTAAAAAGCTAATCCACCCGGATCCACCTTCGACGCATTTTTATTGTTTAAAGAGTCGCGCGCACCTTGGCCAGGCGGTGCCGTGGGACTATCTCATAAACTTTTGGCAGATATAACAATGAAGAACGCAGGTAGAGGCACAAAATCTTTGCAGAAATAACTTCTATATAGTCTAAGGAATATATGTGGAAAGTTTTAGCAGAATATCTTTCGATACTTATAAGTTATTTAATTTTTAAGTGAACCCTGCACGGCGAAGACTAGGATTTCCTTTTAATCAGATAACCTAGCTCATTCCTCTTTGCTCACATGCTAACACTAAAGGAATTAAGTAATAAAAGTGATGCTTTAGAAGTCTTCGTCCTCGTTAGTGCCAATAAGATTTTGTTTTTATTGCACGGTATCTTTAAGAAACCCGGGAATTTACTGACCGCGTGTCCCACTGGGTCTATGCAGCTGGTCTGGGTTACATAAACTTTAGGAAGGAATATCAACAAAAGGTGCAGATAGATAAAGCCAATTTTAGCAGGAACTATTTCTATATAGTTTAAACTAAACATCTTCAAAGTTCTCAGAGGCTACTTTGTGGTACTTTTTAGTTTTTCCATTTTGAAGTTAACAATATGTAAGCTGAATAAGCTAATGTACATAGCTGCCCTCTATATATCAACCGCCATTTTGTTTTTAAAATTTTTGAGTTCAGATTCATAATCAGCGACCCAAAAAATATTAGAATACTGTAGCCATTGTTCGATCGTGGATGTAGGAATGCAGGGTAAATCAGGAAAGGTTTTCTGGGAAAAAATTTCATTTTATTCATTACCTCTCTTTCGAGGAAGATGGATAATATACAGATAGGATCGGTAGAGCGGACAATAAGGTTTTAACGAAAAACGAACAAACATAATAGATTTAGAATCGACCGGAAAATCGACTAGGCTTGACTATGAAAATGATTCTGTACAAATATAACCTCTCGCGATTCCACCCGTGACTCTAATTGCGCGGCCCTATTTTACCGACGGGCGTCCAGGTTATGCTCTGTACTCTCTCGTTCGGTAGGCGTCCAGGAAAAGCGTCCGTACTCTCCATACCGTATCGAGGACCTAGGAACATTCCCGTACTCTCCCGTCTCGTCACTGTATTTGGGCGTCCAGGATATGCTCTGTACTCTCTCGATCGGTAGGCGTCCAGGAAAAGCGTCCGTACTCTCCATACCGAATCGAGGACCCAGGAACAATCCCGTACTCTCCCATTCCGTCCAATCTAACCGGGCGTCCAGGAAATGCTCTGTACTCTCTCGATTGGTAGGCGTCCAGGAAAAGCGTCCGTACTCTCCATACCGAATCGAGGACCCAGGAACAATCCCTTACTCTCCCGTTTTCCCTCTAGCAGGCGTCCAGGAAAAGCGCCCGTACTCTCCTGCCAGAGGTCCCTATTCTGCATATCGAGAGCGACCGTGGAAAGCCTCGTTCTCTCTCTCGGAGCAGAAGAAGAATTCTGTCGTGTCGTGCACCTTCTTTTATACTGGACCGTTGCTACCCTCGGTCTCCGAAATCAACAACCCCGTCGTCAAGCCTGGTCTCGCGGTCTCGCGCTTCGCGCCTCCACTCCCTTCCGCGGTCTATTGCCGATCTCCGAAGCTTCTCGATGCTTCTCGATGTTTCTCGATGTTTCCCGAAACTTCCAGAAGCTTCTCGGTGCTTCTAGATGCTTCTCGATGCGTCCCGATGCGTCTCGAGGCCTTCAGAGGCCTCTCGAAACCTCCCGAAGCTCGTCGCTTCGAGCCTTTATAATTTTCGCCACGCTACAATACTAATTTTTGTGCAAAACAATTAATTTTTAAACAAACCTGTCCGCCATATTTAATCCGCCATTTTGCTTTTAAAATTTTTGAGTTCAGATTCGTAATCAGCGACCCAAAAAATAATAGAATACCAATTTTTAACTAAATCCGATGTGTTTTGAGCCCGTGGTAACGATTTGAAAAAGATTGAAAACTGCGCGAGGTGCGTGACCGGCTAAATTCACGCTCTGGACCACTGTGCGATGGTTTGAAATATCGTAATTATCTAAGTTTCTGATATATAGATAAAGACTTTTAGAGTGAGAGGAATAGAATCTTTCACACAATGAGAATACAAAACTGATGATACTAGGCATGTTAAGGGTGTAATGCATAAAGTCTACTCTGGTTCATCTCGGGTAGTTCCCTATTATTCTTAGGCATCTGTTTTGAATGAGCTGTATCTTTTTATAATTTGTGGGACAGGTATTGGACCATATAGGCGCGGCATAAGTAAGGAGCGACCTGATATAAGCGTAATAAACTAGTTTTTTATTAATCAAACTGAGATAAGAGTGTCGATTAAACAAAGGAAAGAGGCTGCTCAACGCTCCTAAGGCTTGATTATTTTTAATATGATGAGTGAATGTTAATTTCGAGTCAAGATACACTCCAAGATATTTAATGTTTTTTGACCAAGGAAGAGGCGTGCCGTTTACAGTGATTAAGTTGGTGCAATTTGGTCTACGTCTCGTAAATAAAATAGTTTGAGTTTTATGTTCGTTTGGCTTGATTTCCCAGCGATGAAAATATTTAAAGCATTTATTTATAGCATCGCCAAGGTGGTTGGCAATAGTGTCAGTTCTGAAGGACGACTTTATAAAAGCAGTGTCATCAGCAAATAGGGCTAATTCTGCAGTGGTTTTGAGCTGTTTGATATCATTGATGTATAGATTAAAAAGTGAGGGTCCGAGTACGGAACCTTGTGGTACACCTGGTAGGATTTTTTTAACGTTAAACTTCACATTACAAATTTCAACATAAAAAGTTCTCCCGGTGAAATAGTTGCTTATTAGGTAGATGAGATACCTCGGGATCTGGTATTGAATAAGTTTAAAAATGAGGCCTTTGTGCCATACACAGTCAAAAGCTTTTTCTACGTCTATTAAGACCATACCGATGTGCTTGTTTAGATTAAAGTTGTGTAAGATAGTGACGACAACTCTGGTCAATTGCAGGGTTGTAGAGTGTTTAGTTCTAAACCCAAATTGTGAGGAGGAAAGAATGTTATTGTGCGCAAGGAACCTGTTTAGCTTTTTAAAAATAATACGCTCAGCTGATTTACCAAGGCAACTCAGTAGTGAAATAGGCCTATAGTTTGAAGGAAGGCTAAGATCCTTGCCTGGTTTTGGAAGTGGAACAATTTTTGCAGTTTTCCACACAGTAGGAAAGTAGGCAAATAATAAAACATGGTTGACAATTTTAGTTAAGTGAATCAGAGCTTTCCTAGATAACTGTTTGAGGAATATAGGATAGATTTTGTTACCACCAGGAGATTTTTTATTGCGCAATTTAACTATGATATTGCGTAATTCTTTGGGAGAGGTGAGGTCACAGTCAGTATGTTTAATAGTTAAGGGAGTTAGATAATTTTTGACAACTCTGAGTACATGCCGAGTGAAGGATGGAGTGCCTAGGGATATGTACAGGGTGTTTCAAAAATATTTGTCATGGCTTTCAGGGGTTGTTCTACACCTCTGGATCGATGGAGATTTGCGAAAAAAACCTACCGCAAAATTCGGGAAAGGGTAGCAAATTTTTTTTATTGGCTCATCCTATTCGTCTTGTTACGTAGGTAAAATGTCTGAGAGGAACCATGGGTCAGAAATAAACCGTTCTCTCGCAAATTAACTTTTAATTGGGCCTTCCGATTAAAATTTCGCCGATAGTTAGAGCAGAGGCGACGTAAACGAAGCTAGAAAATAGGGCACTGTGTCACCGAACCAGAAGAGAATTGTAAGTGTTTATACTCTTCTTCCCGGGTGGGCCCTTGAGTGAACCCGACACCGAACGCAGGTCATTGACATTTTCTAGTCTTTTTCTCTCTCTTAAATTATGTTGCCTCTGTTTCAACTATTGGAGCTAGCAAGGGTATCTCATGTGTTTCCTTTCGAAAGGTCGGCGACTCGAAGGCTGTCGTATGGGCGAAATTTTAATCGTAAGGCCCAATTAAAAGTTAATTTGTGAGAGAACGGTTCGTTTCTGACCCATGGTTCCTCTCAGACATTTTGCCTACGTAACAAGACGAATACGATGAGCCAATAAAAAAAATTTGCTACCCTTTCCCGAATTTTGCGGCAAGTTTTTTTCGCAAATCTCCATCGATCCAGAGGTGTAGAACAACCCCTGAAAGCCATGACAAATATTTTTGAAACACCCTGTACATTGTGTGCGTTGATTCAAAGGAGCTTGCTGATATGTTAACTTTGCTTGAGAGACTGTAGGCATAGGAGCTGTTACTTGAAACAAGAGGAGGAATATTGGTTTTACGATTTCTAATTATTTTAGTAACACGATGTAATTTAACATCGTTGGGGTTTAAATTGTTTAAAAAAGTGTTCCATCTCTTATTACGAAAGTAGTTTAATACGTTAGAGACAATTTTGTTAAGCTTATTCAGAAGTCTTTTGGTGTATTTTTTTCTGTATTTACAGTAGTATAGTTTCACACGATTTTTAAATGCTATTAATATTAAAGAAAGAAATGGGGTGTTAGACTTTTGAGAGTGATGAGTGACTAGACGAACAGAATTATTTGCAGCAGTTATTATAAGATTTTAAAAGTTTTTAGCATACTCTTCCACTTTGGATGGAGAGGTAATAGGAGGATTGATGTCGATGTTTCTATCTATTACAGAACGGAATAAGTTCCAATTAGCCTTTTTAAAATTGTAAGTTGTGTTAATTGGGCAGTGTGTATATCTTTGATTTATGGTAAAAACGACCGGGCAGTGATCAGAGGATAGAGTGTGGAGCGTCTTGGCTCGAATCAAAGAGGATATGCTCTTGACAATGGCAATGTCGAGAACACTAGGTTTGAAGTTTGTTCTGTCAGGATAATAAGTAGCTTCGTCTGGAGCAATGATATCAAAATTATGTTTTAATGAGAGATCAAGTAGTTTCTTGCCATTACTATTGTTAGTAGGGCAGTTCCACGCGTAGTTTTTCAAATTTAGGCCACCAACAATTATAACTTTATGTGAAGTTTGAGTAAGCTACTAATGTCACACTCGCTAATTGTAGCCACCAGCGATAGGTAAAGAGCTACAATTAATATGTCACAGTTTGAGAATTTGACAATTGCACCGACTGCAACAAAAGATGAGAAGTTAGGGAGAGCTATTTGTTAGTGCTGTATATTTTTCGCCACTAAAAGAGCTACACATCTTCCTTGATCGTTTCTGTAAACAGAGAAGTTTGGACATTTAAGATTATGTTTTTACTACTAGAATTGGCTTCCGGGTTGGAGCCGCGTTCAGAAGACGAGAAAGTCCGACGTTTCGCCAGCATTGCAGCTAGCTTCATCAGGGAATCAAATAATCTCTGATACTGAGGAAAGTGTCAGAGGGGGCCCTAACTTATACCTGTGTCCATCGTTGCGGATCGGTGCACCATCCAATAGTTTTTAATTGGGTAGCTGAACAATTAAAAAACTGGGAGGAGGCTGTTCCAGATTGGATTGAGACCTAAACCTTTATCCCGATTGATGTTGTTCGGGTTTTTTCGGATTTCTGCCGCTTCACGGTATTTCCTGGGGAAATAAGCTTTTTCCTTAGCCAGGACTTTGACATCTTGGAAAAGGATCTTGTGGCCAGTCTCAATCTGGTGTTCCGCTACAGCTGACTGTACGTAGCCCAATCTGGAGCATCTTTCGTGTTCCTTTAGGCGAGTATTGACACCCCTCCCAGTTTCACCGATGTATACCTTACCGCTTGAACAGGGTATTTTGTATACACCTGCGCAGGTAATGGGTGGACACGGGTCTTTGGCCGAGGTCAATATTTGACTCACCTTTTGAACCGGTTGGAAGATTGTTTTGATATTATATTTTCTGAGAACCCGCTAAATCCTGTCGGTTGTGCCCTGTAGATAGGGTAGAAATGGAATAGATGTTGGGGTGTTTTGTGAAGGTGGAGGTTGTATATTTGTGTCAACAGGTGCGTTGATTATTTTGCGCATAGTGCGGTTGATTTGAGATGTAGTATAGCCGTTTTTAATCAGTGCTGTTTTTACGTTGGTGAGTTCTTGTTGAAGGGAGGATGGTTCTGAAATTGAGACTGCTCTAGTGATTAATGAAGAGATGACCGATATCTTTTGGGATGGATGATGGTGTGAAGAAGCTTGTAAATATTTGTCTGTGTGGGTAGGTTTTCGGTACACTTTGTGTCCAAGAGTGCCGTCGTGTTTTCTGTTTACCAGGACATCCAGGAAAGGGATTTGCTGGTTCTTTTCTATTTCGACTGTAAACTTGATAGCCGGGTGTATTGAATTAATGAAGTTATGGAAACTGTTCAGTGCCTCTCTACCATGTCTCCATATTACAAAAGTGTCGTCCACATTTGAACGCGGCTCCAACCCGGAAGCCAATTCTAGTAGTAAATTGTCCCCATGTTTATAATAGCCAACATACGGTAGTTCAGTATACAGTAGAACTCCTATATCTTCGAACACTTTAAGTTCGACTTCTCCTATCCCTACTTCCCCTACTCCTTGCCATCTGGCTACTGCGTTGATTCTACTGCGCACTACATTGAGCATGCGCAACCGGTGATGATAGAGACTGGAGTATGTAGTTAGAGATAGAGAATAACCTTAATTGTTAAGTTTTGATAAGTAGCCTAATTAGTATTTAGTATTTACATATTATTAGCGTAACTATTATTGTGATAGATGTTTAAAAAGTATGGTAAAAATGTATAAAAACTCATTAAATAAGAACATATTTAAAAAAAAGCTAAAAGAAGTGCCTGTGAATATAAAAATAAATGCTTTAAAAGAATTAGAACGAGGCACATCAGTTTACGATATTGCCAAAGAACTGGATGTTGATCATACTACCATTCGGCTATGGAAAAAGAAGAAAGATATTCTTTTCCACCAAAATTCTGGTATTAAAAAACCTACAAAACGTTTTCGTAAACAACGATATGATAAAATTAACAAGGCTGTGTGGATATGGTTCAAAACGGCACGTGCTTCAGGAATGCCTATTTCTGGACCCATGATACAAGCCGAAGCATTGAACTTCAGTGCACAATTTAACGAAGATAACACGTTCACCGCCAGCAACGGTTGGCTAAGATCCTGGAAAAATTATTACGGAATCTCATCAAAAAAGATTTGTGGCGAGAAGCTATCAGCTGATTCAGAAGCTGTCGATCCATTCAAAGAGACATTTGTAAATTATGTCCAAAAAGAAGGACTGACACATAACCAAGTATTTAATGCTGATGAAAGTCGACTTTATTACAAATTATTACCCAAAACAACCTTATGTGAGCAAACAAATGAGTCTCCGGTTGGTATTAAAGGATGTAAAGAAGCTCTAACTGTAATGGCATGTTCTAATGCCTCTGGCACCTGTAAATTACCTCTCCTTGTAATTGGAAAATATGCAAACCCTCGATGTTTTAAAAAAGGAGAGTCTTTACCTGTAGTTTATATGAATCAAAAGAAAGCTTGGATGACTGGCGGTTTATTTAAAACTTGGTTCGAAAAGGAATTTGTGCCTACTGTAAAAGAATATTTAAAAAATACTAATCTACCGTGCAAAGCTTTACTAGTGATTGACAACTGTTCTTCTCATAACTCAACATTAAGCGTTGATGGTATAACTGTGTCATTTTTCCCTCCTAATACAACTTCCTTGATTCAGCCAATGGATCAAGGATGCTTGCAGGCTTTAAAATTGTTATATAAAAAATGTCTGATGAATTATATAGTTGATTGTATTGATCAAAAAATGTCAATAATGGACATAACTAAAAGCATTTCTGTAAAAAAAGCGATATTCTGGGCAGCTGATGCATGGCACGAAGTGTCTGCAAACACAATACGAAAATCGTGGAATCGCGTAAGTGATTTTTACTATTTTGCGTGAATTGTGTTAAAATAACTTATTAAATAATTAATGGAACTACTTTTTTTGCTAGGTATGGACTTGGGCTGAAAGAGTCAATATATACCAAGATTATTTATTTCAACAGCAGGAAATTCTGAATTCATTTGAAATGTTCTGTACTTATTTACAAAGTCAGCAAGCTTCAACGACCTTGAACGTCTCTGATCTGCAGAAATGGCTATATTCTATTCACACTGATGTTGAAAATGGCTTAACTGACACAGACATTGTGGAAATTGTGATGAATGATAATGATGAAAACAAAGAAAATGATAATAATAGTGATAATAATAATAATTATAATGATTCGAATTGTGATAATAATAATAATAATGATTCAGTTTGTGTAGTAACTGAAGTAGATGCTAAGCTGTGTATTAAATTTTTGAGAGAATTCTGCGAAAAAAATAATTTTTCAAGAAGTATTGCAGCTATTGATATTATTGAAAAAGAAACTCATGTTATGTCTTTAGAAGACATCAGTATGAACTAATATTTATTATAATTTACGTTAGTCGAACATGCAATTAATCTTTAAAGTACATGTTGTTAATATATGATGTTTAATTTTATAACAATATTGTCAAATTATTCAAATTTAATTAAAGTTATTTGTTACTTAATATTCATTATTATAAAATTGGAAAGACTGAAATTTTCATTGTAATATGAAGAAATAAAATAAATAAATAATTAGGAATAATAATAATAATGTTTCTTTTAAAGTTAAATAATTTCAAGCAATCAATTACTTAATTTCTATTTTATTTCTATGTACATGCAAACCTGTCATTTGAATTTTTATGATAGGTTATGTTAGTTAGTGCGATATCCCCTCTACGACTAGTAAGAAGCGCGCGCGAGAGAGAGAGACAACTATTTCTGTCGCACTCAGAGTTGAGTGGAGAGGGTATCCTATAAGTTCTAATTCTCAGAATTCTGGTCCCGTAGCTTCGAACTTATAGGAGTTCTACTGTATGTCCTTCCTCTTATAACGTCAAACACTTGAGCCTCATCTGGTATAACACGTATTTTCACATCTTCTGCCACAACACCATCCACCATAATCGTTGATTTGATCCATGTCGTTGATACTATCTTATTTTGAGCTGAACCCTAACCTGTCAACTCCATATCAGCTTTTAGCAATTCAAAATTGTTTTTGACTGCAAGGGACGATTTGATTGTGCACTCAGAGCTACCCATATCTAAAAATGCCGTGAATTGGATATCATTGATTTTAACTCTTCACAAAAATTTATTTATGCTGTTTTTCTCATCTCCTTTGATTACATGAATATCGCTGGAACTAGCTTTCTGTGGACAATATTTGGGTGTATGTCCTGTCTCATTGCAAACTCTGCACTTAACATCTACTTTTGGATTCGGGCAATCCTTTGCTAGATGTACCATTTGTTGACAGTTGTAGCATTTGTAACCATTCGGACTGTTTTTAAACGATCGTCTACTGGAAGATGACTGAGTCTCATGCGCTCTCACTCTACTGGTTGATTTTTGCTCAATAGTGCTCTTCTTATAATCGCTCTTGGTACCATGATGTTGAGTTTTGGCACTTTCTTCAGTGTTGGGCCCTCTTAACGTTTTAATCATCTCAATTCGCTGGCTATTTAGTTTCTCAATACTTAAAATGTCATGATATAATTTGTGTAGAACATCATATTCTCTAGTGGTCAATGAAAGTCCAGGTTCCTTAGCCCATAATCCGAACAAAACTTGCCTTTTAGTTTCTTCTACTGATAAATTCAAGTCCTTGCACATCTTTACTTTCTCATGATAATATGAACTAGTATCTTGACCCTTCTTTTGACGACGGTTAGTCATTCTAGTCCATTTTGTTGTTTGGTCTTCTTCACCGACAAATGTCTTCTTAAACACTTCTTTGAACAATTCTCAGGTATTCAGTTCTGCGATCCTATATTGAAGCCAATGATACGCACCTCCTTTTAGATGGACACGTGCGGACTCGAGAATAAACCCATCTGGCCAACGATGCAAAGTCTTCATGCTTTCCAGATTCTTGATCCATTCTGCTGCTTTTGTGGATCCTTCATTTCCACGGAATTCTCTAATATTTGCACTAATTGTAAGATCAGGCATCACATGATGTGCCTCTGGTTGTGGCAGTTGCTGAGTGGACTATTGACTGGATATACCACTTACTTGTCGATCTTCCAACATTTTTGTTAACAATAAGTTCAAGGTATCATTTCTCTTCAAAGCCTGTTCTTGGAATCGCGCTGCCTGTTCGTTGCGACGCCGACTTTCCTCCATGAATGCTGCTAACATGGCTTGTAATGTTTGATTCATATTTCCACCGCTTATAGATTCGTACACTGATTTATCATTAAAATTTTCGTAACAACAATTTTCGCAAGAATACCACACTAGAGTCTCTCTGTCTAATACTGAATTGTTTCTATTCATTCCACACGCATTGAATGTTTTATTCTTTTTACGCCACACTTTGCGTATTTTTTGTGTCTCTCCTTTTTCAATAAATTCTCGGAATCCTAACTCAGTTCTCCTCGTTCTAGGAATTTTCTCAACCGTCACTTTTCGATGGCTTCTCAGCGTTTCTCGAATGTTCGGGTATCCTTCTTGAGGTTATGTGAGAATCCCACTTCTGAATTTGTTAGGATTGGCTTTATATTCTTTATTCCATGAATTTCACTTATTCTAGGGTTACAAGCAGGGACCATTATTCAATCACTCCTGTACACACGAATCCACAGTCTCCCATCGCCACCAAGTCATATGCAACCCTTAGGATATACGTTTTTCCTCCATTTTTTCTCCCTTCCCACTCACACACCTCTACCAACCCTCATCTAGGGATTTCCATACTTTTCCTGTGCTACAAAAAAAACACTAGACCTAACATATGTAATCCTAATTCGGAATTGGATATACTGTTGTGTAACCAAGTTTCAGTAAAAACTATTACATCGATTTTAGGTAAATAAGACATAAAAGAACAGGGTATATAAGTAAGCTTACCACGCAGACCGCGTACATTTTGATAGCAAAATAAAAGTTTTGATCTAGTTTTTTGGCTTTGGTCGAGGTAGAATTTTAACAATCTGAGGAGAGCCGTTCACATATTGAATGATTTTATCAGTGATTCTTGAATCAATTAGTAATTGGAGTTTCCTAAGGTTCAGAAGATGCTAACGTTGTCTCGGAGTAGAGTCCTCTGACAGTTTGGCTCGTCCGTTGTATTTATGTTTGTTCCGCAAAATGCAAAGAACATCCTCCTTCGATCTAGAGCATAAATGTTATTGAGGATGTCCTTGACAAGCTCGGTACCAGAGAGAGAGAGAGAGAGAAAGAGAGGCGCTGAGCGAAGAGCCGTTAGAATGGGACGATTCATTTTCTTCCAGGTTTCCAATTCTTATATTGGTGGAGCGATTATCTCTGTCAGTCAGTTCCTAAATGATGTCTTCATGGATAGTTTCACAGGCAAAAGAGGAGGTAATTTTTTCTTCAATATTTGCTACTCTTGTGGCAAGAGTGGAATAAGCAGGCTTCAAAAAATTAACGGCTATTACCTTTTCTAAGGGCTTACCAGTCATGACTGTTTTACCATTCTTACTTATTTTTGCCCCTTCCATGTCGAAAGTAACGCAGAACCTTGCTTGTTGCATTCTCCGTACCGATAACAGGTTGTAGATAACGTCCGGACAGTACAGCACGTCTTCTAATATGCCTTCAATTCCTGTATCGTTGATCACCTTAATATTCCCCTTTTTTGTTGCTGTGATATAAGAACCAATTTCCGCAACGGAAATTTTTAATGATGGTTGCAACACTTTCACATTTGAAAAAACACTGGCTTTGTTAACAATATGATCCGAGGCCCCAGAGTCCAAAAGAAAACTTAATTTTTGTTCTGATTGACGACGATAATTCCTGACCATAAACGCAAAACCAGAAGTTGCCTCTTGTTGGGATCCGCTGCATTCTATAGTTACAACTATAATATTTAGACCAGTGAGGAGAATTTTTTGCATGCCAGAGCCGTCCTTGGAGAAACACCGCCTCCTTCACCCATGCATACAGCCGAGATGTCACTGATTCACAGACACTCTGTCGACGTCACGGCTGAGCCTATTGACACTGGCGTGGTGGTGCATTGGGGCGAAATTCGTAGTTAATCACTCACGCTGGAAAGACGTAGGTACCTTACGCGTCAGTCGCGGAAATCAGAACGACGCACAGTGGTCCAAAGCGTGAATTTAGCTGTTCACGCACTTCGTGCAGTTTTCAATCTTTTTCAAATCGTCACCACGGGCTCAAAACACATCGGATTTAGTTAAAAATTGGTATTCTATTATTTTTTGGGTTGCTGATTACGAATCTGAACTCAAAAATTTCAAAAACGAAATGGCGGACAGGTTTGTTTAAAAATTAATTGTTTTGCACAAAAATTAGTATTCTAATGTTTTTTGGGTCGCTGATTACGAATCTGAACTCAAAAATTTTTTAAACAAAATGGCGGTTGATATATAGAGGGTAGCTATGTACATTAGCTTATTCAGCTTACATTGCTAACTTCAAAATGGAAAAACTAAAAAGTACAACAAAGTAGCCTCTGAGAACTTTGAAGATGTTTAGTTTAAACTTTATAGAAATAGTTCCTGCTAAAATTGGCTTTATCTATCTGCACCTTTTGTTGATATTCCTTCCTAAAGTTTATGTAACCCAGACCAGCTGCATAGACCCAGTGGGACACGCGGTCAGTAAATTCCCGGGTTTCTTAAAGATACCGTGCAATAAAAACAAAATCTTATTGGCACTAACGAGGACGAAGACTTCTAAAGCATCACTTTTATCACTTAATTCCTTTATTGTTAGCATGTGAGCAAAGAGGAATGACCTAGGTTATCTGATTAAAAGGAAATCCTAGTCTTCGCCGTGCAGGGTTCACTTAAAAATTAAATAACTTATAAGTATCAAAAGATATTCTGCTAAAACTTTCCACATATATTCCTTAGACTATATAGAAGTTATTTCTGCAAAGATTTTGTGCCTCTACCTGCGTTCTTCATTGTTATATCTGCCAAAAGTTTATGAGATAGTCCCGCGGCACCGCATGGCCAAGGTGCGCGCGACTCTTTAAACAATAAAAATGCGTCGAAGGTGGATCCGGGTGGATTAGCTTTTTACAGGATCGTTTAGGGAAAGGATCACAGAAAACAATGTTGTTAATCACAGAGTGGGATCTAGTGGGACTTTTTAGTTTTTGTCTGCAAAAGATAAAATACTTCGACGATTATCTTTCATGTTTTAAACATTAATTTTTGAATAAACTACAAACAATAATTTTATGTTTGACACGTGAATTTTTATCGTGGAAGAATTCTCTTCAAATAGAAACAATAATTATTAAAAAATATTGCATAGTTTCGTCAGAATGTTAGAAAGAAGACAACGTGGTTTCTCGATAGAAAAAGGCCTCCAGAAAAAGTTTCAACTTTAAACGTTTGTTGTAACTACAATTTTTATCCAATTTCAAAATTTTTTTGATTTTTGAGGTCGTTGGACATTTAGGAATCGATATATGCAAAAAAGAATTCGCAATTCCGAAATCAACTTTTTGACTTTGCGCGGCTAAATGCACATTCTGGACCACTGTGCGACGCAAAACATGCGAAAACCGTCAAAGCGTGCTTCAATTTAGCTGAAAATTGACATGCCAGGGTAATTTGGGTCGCTGATTACGAATCTGAACTCAAAATTTACAAAACCAAAATGGCGGATCTAATATGGCGGACACATAGATTTAAAAATTACTGGTTCGGCACGAAAGTTAGTATATTAATGTTTATTGGATCGCTGAATACGAATTTGACCTTACAATTTGCAAAAACAAAATAGCGGTTTCAATATGGCCGACGCGTGTGTCTAAAAAATTCCGGTTTCTTTACTTTAACAAGTAATTAAATATGTAACACTAAATATTTTTCGTTAATAAGCAAGAACATCTATCACAAGTGAACAATTTATTTAGTAATTCCAATAAATTTGTTGACGCAGTGAATTTCAAATAAATAGTCTCGAAGCACGGAAAAAATTGTTCGCCATCAGGAGATGCTGAAATGCAATAAAGTCGCAAAATGATGCATTAGTGATTATAATAGATTTAAAAAACATAGTTTAACATGTAGTCTAATAAATAGAAATATTCGCATTCAAAGCTCCCAAGATTCACATTCAAATATCCCTCAAAATAATGTTTGCTTAGTGCAAATCATTCAATAATTTAATAATATAGTGTGGGATTTAGTTTCGTTAGGTCCTTTTATTTTATTGGAATAACACACAGAGAGTACAAAAGAAAAGAAACAAAAGAGACAATACAAATGATTATACTGGTTATAACTCGCACTTTTCTCGCTCGCTATTCTCGCTCGCTCTATCGCCTTCGCAATCGCTCACGAGACCTATTGTCGACGGGATTTAAACGCCTCTCGGCCGTTTTTTTCGATGGTGCCGAGCCCCCGTCGGAAATCGTCGAACGCTCCGGCCGAGCAACGATCATCCCGTGACAACATGGGCCGACCTCCTGTAGGACAGGCGTTCTGTCTTTGTTTTCGACGCGCGGCCCCGAGCCGCGCCGATCAGCTGTTCCTACAATAGAAAAATAATAAATATTAGAAAGAATTTTAACATTTTGTATATATATTAATGAAATAAAACGAATGGCTATCGTAACACTTATACTTGCAAGAAAAAAAATAATTTTACCTTTTTATGAACTATGTATATTAGTTTAAACAAATGTATTATGATTGAATAATAAGTTACTCTCAAATTGTATAAAATTTATATGATAATTTTTTTTGTGTCGTCCACGGTTCTCGAGAAACGCGCTTGTAAGCTTGGAACGCGAGTACACCGCTGCACACCAAATTACAAAAATACCCTAATAGCGCCTAATAACACCTAAACCTTGGAGGTACGGCAAGTTGAAAGCGTAACCTATAAGCCTAAACAAGAATCATAGTGGAACACTGTGGAGCACTTAACTTTTTCACTACATATGTCAAATTCTCACATAAAGATTGACCCCATATTTCCTACTACTTGCATTGCAGTTTTAAAACATAACCATTAACAATTTTAATTTTTCTTTTATCAATAAATGTTGAACTTACTTCCATGAACTCCATCCATTTTGCAGAATTGAAATAGACTCACTTTCACAAAAGTTATTCACTTTATACTGCGGCCAGCAAAACAGTGGTTACGCTCACGATAATTGCGGGACTAATGAACGCGATTTTCAAAATGCGACAACGTCGCAGGTATATGTAAAAAAAGCCTGCCCTTCCAGGTTTTCATAGCCAAACTATCTGAGTACCAAATGCAATAATAAAAATGGCCCTAACGAAAAGTTCATTTTTGAGGTTTTTCGCACGTTTTAGCTATTTGGGACCACTGTGCCTTGGGGCGACATTTATATCTTGCGACAGCAGAATGCCAGGCCTTCTCGCGTCAAAGTAATCGGGGCGATACATTGTACAATGTAGTCTCTCGGCAGTAACTGTTAAAAGGTTTGCACATTACCCATGGATATTGTTTCTCTTTTAATAACAAATTTTATTTACACGCAACAAATAACAAAAAAAAACTGAACGAGACACGATGTAACAATAATCTTAAATGATAAAATAAAACTATGAGCGAGATTCGCAAGTGGCGAAAGCGTGAATTGATATAGTTGACTTTTAGCGCGAGCGTTAGCAGAGTAAGTGAGGAAGGGAGGTTTAATCGAGGACTTTTACCAGGCGAGGATAAAGGAGGAAGGTGGGGATTAGAGCAACGGTTTGGAATATTCGGGAAGGAAATAATCGGGTGACTTGTTACATTTAAAATTAAGGTTGACGACCGATGACAAGGTAAAGAGTGGGAGAGACAGAGAACGAACCATAGGGAATAAGGACAGAAAGCAAGGACCAGTGTCCTAGGAGTAAACAGAGAAGCGCGATAGATATAGGGAGAGACAAGGATGGGAGAACAACAACGTCGGTAGCTGTTGGAAAAGAAAAGCCAGGTTTAGGAAAGAAAAAGGAATTAAATGGATTTTAAGCAGATTTTTAGGAAGGAAACCGAACAGATATATACCGTGCGGCTCGCCAGACCTGGCACCTAGGAGGTAAGCCTGTCTCGGCAGAGTCTGATTCGCCAGGCGTCAAACGTCATGCCTCTTGTCACACGTACACGAAGGCACTTGACGTTCTGAGTACGCGACGCGAGCTCGTAGCGACAACATCTCAGTGCTCGAACGCGACGTAAACAAAATTCCTAAGTGCCCATACAGAGAGTCATTCGTACTGTGAAAGTGTATCTTGTTATACTCCAAGTGATCGGCTAATTTTCGTTACTATTATTGGGGCTTGCTATCGCAAGTCCCAATACAGTTCTTCATTTTTTTTCATTCTGACCGTCCACTTTTATGGAACATCATATTGCACGCATAGAAGCTAGTAACTCTTCCGCATCGGCGGCGGCCGATGCCAATAATTCGGACGAAAATTTTGCATCCCTTGAGACTACTAGCCAGGGATCGCTATCTCTGTCTCTAAAAAGACATAAATCATCATCCAATCCGTCTTCATCCGAGGACATTCAAATGAAGAAGTCGCGCAAAATTTCCGCTTCACGCACAGCCGCACGGCAATCTGCCGACGCTAAAACGGCTCCAGTTAACACCATGGACAGTGACACAGGATTGAAATCGCTCGATCAACAATCCAGCGATGCGATGTCTACAGCATCATCCAAACAAGGCGTTGAAGCATCTTGTAGCAAAGAAACTCTAGTGCGTGAAAATAAAAGACTATTAAACGAAATAAAATTGCTCAAAGAGCAAATCCAATCGCTCGCTGGACCCTCTACATCTGGTCGGACCATTGAATCGCCAACGTCGGAATGGATCACCATTGGATCCCGTAGACCCGCAGGACGACACGCGCCTTCTCCGATGCCGACGCTGGACAAACCTCCCACCGCCAACCGTTTTCAGGCCTTTGCCGAGCCCAACGCTCTACCGGAGGTGTCAAGGGACCAGCCTCCCACCTTCAGGCAGCCGACCCCACCACAACAAACTATTAGACAAGATAAGTCTAACAAACCACCACCGTTGATAGTGCATGTGGCTTCACCACAATTAATAATAAATATAACTAAGAATGCCCTTCAAAAGGCATCCTTCACCATAAAAAGAAGTGGCTCGAAAAGCCACGTCATATACCCGAATTCTCTCGAAGCTTATTCGAAGATCAAAGATATTATGATGAAAAACCAGCTCAAGTTCTTCACTTATACGCCGAAGAACGAAAAACCACTGACGATGCTTCTCAAGGGTATCGATCCAAACACCGACAAGAATGAGCTGTTGTCGGAAATTAATTCCATCACCGCACCTAAAGCTAAAGCCACTCGTATTTCAAATTTTGTAACCGCGAAATCGAAACAATCCGGCTTGCCCCTGCCTATGTTCGTAGTGCAATTTGACGCTAATACAGATATCAAATTTGTTCAATCGATCAATGTTTTAAATTATCAACGCGTCAGATGGGAGAAATTGCATAGGCAGGATCTTTTACAATGTTTTAACTGTCAACGTATAGGCCATGCATCCGCTAACTGCCATCTAGACTTTAGATGCGTTAAATGCAATTTATCTCACGAGCGTGGGAAGTGCTCGGTCACGGAAGCAACCAAACACGACGCAATTTACTGCGTCAACTGTGAGAAATTCGGCCACCCCGCGTCATACCGAGGTTGCCCGAAATTCAAGGAGAGAAGAGCCGTTGCCGCCCCTACGAGCAACAGAGCTCCCCAGCCAGCCGCAACCAGAAGACTTCCATCTCCCCTCGTCAATCCGACGACGCTATACAGTAGTGTTGCGAGTGGAGTGGGGGGCCTAGTAGGTAAGGCCGCACATGCTTATTCATCGACTACGTTTAACAGAGGATCAGTCCCTCTCGATGCTACGTCCAACGAGCAACAGGTCGACTTAAAAAACATGTTTTCGGCCATCAAAAGTATAGCCGATCAATTACCAATTATTTTTCAACGCATCGGCGAAAATACCGAAAAAATTAATTTCCTCCTTCAATCTTTTATAGATGATAATCATACTCAATCTGTTGATTATCATGGACGTACCACGAGAGGCGTTCGAAATGATTTCCCGCAATAATGGCCACTGCCGATCAAAACAGTATCCTGTTGGACAATCTCCGAATCATTACTGTCAACGTCAACTCTGTTATAAATCTTCACAAACGTGCATATTTGCAGCAATTTTTGAACTCTCATCGACCCGACGTATGTGGTCTCATTGAAACGAAGCTAAATCCGAGACATAATTTGGAGGTTCCACCACAATTTGTAATAATACGCAAAGACAGAGCAAACAACCGTTTCGGCGGCGGTGTCGCTATGGTTATTAATAGAAAATACAAATTCACTTGTATAGAACTCTCCACTTCTCACGAAAAATCTTTAGAAGCCATTGCGATCCGCTTGGATCTTTCGGCTGGTAGAAGCCTCGTGATCGCGGCGGTGTATAGCCCTTTCAATGACAAAATCGTGTTCCTTCGTGACCTCGATGATCTATGTGCTCAGTTGCGAGTTGCAAATGACTCGAATCACTTTGTGATCGCGGGCGATCTTAACGCCAAACACACATCATGGCGTAATACAGTCAACAACAGCAAGGGGTTAGCTCTTTTTGACTGGCTACAGTTACAGGGTGCTGTCTTCCGCGCTTCCCTTCTATATTCGGAAATACCGACTTATCATCCGGCTAACTCGAACTTGGACATTGCTTTTGTGGACAGCAGGCTGATCGATCGTATTAACGATGGAACGCAAAGGCTGGGTCTGCTGCCCTATGATAGCGATCATTGGGCCATAACGATCAATCTCTCTCTCCTCGGTTGGAATACATACGTAGAACGAGCCCCCAGAGTACTGAGACTAAATTATCGTTTGACCAAATGGAAAGAATACAAACTCAAACTCCATAATTATATCAACAGCCTAAATCTCCCATCGTTACTTAATGCGTCGATCGAAATGATTAATGCTTCAATAGAGGCCCTCGAGGAAAATATTTCCGTAATTCTGACGAGCTGTACACCTACCGTGGAGGCTCTGAACTGCCCGAGAGAATATGACGACCGACGCATTAATAAGCTCAAAAAATTTAAATCCAAACTTATCTCCAGATTATTTCGTTTATTGCGCCTTCGCGACAATTTAACTCCAATACAGTCTAACATGATCAAATTTTATAAATCAATAATTCAGCGTACCAATTACAGACTCAAAAAACTCTACTCTGCAGTTGCAAATAAATTCTGGAACGACAGACTGTCCAAACTAGATACTCGTGATTCCATTAAGCTACACCCTTTTATAAACAGAATTATAAATCCAAAAAACATTGACTCAATTCCGCCACTAAGAGGCGCGATAAACGACGATTTTCTTTGGTCTGAATCCGGAATAGATACATCGACACTCCAGAAAATAGACAATAACTATGTAGTGTCAAGCACTGACGATCGTTTGACCTTACTTGGGGTGCACTTTGCAATAGTACATACAAAAAATCTGACTCCTACAACCGAGGAAGAGAGGAATCACGAGCACGAGGTAAAGCAGACTTACGATCGAATACGGGATTCGCGTGAAAATATCAATTGGCAATTCGCTTCGCTACATGAACAGATCTGGCCTTCAATTCACACAAACTATCTAATAACTCCCACAATGATCTTACGAGCCATCAAATATCTTAAAAACAAAAGATCCACCTCGTTCGACGGCATACCAAACGTCGCCATCAAACGCCTGCCAGGCTCCGTTATTGAATATCTCACGCTAATTTTTAACGCATGTTTACGTCTGTCTTACTTTCCCATTCGTTGGAAAACGGCCAAGCTCATCCCATTGCACAAAAAAGGGAAAAACCTTTACGACTTAAATAATTACCGGCCGATCAGTCTGCTGCCAAACCTGGGCAAATTGTTCGAGATCATGATTAACATACGTTTGAATCATTTTGTGCGGTCCAATAAATTAATTTCTGACTATCAATTTGGTTTCAAACACTCGCACTCTACGGTTCATGCTATTGCCAAATTGACTCGCGACATTGCCGACTCGCTCAACAGCTCAGCTGTGACTGGGGCTTGTTTAATTGACCTCGAGAAAGCATTTGATACTGTTTGGACTACGGGATTGATAGTTAAATTACACAAAATGAATTTCCCCCCCGAGTTGTTGCTTCTAACTGAGAACATGATCACTGGCCGCGCTTTTAAAACTTTTCACAATAATACTTTTTCCGTTCGTACTTTCAATATTTTAAATGGTCTGCAGCAGGGCGCCGTAAATTCTCCTCTACTATTCAACTTATACTTCTCTGATATTTTAAATAATTTTAACAAAAGTAACGATACTTGCAAAGCTTTGGCCTTTGCTGATGATTTAATCATCTATAAATCCGGCGTTGATCCTCTCGACATTCAGTTACACTTGCAGAGGGCTTTCGATTTTGTTGTCTCGGCGTGTAACATGAAGAAGGTAAGAGTAAATATGCTCAAATGCGAGACTATTCTATTCATTAGGCCCACGTCCCAAATTAGCAAAAAACAATACAGGCTCTCAAAAAATTTTTCGATTCACGCGACGGAAAGATATGACCTTTTAATCCCTCGGCTGAAAAAGGTCAAATATTTGGGTGTAATTCTCAACGAACACCTAAACTATAATGAACACGCCAACTACTGTCTCGGGAAAGCAAAAGGTATAGCATCTAAATTGGCTCGCCTCTTCTACTCAAAACACCTCGGTGAGAATGTCAAACTACTCCTTTACAAGCTTTATGTCAGGTCAGTACTATCTTATGCGATCCCAATCTGGTTCTCAATTTCGCCTTATGTGATGGAGCGCATTCGCACCTTCGAGAGGAAAATATTCCGGGCGATCACGGGTCTTCTCATGCCGAGACGTATGTCGGATGGTACCAAGCGACATTTCCACAATCAAACAATTTATAGCAGGGTTGACTGTTCGCGGTTTGATATTTTTGCACTTAAAATCACCAGAATGTTTATCCTTAAATCTTTGCACTCAAACTCTGACAATCCTCTCATCACCTCGTTACATACAATGTCGGACGAGGAGGCTAGGAAGGTTCGCGAAAATGGGTTTCTCTCTACTGCTGCCTTTCCCTATCTCGACAGAGAAGGATACATTCAGGATTTTCACTCCAAAATTCCCATCATATACCATACGCATAGAAAAAGGGCCTCGCTTGCTCTTCGATACGATCCTTTGGTAGTTTCTGCCGATCTATCACAACTGCAACATTCTGTATCTCTTCCTCCACGGGATACTGTCCAAAAGCATTATAATTATCTCGATAAATTACCATGGCTTAAATCTTGACCGATCGTCGTACTCTGAACCGAGCACTTCCATTATCTTAGTTTAAACTCTGTATATACTCTTTAGTCCATAACATAGTTAGATTAGTATATCTACTTTAAGTTACTTTAAGAATATCGTTGATGTCAACAACATCCTTTACTATCCTCTTGATTCGTATGGAACGTTATTCAGTATAATTTCATGCCACTTGTATTCGCAAGCACGGTAATTTTTCTTTATCATGGATTTCTTTACTTATTTAATTCTTCCATCGTCTAATTCTTGACCACTAATCCGTGCAATTTTTCTTATTTATTTTGGTCAAGATCTCATCATTGTTCATTTTATTTTACTTAGTATATTGGCCGTGCCAATATCTTCTCCCCCCACCCCCCTTTTTATAATTGTGAATTGTTTTGTCAGTCCTGGTACCTCTCTGTAACGAAGATGCCTTTTTTGATGATCGTATCAAATCTTTTGGGGCGTAATACTAATCATTTAACTTTATCATACAGCGCAAATTGATTCTTTCTTGTATTGTATAATTTCCGTTCTCCTGCGAGAAGTCGCTAATGTGCGACCATACAGGAGTTATATAATTGTATGTTTATGCTATCCTAGCATCATGTATATATGTATGATTGAATAAAGGAACTGTTCCATGCACTTGACGTTCTCAGTCTTCGACGAGCGCTCGACGAGCGAGCATCGCTCCGCAATCGCTCCGCAATCGTGCCGCTCGGTTGGTAGATAGAAAAACAGCTAAGCCGATTAACTCATACAGTGCTATACAATTTTCGTTACTTCGTGAAATCGAACTACATTTATCGATAGTTGTTGAACTTTCAACAAATAATTGGGGCTTGCTTTTGCAAGTCCCAATAATTAAATCTATTATATTATTTTTCTTAAAATTTCCATTTTAAATGGAACAATATTTAACTAAAAACGACAACAAAAAGAATAGTGAGAACATTCCAACCAGCGAAAATGTGAGTGAGGCATCATTTACCGCACCATCCACCACGCGTTCACGATCTTTGTCATTAAAAAGACAGAAGAATAATAATATCGGCTCGTCGACTGAAGAGATGCAGACGAGAAAATCCAGAAAAACACGAGCGTCGTCGCGCACTGCGTCGAGAAAACCGGAAGCCTCCACCTCGACAGCATCGACCGACCAAGGCGAATCACCAATGCAGGTGGATGCACCTGCACATTCTGACAATCAAAACAGTGATACGCGATCGTCCGCTTCTTCCAACAAAGAAGACGAGAACAATGAATCGACTCACGAAGCACTGATGCGAGAAAACAGGCAGCTTATGAACGAGATAAAGATGCTAAAAATCAAGATTACGACCCTCTCTACACCATTGCCAAGATCAGCGACGAACCAGCACGAATCTGATTGGTCTACGGTGAGGAACGCCGCCGGAAGAAACAACTACCCAGCGAGGACGACCTCTGCATCAACGACGACCACCTCGAACAGGTTTTTAACGCTATCGGACCTGGATCGCAACCCGGAAACGGACATTTCTGAAGCACCGCTTGACCAAGGATCGCCATCTGGAGCAGCAAAAACGGCTAAGCCCCCCCCAATTATCGTTCATGCGGCCTCACCGCAACTAATTATTAATATCACGAAAACGCATTTAAATAAGAATGCTTTTACAATTAAACGTAGCGGGCCGAAAAGCCACATAGTTTATACCAATAATATCGAAACCTTCGGTAAGGTAAAAGAAATTTTCTCGAAAAACGAACTCAAGTTTTTCACGTATACTCTAAGAACTGAAAAACCATCGACATTCTTACTGAAGGGTATCGATCCTAACAACTCTCCAATAGACTTGTTGACAGAAATAAATTCCATGGTAGCTCCCAAGGCCAAGGCCACCAAAGTAACACCTTTCACCACAGCCAAATCAAAACAAACCGGTATACCCTTACCGATGTTCATTGTACAATTTACTCCAAATTCCGACAGCAAAATAATACAATCGATCAAGGTTCTCAACTACCAGAGAGTATCATGGGATAGATTTCGTCGACAAGACATTATACAGTGCTTCAACTGTCAAAGAATCGGACATGCCGCTATAAATTGTCACCTTGATTCCAGATGCGTTAAATGCAACTCGTCGCACGAGAAGGGTAAGTGCTCGGTAACCGAAGCCACGAAACACGAAGCAATTTACTGCGTAAATTGCGAAAAATTTGGCCATCCAGCCTCATATCGAGGATGTCCAAAATTCAAAGAGAGGAAAGCCATGGTTGCATTCAAATCCATCAGCAAACAAGCTCAACAATCTTCAAACAATAATCGTAGGTTGCCTACGAACTTTGTAAATCCGAACATTTCCTACAGCAGAATGACCGCTGGAGGACAGCAGAACGTTGCCTTCCCTCCGCTTGTTACTAGCGCACCAATGCCAGCGCCACCTATACAAAGATCAGTACCACCAACTAATCTTCAATCCATTCAACAAGTAGATTTAAAACAAATCTTAATCTCATTGAATAAAATATCTGAACAAATTCCGTTGATCTTTCAAAGAATCAACGATAATTCTGAAAAGATTAACTTATTATTTCAATCTTTTATAGATGATGATGGAATGCAACCAACATACTCTCAAAGTCAAGCGCCGAGAGGTCAACGTCATGGACGCAACTAAAAAATGGCAGCAGCGAATTTGGCCAGTATTCCGTTGGAAAATCTCCAGATTATAACCATAAATGTCAACTCGATCATCAATCTTCACAAGCGTGCGTATTTGAACCAATTCCTTTCAAATCATCGACCTGATATATGTTGTTTGCTCGAAACAAAGCTCAATGCGAAACACAATTTGCAACTACCTACTGATTACACCGTAATTAGAAAAGATCGTGCAAATAACCGCTTCGGTGGCGGCGTTGCAATAATAATAAAGAAAAATTACAAATTTGCTTGCATCGAGCTGAGTTTCTCACACGCGAAATCATTCGAATCTCTCGCATTACGCCTTGATCTTTCGGGAGGGAGAAGTCTCGTAGTCGCCACGGTCTATAGTCCGTACAAAGACAAATTAGTATTTTTACGTGATTTAAACGATCTTTTTACACAACTTCGTCTCGCACACGATAACAATCACTACGTGATAACGGGTGATTTTAACGCTAAACATACTTCTTGGCTCAACCTGGTAAACAATGCAAAAGGCATCGCTCTTGCTGAATGGCTCGAATTGCAAGGAGCCATTTTTCGTGCATCTTTATTATTTTCCGATATACCATCCTACCACCCGGCAAATTCCAACTTAGATCTTGCATTGGTCGATGATAGATTGATCGAAAGAATCAACAACGGTATAAATAGATTGGAAGTTCGTCCGTACGACAGCGATCATTGGGCAACCGTGGTTAGACTGTCCCTCGACGGTTGGAGCGCCTCCGTGGAGGAAGCGCCTAAAATTCTTAAACCTAATTTTCGCGCAACGAACTGGAAAAAATTCAGATTAGATACACACTCTTTTATACAACAATTTGATCTAAACTCATTAAAAAATGCATCGATCGAAATGATTAATACAGCCATCGAGGATTTCGAGGAGAATGTAGCCTCAATCTTGAAGAATTGCGCTCCAATGGCCGAAATTCTAAATAAACCGATGGATTATGACGATCCCTGCATTAACAAATTGAAAAAATTCAAATCCAAAATCATTACAAAACTCTATCATCTCATCCGTGCAAATTTAAGCTCTTCTCAATCTTATACAAACATCATTAAATTCTACAAATACATTATAAAACGCGTAAATTACAGACTAAGAAAACTTTACACTCGAGTCTCCAATAGATTCTGGAACGACCGTCTGTCGAAATTAGATACCCGCGAACCGCAAAAAATTTATCCAGTCGTCAATAGAATTATCAATCCTAAATCTACGGATGCTCTCCCACCGTTGAGGGGGGCGGTCAGCGACACAACCCTTTGGTCGGAATCGGGCATAAACGTATCCCTCTTACAAAAGTTCGAAAATAACTACGTTGTCACAGACACAAACGATAGACTAACCCTCCTGGGAATACACTTTGCACGAGTTCACACAAAAAATTTAAAACCGATCAACCAGGAAGAGATGAACCACGAAAATTCCATCAATCTATCATACGAACAATTGCAGAACAATTTTGTCAACGAGTCATTTGAATTTAATTCCTTGCAAGAACAAATCTGGCCGGTTTATAATACCGATTATTTCATTAATCCGCGAGCAATTTGGAAAGCAATAAAATCTTTAAAAAATAAAAGATCGTCATCGTTCGACGGAATCCCAAACGTAGCGGTAAAACATCTGCCAAATTCTGCGGTCGAATTTCTCGCGTTAATATTTAACGCATGTATGAGACTGTCATATTTCCCATCGCGTTGGAAAGTCGCTAAATTGATACCGCTATTCAAAAAGGGTAAAAACCCGTTCGATTTGAATAGTTACAGACCAATCAGTCTATTACCCAATATCGGTAAACTATTTGAAATCATGATCAACATAAGATTGAATAGCTTCGTAGTGACTAACAATCTCATACCCGACTGTCAATTTGGATTCAGACATTCGCACTCCACGGTCCACGCGGTCGCCAAACTGACAAAAGACATTGCGGATTCATTGAATAATCTTATTATGACAGGAGCATGTCTAATAGACCTCGAAAAGGCATTTGACACCGTATGGACTAAAGGTTTGATAGTAAAACTTCACGATATGGGCTTTCCATCAAATTTATTAAAACTAACAGAAAACATGATTACAAATCGTTCTTTTAAAACTTTTTACAACAATATTTATTCTTCACGCACATTTTCAATAGAAAACGGCTTACAACAAGGCGCAGTAAATTCTCCATTACTTTTCAATCTTTATTTCTCAGATATATTACAATACTTCAATATTAACAGATTAACATGTAAAGCAATCGCATTCGCGGACGACCTTATAATTTATAAAACCGGTGCAGATCCATTGGAGATTCAGCAAGCTTTGCAAAAAGCATTCAACACCATAGTTGCATCCTGTAACAAAAAGAAAATCAGAGTCAATATGTTGAAATGCGAGACGATCTTGTTCCGTAGAGCTACGTATCAATTAAGCAAAAGGCAATACAGGCTTTCGAAAAAATTTTCATTGCATATTCCAGGTAGACGCGATCAACTATTACCCAAAGTAAATAAAGTTAAATATCTCGGAGTTATATTGACTGAAAGACTCAACTACAATGAGCATGCGAACTACAGTCTCGAAAAAGCTAAAGGCAATGCATCCAAATTAGCAAGATTATTTTACTCCAAACATCTAGGAGAAAATGTAAAACTCTTACTTTACAAACTTTACGTTCGCTCAATTTTGATTTATGCTTTTCCCATCTGTTATCCGATCGCTCCATATGTAATGGAAAAAATTCGAGCCTTCGAACGCAAAATATTCCGCGCGATCACGGGACTTCTCTTACTTCGACGAATGGCCGACGGATCTGAAAAATATTTACACAATCAAACAATTTATAACAGAGTCAAATGCGCACGCTTTGACATCTTTGCTTTAAAAATTACCAGAACCTTTATTTACAAATCGATGAATTCTGTAACCAACAACCCGATCATTGATTCACTGCATACAATGTCCGATGCACAAGCTAAAAAAGCTAAAGATACCGGGTATTTCTCCACCGCCGTCTTTCCTTATCTCGATCGGGAAGGTTACATTCAAAATCATCAAACTAAAATACCAATCATTTATCACACTCACAGAAAAAAGGGTTCACTTGCACTCTTTTACGATCCAAATTCAATTAATACCGATTTGTCACAATTGCAATATTCAACCTCCATGCCTCCACGGGATACTGATCCAAAGTTTTACAAATATCTGTCCAAATTGCCATGGTTGAGCTCTTGACGTTTGTCGATTCGGTTGTCGGGCACTCCCCCTTCAATCACCCCCAACGAAAATTCTCGTTTTTTGCCCAAATTTTCTGTTCAAAAGCGTACAAAAAGTGCGCTTTTTCCCCATCTTCTGAAAAATTCAATGTTTGATTTTTATTTTTATTTTCTCTATCACATTTTAGTTTTATTTCAACCTCGAATTATGTTTTGATTTCGAATTGATTTCAATTTTGTTTATACTGTCAACATCGATTATTTTCTTTTCTTTCTTTTTCAAAAATTACTTATGATTATATCCGTGACTGAATATAACTGCAACTATATACTCAATTAGTCAGTAAGCTCTCATACTCTCAATTAATTATACTCCAAGAATTGTCTAACGATCAACTAGGATTAAGATTCAAGGTGCTATATCAACAATTATATAATCACTTAGTTATAAGCGTATAGATTATTACATTTATATTACCATATACTAATTTTTAAGCATTACTTTAGTTACTTACTTTTGCTCCTTTTGTTACGGATCTGTAACTTCCGACGATCGTAACTTCTCTTTATTTAATTCTTAAAAACTGTTATCTTGACCATCGATCAACCGCCGCTCTCCTCGTAAAAAAAAAGGTCAAAGATTGTTCAATAATCGTTCTATTTCGTTAAGCAGATGCGACTATCTGCGCTTTTTTCGATCATTGGCTCCTGCCATTGATCACTTTTCTCTCCCCGTTGTAATTGTTTTGTCCGTCCTGGTACCTAGTTGTAAGCGATTTCGCCCTTTTTTTCTGACATTGTCACTTCTTTTTGGGGCTTACTATATATGACATTTATTTTTGTTATTCTTGATTTTTGATCATGTCCTTTCATTTTTTCACTCATCCAATGAGAAGTCGCGCACCAGCGACCATATTGGTAACTACAACACAAATGTATTAATTTTTAAGTTTGTAAAAATTGGATCTGAATAAAAAGCTGTTATCTGCACTTGACGTTCTCAGTACGCGACGAGAGCTCGTAGCGACAACATCTCAGTGCTCGTACGCGACATAACCAAAATTCTTAAGTGCCCATACAGAGAGTCATTCGTACTGTGAAAGTGTATCTTGTTATACTCCAAGTGATCGGCTAATTTCCGTTACTATTATTGGGGCTTGCTTTCGCAAGTCCCAATACAGTTCATCATTTTTTTTCATTTTTGACCGTCCATTTTTATGGAACATCATATTGCACACATAGACGCTAGCAACTCTTCCGCATCGGTGGCGGCCGATGCCTATAATACGGACGAAAATTTTGCATCCCTTGAGACTACTAGCCAGGGATCGCTATCTCTGTCTCTAAAAAGACATAAATCATCATCCAATCCGTCTTCATCCGAGGACATTCAAATGAAGAAGTCGCGCAAAATTTCCGCTTCACGCACAGCCGCACGGCAATCTGCCGACGCTAAAACGGATCCAGTCAACACCATGGACAATGACACAGGATTGAAATCGCTCGATCAACAATCCAGCGATGCGATGTCCACAGCATCATCCAAACAAGGCGCTGAAGCATCTTATAACAAAGACAATCTAATACGTGAAAATAAAAGACTCTTAAACGAAATAAAATTGCTCAAAGAGCAAATCCAAGCGCTCGCTGGACCCTCTACATCTACTCGGACCATTGAATCGCCAACATCGGAATGGATCACCATTGGATCCCGTAGACCTGCAGGACGACACGCGCCTTCTCCGACGCCGACGCTGGACAAACCTCCCACCGCCAACCGTTTTCAGGCCTTCGCCGAACCCAACGCTCTACCGGAGGTGTCCAGGGACCAGCCTTCCCCCTTCGGGCATCCGACCCCACCACAGCAAACTACCAGACAAGATAAGTCGAACAAACCACCACCGTTGATCGTGCATGTGGCTTCACCGCAGTTAATAATAAACATAACTAAGAATGCCCTTCAAAAGGCATCCTTCACTATAAAAAGAAGTGGCTCGAAAAGCCACGTCATATACCCGAATTCTCTCGAAGCTTATTCGAAGATCAAAGACATTATGATGAAAAACCAGCTCAAGTTCTTCACTTATACGCCGAAGAACGAAAAACCATTGACGATGCTTCTCAAGGGTATCGACCCAAACACCGACAAGAATGAACTGTTGTCGGAAATTAATTCCATCACCGCACCTAAAGCCAAAGCCACTCGTATTTCCACTTTTGTAACCGCGAAATCGAAACAATCCGGCTTGCCCCTGCCTATGTTCGTAGTGCAATTTGACGCCAATACAGATATCAAATTTGTTCAATCGATCAATGTTTTAAATTATCAACGCGTCAGATGGGAGAAATTGCATAGGCAGGATCTTTTACAATGTTTTAACTGTCAACGTATAGGCCATGCATCCGCTAACTGTCATCTAGATTTTAGATGTGTTAAATGTAATTTATCTCACGAGCGTGGGAAGTGCTCGGTCACAGAAGCAACCAAACACGACGCAATTTACTGCGTCAACTGTGAGAAGTTCGGCCACCCCGCATCATATCGAGGCTGTCCGAAATTCAAGGAGAGAAGAGCCGTTGCCGCCCCTACGAGCAACAGAGCTCCCCAGCCAGCCGCATCCAGAAGACTTCCATCTCCCCTCGTCAATCCGATGACGCTATACAGCAGTGTTGCGAGTGGAGTGGGGGGCCTAGTAGGTAAGGCCGCGCATGCATATTCATCGAATACGTTGAACAGAGGATCAGTCCCTCTCGATGCTACGTCCAACGAGCAACAGGTCGATTTAAAAAACATATTTTCGGCCATCAAAAGTATAGCCGATCAATTACCAATTATTTTTCAACGCATCGGCGAAAATACCGAAAAAATTAATTTCCTCATTCAATCTTTTATAGATGATAATCATGCTCAATCTGTTGATTACCATGGACGTACCACGAGAGGCATTCGAAATGATTTCCCGCAATAATGGCCACTACCGATCAAAACAGTATCCCGTTGGTCAATCTCCGAATCATTACTGTCAACGTCAACTCTGTTATAAATCTTCACAAACGTGCATATTTGCAGCAATTTTTAAATTCTCATCGACCCGACGTATGTGGTCTCATTGAAACGAAGCTAAATCCGAGACATAATTTGGAGGTTCCACCACAATTTGTAATAATACGCAAAGACAGAGCAAACAACCGTTTCGGCGGCGGTGTCGCTATGGTTATTAATAGAAAATACAAATTCACTCGTATAGAACTCTCCACTTCTCACGAAAAATCTTTAGAAGCCATTGCGATCCGCTTGGATCTTTCGGCTGGTAGAAGCCTCGTGATCGCAGCGGTGTATAGCCCTTTCAATGATAAAATCGTATTCCTTCGTGACCTCGATGATCTATGTACTCAGTTGCGAGTTGCAAATGACTCGAATCACTTTGTGATCGCGGGCGATCTTAACGCCAAACACACATCATGGCGTAATACAGTCAACAACAGCAAGGGGTTAGCTCTTTTTGACTGGCTACAGTTACAGGGTGCTATCTTCCGCGCTTCCCTTCTATATTCGGAAATACCGACTTATCATCCGGCTAACTCAAACTTGGACATTGCTTTGGTGGACAGCAGGCTGATCGATCGTATTAACGATGGAACGCAAAGGCTGGGTCTGCTGCCCTATGATAGCGATCATTGGGCCATAACGATTAATCTCTCTCTCCTCGGTTGGAATACATACGTAGAACGAGCCCCCAGAGTACTGCGACTAAATTATCGTTTGACCAAATGGAAAGAATACAAACTCAAACTCCATAATTATATCAACAGCCTAAATCTCCCTTCGTTACTTAATGCGTCGATCGAAATGATTAATGCTTCAATAGAGGCCCTCGAGGAAAATATTTCCGTAATTCTGACGAGCTGTACACCTACCGTGGAGGCTCTGAACTGCCCGAGAGAATATGACGACCGACGCATTAATAAGCTCAAAAAATTTAAATCCAAACTTATCACCAGACTATTTCGTTTATTGAGCCTTCGCGACAATTTAACTCCAATACAGTCTAACATGATCAAATTTTATAAATCAATAATTCAGCGTACCAATTACAGACTCAAAAAACTCTACTCTGCAGTTGCAAATAAATTCTGGAACGACAGACTGTCCAAACTAGATACTCGTGATTCCATTAAGTTACACCCTTTTATAAACAGAATTATAAATCAAAAAAACATTGACTCAATTCCGCCACTAAGAGGCGCGATAAACGACGATTTTCTTTGGTCTGAATCCGGAATAGATACATCGACACTCCAGAAAATAGATAATAACTATGTAGTGTCAAGCACTGACGATCGTTTGACTTTACTTGGGGTGCACTTTGCAAGAGTACATACAAAAAATCTGACTCCTACAACCGAGGAAGAGAGGAATCACGAGCACGAGGTAAAGCAGACTTACGATCGAATACGGGATTCGCGTGAAAATATCAATTGGCAATTCGCTTCGCTACACGAACAGATCTGGCCTTCAATTCACACAAACTATCTAATAACTCCCACAATGATCTTACGAGCCATCAAATATCTTAAAAACAAAAGATCCACCTCGTTCGACGGCATACCAAACGTCGCCATCAAACGCCTGCCAGGCTCCGTTATTGAATATCTCACGCTAATTTTTAACGCATGTTTACGTCTGTCTTACTTTCCCATTCGTTGGAAAACGGCCAAGCTCATCCCATTGCACAAAAAAGGGAAAAACCTTTGCGACTTAAATAATTACCGGCCGATCAGTCTGCTGCCAAACCTGGGCAAATTGTTCGAGATCATGATTAACATACGTTTGAATCATTTTGTGCGGTCCAATAAATTAATTTCTGATTATCAATTTGGTTTCAAACACTCGCACTCTACGGTTCATGCTATTGCGAAATTGACTCGCGACATTGCCGACTCGCTCAACAGCTCAGCTGTGACTGGGGCTTGTTTAATTGACCTCGAGAAAGCATTTGATACTGTTTGGACTACGGGATTGATAGTTAAATTACACAAAATGAATTTCCCCCCCGAGTTGTTGCTTCTAACTGAGAACATGATCACTGGCCGCGCTTTTAAAACTTTTCACAATAATACTTTTTCCGTTCGTACTTTCAATATTTTAAATGGTCTGCAGCAGGGCGCCGTAAATTCTCCTCTACTATTCAACTTATACTTCTCTGATATTTTAAACAATTTTAACAAAAGTAACGATACTTGCAAAGCTTTGGCCTTTGCTGATGATTTAATCATCTATAAATCCGGCGTTGATCCTCTCGACATTCAGTCACACTTGCAGAGGGCTTTCGATTTTGTTGTCTCGGCGTGTAACATGAAGAAGGTGAGAGTAAATATGCTCAAATGCGAGACTATTCTATTCATTAGGCCCACGTCCCAAATTAGCAAAAAACAATACAGGCTCTCAAAAAATTTTTCGATTCACGCGACGGAAAGATATGACCTTTTAATCCCTCGGCTGAAAAAGGTCAAATATTTGGGTGTAATTCTCAACGAACACTTAAACTATAATGAACACGCCAACTACTGTCTCGGGAAAGCAAAAGGTATAGCATCTAAATTGGCTCGCCTCTTCTACTCAAAACACCTCGGTGAGAATGTCAAACTACTCCTTTACAAGCTTTATGTCAGGTCAGTACTATCTTATGCGATCCCAATCTGGTTCTCAATTTCGCCTTATGTGATGGAGCGCATTCGCACCTTCGAGAGGAAAATATTCCGGGCGATCACGGGTCTTCTCATGCCCAGACGTATGTCGGATGGTACCAAGCGACACTTCCACAATCAAACAATTTATAGCAGGGTTGACTGTTCGCGGTTTGATATTTTTGCACTTAAAATCACCAGAATGTTTATCCGTAAATCTTTGCACTCAAACTCTGACAATCCTCTCATCACCTCGCTACATACAATGTCGGACGAGGAGGCTAGGAAGGCTCGCGAAAATGGGTTTCTCTCTACTGCTGCCTTTCCCTATCTCGACAGAGAAGGATACATTCAGGATTTTCGCTCCAAAATTCCCATCATATACCATACGCATAGAAAAAGGGCCTCGCTTGCTCTTCGATACGATCCTTTGGTAGTTTCTGCCGATCCATCACAACTGCAACATTCTGTATCTCTTCCTACACGGGATACTGTCCAAAAGCATTACAATTATCTCGATAAATTACCATGGCTTAAATCTTGACCGATCGTCGTACTCTGAACCGAGCACTTCCATTATCTTAGTTTAAACTCTGTATATATACGCTTTAGTCCATAACATAGTTAGATTAGTATATTTACTTTAAGTTACTTTAAGAATATCGTTGATGTCAACAACATCCTTTACTATCCTCTTGATTCATATGGCACGTTATTCAGTATAATTTCATGCCACTTGTCATCGCAAGCACGGTAATTTTCTTTATCATGGATTTCTTTACTTATTTAATTCTTCCATCGTCTAATTCTTGACCACTAATCCGTGCAATTTTTCTTATCTATTTTGGTCGAGATCTCATTATTGTTCATTTTGTTTTACTTAGTATATTGGCCGTGCCAATATCTCCCCCCCCCTTTTTATAATTGTTAATTGTTTTGTCAGTCCTGGTACCTCTCTGTAACGAAGATGCCTTTTTTGATGATCATATCAAATCTTTTGGGGCGTAATACTAATTGCTTAACTTTATCATACAGCGCAATTTGATTCTTTTCTTGAATTGTATAATTTCCGTTTTCCTGCGAGAAGTCGCTAATGTGCGACCATACAGGAGTTATATAGTTGTATGTTTATGCTATCCTAGCATCATGTATATATGTATGATTGAATAAAGGAACTGTTCCATGCACTTGACGTTCTCAGTACGCGACGCGAGCTCGTAGCGACAACATCTCTCAGTGCTCGTACGCGACATAAACAAAATTCTTAAGTGCCTATACAGAGTGTCATTCATACTGTGAAAGTGTATCTTGTTATACTCCAAGTGATCGGCTAATTTTCGTTAATATTATTGGGGCTTGCTTTCGCAAGTCCCAATACAATTCATCATTTTTTTTCATTTTTGACCGTCCATTTTTATGGAACATCATATTGCACACATAGACGCTAGCAACTCTTCCGCATCGGTGGCGGCCGATGCCTATAATACGGACGAAAATTTTGCATCCCTTGAGACTACTAGCCAGGGATCGCTATCTCTGTCTCTAAAAAGACATAAATCATCATCCAATCCGTCTTCATTCGAGGACATTCAAATGAAGAAGTCGCGCAAAATTTCCGCTTCACGCACAGCCGCACGGCAATCTGCCGACGCTAAAACGGATCCAGTCAACACCATGGACAATGACACAGGATTGAAATCGCTCGATCAACAATCCAGCGATGCGATGTCCACAGCATCATCCAAACAAGGCGCTGAAGCATCTTATAACAAAGACAATCTAATACGTGAAAATAAAAGACTCTTAAACGAAATAAAATTGCTCAAAGAGCAAATCCAAGCGCTCGCTGGACCCTCTACATCTACTCGGACCATTGAATCGCCAACATCGGAATGGATCACCATTGGATCCCGTAGACCTGCAGGACGACACGCGCCTTCTCCGACGCCGACGCTGGACAAACCTCCCACCGCCAACCGTTTTCAGGCCTTCGCCGAACCCAACGCTCTACCGGAGGTGTCCAGGGTCCAGCCTTCCCCCTTCGGGCATCCGACCCCACCACAGCAAACTACCAGACAAGATAAGTCGAACAAACCACCACCGTTGATCGTGCATGTGGCTTCACCGCAGTTAATAATAAACATAACTAAGAATGCCCTTCAAAAGGCATCCTTCACTATAAAAAGAAGTGGCTCGAAAAGCCACGTCATATACCCGAATTCTCTCGAAGCTTATTCGAAGATCAAAGACATTATGATGAAAAACCAGCTCAAGTTCTTCACTTATACGCCGAAGAACGAAAAACCATTGACGATGCTTCTCAAGGGTATCGACCCAAACACCGACAAGAATGAACTGTTGTCGGAAATTAATTCCATCACCGCACCTAAAGCCAAAGCCACTCGTATTTCCAATTTTGTAACCGCGAAATCGAAACAATCCGGCTTGCCCCTGCCTATGTTCGTAGTGCAATTTGACGCCAATACAGATATCAAATTTGTTCAATCGATCAATGTTTTAAATTATCAACGCGTCAGATGGGAGAAATTGCATAGGCAGGATCTTTTACAATGTTTTAACTGTCAACGTATAGGCCATGCATCCGCTAACTGTCATCTAGATTTTAGATGTGTTAAATGTAATTTATCTCACGAGCGTGGGAAGTGCTCGGTCACAGAAGCAACCAAACACGACGCAATTTACTGCGTCAACTGTGAGAAGTTCGGCCACCCCGCGTCATATCGAGGCTGTCCGAAATTCAAGGAGAGAAGAGCCGTTGCCGCCCCTACGAGCAACAGAGCTCCCCAGCCAGCCGCATCCAGAAGACTTCCATCTCCCCTCGTCAATCCGATGACGCTATACAGTAGTGTTGCGAGTGGAGTGGGGGGCCTAGTAGGTAAGGCCGCGCATGCATATTCATCGAATACGTTGAACAGAGGATCAGTCCCTCTCGATGCTACGTCCAACGAGCAACAGGTCGATTTAAAAAACATATTTTCGGCCATCAAAAGTATAGCCGATCAATTACCAATTATTTTTCAACGCATCGGCGAAAATACCGAAAAAATTAATTTCCTCATTCAATCTTTTATAGATGATAATCATGCTCAATCTGTTGATTACCATGGACGTACCACGAGAGGCATTCGAAATGATTTCCCGCAATAATGGCCACTACCGATCAAAACAGTATCCCGTTGGTCAATCTCCGAATCATTACTGTCAACGTCAACTCTGTTATAAATCTTCACAAACGTGCATATTTGCAGCAATTTTTAAATTCTCATCGACCCGACGTATGTGGTCTCATTGAAACGAAGCTAAATCCGAGACATAATTTGGAGGTTCCACCACAATTTGTAATAATACGCAAAGACAGAGCAAACAACCGTTTCGGCGGCGGTGTCGCTATGGTTATTAATAGAAAATACAAATTCACTCGTATAGAACTCTCCACTTCTCACGAAAAATCTTTAGAAGCCATTGCGATCCGCTTGGATCTTTCGGCTGGTAGAAGCCTCGTGATCGCAGCGGTGTATAGCCCTTTCAATGATAAAATCGTATTCCTTCGTGACCTCGATGATCTATGTACTCAGTTGCGAGTTGCAAATGACTCGAATCACTTTGTGATCGCGGGCGATCTTAACGCCAAACACACATCATGGCGTAATACAGTCAACAACAGCAAGGGGTTAGCTCTTTTTGACTGGCTACAGTTACAGGGTGCTATCTTCCGCGCTTCCCTTCTATATTCGGAAATACCGACTTATCATCCGGCTAACTCGAACTTGGACATTGCTTTGGTGGACAGCAGGCTGATCGATCGTATTAACGATGGAACGCAAAGGCTGGGTCTGCTGCCCTATGATAGCGATCATTGGGCCATAACGATTAATCTCTCTCTCCTCGGTTGGAATACATACGTAGAACGAGCCCCCAGAGTACTGAGACTAAATTATCGTTTGACCAAATGGAAAGAATACAAACTCAAACTCCATAATTATATCAACAGCCTAAATCTCCCTTCGTTACTTAATGCGTCGATCGAAATGATTAATGCTTCAATAGAGGCCCTCGAGGAAAATATTTCCGTAATTCTGACGAGCTGTACACCTACCGTGGAGGCTCTGAACTGCCCGAGAGAATATGACGACCGACGCATTAATAAGCTCAAAAAATTTAAATCCAAACTTATCACCAGATTATTTCGTTTATTGAGCCTTCGCGACAATTTAACTCCAATACAGTCTAACATGATCAAATTTTATAAATCAATAATTCAGCGTACCAATTACAGACTCAAAAAACTCTACTCTGCAGTTGCAAATAAATTCTGGAACGACAGACTGTCCAAACTAGATACTCGTGATTCCATTAAGTTACACCCTTTTATAAACAGAATTATAAATCAAAAAAACATTGACTCAATTCCGCCACTAAGAGGCGCGATAAACGACGATTTTCTTTGGTCTGAATCCGGAATAGATACATCGACACTCCAGAAAATAGATAATAACTATGTAGTGTCAAGCACTGACGATCGTTTGACTTTACTTGGGGTGCACTTTGCAAGAGTACATACAAAAAATCTGACTCCTACAACCGAGGAAGAGAGGAATCACGAGCACGAGGTAAAGCAGACTTACGATCGAATACGGGATTCGCGTGAAAATATCAATTGGCAATTCGCTTCGCTACACGAACAGATCTGGCCTTCAATTCACACAAACTATCTAATAACTCCCACAATGATCTTACGAGCCATCAAATATCTTAAAAACAAAAGATCCACCTCGTTCGACGGCATACCAAACGTCGCCATCAAACGCCTGCCAGGCTCCGTTATTGAATATCTCACGCTAATTTTTAACGCATGTTTACGTCTGTCTTACTTTCCCATTCGTTGGAAAACGGCCAAGCTCATCCCATTGCACAAAAAAGGGAAAAACCTTTGCGACTTAAATAATTACCGGCCGATCAGTCTGCTGCCAAACCTGGGCAAATTGTTCGAGATCATGATTAACATACGTTTGAATCATTTTGTGCGGTCCAATAAATTAATTTCTGATTATCAATTTGGTTTCAAACACTCGCACTCTACGGTTCATGCTATTGCGAAATTGACTCGCGACATTGCCGACTCGCTCAACAGCTCAGCTGTGACTGGGGCTTGTTTAATTGACCTCGAGAAAGCATTTGATACTGTTTGGACTACGGGATTGATAGTTAAATTACACAAAATGAATTTCCCCCCCGAGTTGTTGCTTCTAACTGAGAACATGATCACTGGCCGCGCTTTTAAAACTTTTCACAATAATACTTTTTCCGTTCGTACTTTCAATATTTTAAATGGTCTGCAGCAGGGCGCCGTAAATTCTCCTCTACTATTCAACTTATACTTCTCTGATATTTTAAACAATTTTAACAAAAGTAACGATACTTGCAAAGCTTTGGCCTTTGCTGATGATTTAATCATCTATAAATCCGGCGTTGATCCTCTCGACATTCAGTCACACTTGCAGAGGGCTTTCGATTTTGTTGTCTCGGCGTGTAACATGAAGAAGGTGAGAGTAAATATGCTCAAATGCGAGACTATTCTATTCATTAGGCCCACGTCCCAAATTAGCAAAAAACAATACAGGCTCTCAAAAAATTTTTCGATTCACGCGACGGAAAGATATGACCTTTTAATCCCTCGGCTGAAAAAGGTCAAATATTTGGGTGTAATTCTCAACGAACACTTAAACTATAATGAACACGCCAACTACTGTCTCGGGAAAGCAAAAGGTATAGCATCTAAATTGGCTCGCCTCTTCTACTCAAAACACCTCGGTGAGAATGTCAAACTACTCCTTTACAAGCTTTATGTCAGGTCAGTACTATCTTATGCGATCCCAATCTGGTTCTCAATTTCGCCTTATGTGATGGAGCGCATTCGCACCTTCGAGAGGAAAATATTCCGGGCGATCACGGGTCTTCTCATGCCCAGACGAATGTCGGATGGTACCAAGCGACACTTCCACAATCAAACAATTTATAGCAGGGTTGACTGTTCGCGGTTTGATATTTTTGCACTTAAAATCACCAGAATGTTTATCCGTAAATCTTTGCACTCAAACTCTGACAATCCTCTCATCACCTCGCTACATACAATGTCGGACGAGGAGGCTAGGAAGGCTCGCGAAAATGGGTTTCTCTCTACTGCTGCCTTTCCCTATCTCGACAGAGAAGGATACATTCAGGATTTTCGCTCCAAAATTCCCATCATATACCATACGCATAGAAAAAGGGCCTCGCTTGCTCTTCGATACGATCCTTTGGTAGTTTCTGCCGATCTATCACAACTGCAACATTCTATATCTCTTCCTCCACGGGATACTGTCCAAAAGCATTACAATTATCTCGATAAATTACCATGGCTTAAATCTTGACCGATCGTCGTACTCTGAACCGAGCACTTCCATTATCTTAGTTTAAACTGTGTATATACTCTTTAGTCCATAACATAGTTAGATTAGTATATTTACTTTAAGTTACTTTAAGAATATCGTTGATGTCAACAACATCCTTTACTATCCTCTTGATTCATATGGCACGTTATTCAGTATAATTTCATGCCACTTGTCATCGCAAGCACGGTAATTTTCTTTATCATGGATTTCTTTACTTATTTAATTCTTCCATCGTCTAATTCTTGACAACTAATCCGTGCAATTTTTCTTATTTATTTTGGTCAAGATCTCATTATTGTTCATTTTGTTTTACTTAGTATATTGGCCATGCCAATATCTTCTCCCCCCCCCCCCCTTTTTTATAATTGTTTTATAATTGTTTTGTCAGTCCTGTACCTCTCTGTAACGAAGATGCCTTTTTTTGATGATCATATTAAATCTTTTGGGGCGTAATACTAATTGTTTAACTTTATCATACAGCGCAAATTGATTCTTTTCTTGTATTGTATAATTTCCGTTCTCCTGCGGGAAGTCGCTAATGTGCGACCATACAGGAGTTATATAGTTGTATGTTTA
Source organism: Cerceris rybyensis (assembly GCA_910591515.1). Classification (NCBI taxonomy): domain Eukaryota; kingdom Metazoa; phylum Arthropoda; class Insecta; order Hymenoptera; family Crabronidae; genus Cerceris; species Cerceris rybyensis. The sequence goes on from OU342794.1 coordinate 25,985,633, forward strand.
TGCTATCCTAGCATCATGTATATATGTATGATTGAATAAAGGAACTGTTCCATGCACTTGACGTTCTACCTCGCGATTCGGTAAAAGAGCTACACATACAAATCGAACTAAAAGACGAAGAGAGAGAACGCTGTAGATTGAAGCAAGGGAGACAACGTGATTTGGGTGGCAACAGTGAGGACATCGGCGTAGGCACCAGATTTCTAACATCTCTATAGTAAAAACAGAATAAACTCCGGCAGAATTACACCTACCACATGGGGAGATTCTCCTTGATGAAACGGAGCACGCGACGAGACAACAATGTAATACAATGTCTCGCTCCTCCAGAGAAACTAATAAGAATATTTGAATGCTATGACTTTGTCGGGTGCTTCCTTTAAGAGGCTGAGCGAGTGAACTTCAAGAAACAAAATGGTACGAATAGGCAGTTGAAAACGAGAAGCTCCGCCGCCGAGGTGCCAGGTCTGACGAGCCGCACGGTAACAATGCACTTTTTTTTGCAGAGTTATATCCTCTGATGATCCATTCTACTGTATCGATGTCCTTTTCCGCTGAATCGTCGGCGAGAAATCGCATAAAAAAATAAATAAAGAAAATATTTTTGGTAATTATATATTGTAAGGTCCACCCCACCGATGATGCGCACGACGAACAAATATGAATAACTCGTAGTGTCGCAAAAAGTCGCAAGAAAACTCAACGGGGCCTTCTTCGGGAAGCTTCAAAGTTTAATTTTAAAAAAAATTATGTTATTACACTTCCTTCCAAAATCCTAATGATATTTATTACAGCAGTAGCTGCATTTTAATACAAGCATATCACTGCTGTTCCATCTCCGAATTTCCTTTTGTTTAATATAAATTTCGGCCGAAGGAGGAAGATGGAACATTGTAAGGAACAAATATTACCCTCATACCTGCAACTAGCTAGATTTTCATTCTAATCGTCAAGGATCTTTCGGTTTATGACGGTAAGCGGTCGAGGTATCCAACGGCAACAATTTATTCTTTTATGCGACATACAGACGACAGACATACAGCCATAAACGTATCCTAACAAATAATTAAAAATTCCTCTTTAAGTGCTTATCACACCTTTCGTTAGGTGTAAAACAAACGCCAAAAAACAAAAATTATAAATATTCACATATTTATTTCGCTCATATACATATAAATATTTCTATACATATTCTTTTTACTTATAATCTTTAAGAAAGCAATCATATAACAATTCTGTAAGATATAGTACCGTTATTCATTTGAATATTTAGTTTTTGTATTTTTGTCCCTCTAGGCCGCACTGTGCGTCGTTCTAATTTCCACGACTGACGCGCGATGCACGCCTTTCCAGCGCGAGTGATTAACTACGAATGTCGCCCCAATGCGCCACCACGCCACACAGTGGGCCAGATCGAAAAATTGAGTGATATTTCTATATAACTTTTGAACCGTAAGAGATATCGTGATGAAACTTTCACTGAAAATATTTTTAAAACTATTTTCATATTTACGCAATGTTTTCTATGAAGTACAATATTTACTTTTACCAAAAATAAAAACAAATAAGCATAATCAATTTTATCACCTTATTTATATTGTTGTAGGGGTGACGGTTTACGATCCGGTCTCCGACATTGTATCGGCTTCGGGCGACCGACTCTGCGCCGGGCCCATTTTGCTGCTTGTAATTAACACCAAGGTCCGTTGATTGAGGGAAACAGCGACGAAGTAAGGTCTTTGCACGGGCGGCCATCTTTGGGTTTTGACCGTTGGTGGGAGAAAAAAGAATGAAGGGGACAGTTGAATTCTAAGCGTGGCATCGTAGGTCAGTTTAAGAATAAAAAGTAGAAGTGTATTACATAGTTGTGGATCAATAATAATTAATGAATAATTAAAAATGGTTATCTGCCATGTATTAAACTGTCAGAGTAATTTGTGGCGTAATTGTTGATCACAACTAGCGTGTCATATTTAATTTTATGTTTAATGTTATATTTGTTATATGTTACATTTATTTTACAAATTTATACTAAATATACTAATATTAAATTTATATTAAATAAACAAAATTTATCTCGAACAATTATATAAAATATTCAATAGCTTATGATCCTCCGTAATCTCTCTACTTACTCATAACCTCACTCATCGAAGCTGGTTTTTGAGTCCGCCATGTTTGGGTTTCGGGCGTGAGACGAGTGCAAAGACCTTACTTCGTCGCTGTTCCCCTCAATCAACGGACCTTGATTAACACGTGCAGGCATTTTGGGACCTCGCGGGTCCAGGACCGTCCGAGGTAGACGGAGGCCGTGTCGTGAGTCATCGGTAAAGGAAAGCCATTGTCTAGGTGGGCACGTCGCCTCGAGGCGGCCGGGACCTCGAGGGGTGTTCAACAGATGTGGGAATTTTCCATATCAGAGCACCCCCGTGGTCTGCGGGGTCTCGAGGCGACTTTAACAGTTTTTCGGACCCACCTAGACAGAGACAGATAGAGCTTCCTTTCCCTTGCTCAAACCCGCCAGAAGGAAGGACATTGGAAGTTCACGGGAAGGAGTAGGGAGGACCGAGAGGTCAAAAGGACGACGCACGGTCCTCCCGAGGCCTTTCGTGAATTTCCGGCGTGTCCTGTTAGCGCGTAATAACTTAAAGTGTATTGGAAAGAAATAAAGAAGGAAGTTTCGAACATTCGTGGTGATAACACATAGTCCTATACTGTAAAATTATTATTTAAATTTAAATAATAACTAAACTGTTTATTAAAATATAAAGATATAACATATAAAATACACAAAAAATGCCTCTTTCACTCTGTCTCTCTTGCGCTTATCTCCACATGCCCTTGCAGTCATCTCTTTACGCTTTCGCTATCTTACAGTATCATTTCTAATTAATTTTAACATAATGAAATATAATTAATTAATTAATATAATATCATTTATTTAATATTATTTTTAATTAATAATTAACTCCGCCGCATCAGGATCCAGTAATTTACGTTTTCTGTTCGATGATGTAATTCTTGCAGCAGACATGTATGGATCTGAAGTCAACAATAATTTGTTGAATACATCTTCGTTCGGAGACACTCTTGAAGATTTTCTGCTATTACACCTCCGAAACTTTTTAAAATCTTTGTGCCTGGTTTCCTGAGCCTCTTCTGACAGTTGGCCAATTGGTAATAAAGCGGATTTTATTATTTCGGTGCCGTGTATTAATAATTTGTGTACTGTCGCTGGCATGTAGTACCATCCATAAAGATTAACGTATTCTTGTGCCGGGTCTTGAGTGTATTGTTGAAATTTTTGTAGATCTATTTTATTTATAGATGGTATAACTTGTAATATAGTATGAAATCTTTTTATTAACTTTACGTCAATTTCCGTAATTTCAGCGGAGATTTCTGCATTTAAGAAAAATTGTCTCGCAGTATTTCCGTCGTTCGATGAGCCCCAACCTTGTTTAACACAATCAACGAGAAGCCCTAATTGTTCTCTAAATTGTCCTTGAATCCATTTCTTTCTATTGTTTTCAATTCTTTTTAAATCCGATGTATTTGCAGATCATTTTTTAAAAGGCATGTTGTATGCAATATGAAGCAGACGTTCGAAAGATCTGATCCATGCATGTAACGGTGAAATTCCAAAAGAATAATTATCAGTATTGAATGTTTTAATATTAATTTGTTTTAAATCGTTCATTTCTGTAGGCTATGCATTGCAAATGTAGCAGCACATTACAGATTTATTATGAGTAAGAGAATTGCATATCTTATTATCTACCATTGTTAACATCATTACATAGTCTATTTCTAAGTTATCTATTACTAGAGGCTTTAAATCTTTTATCTCATTTCGAACCCTGTTCACCTCTTGCTCAGAAACTTCTGTTGACTCCTTCACAAATTCAAATTTAATAGGTCGGCAAAACCAAGACGACGAAGTCCGTGGATTTTCCCATAAAACGTCACCAGTTACCTTCTCGTAAAGTTTCAACGGTACCAAAGATGATACGAAAACAGTGTCATCGTCTATATTTTTATTTGTATATCGTATTTGTTTATATTTTTGTTGTTCTGATGCTCCATCGCACCCCCATTTGCATGAAAGGACTAAGGACTGTTTCTTATCCACCGTAATATTTAAGGTTTTCAGAATTCGCTTTGCTGTGTGATTTAATAAACTTTGTAATTTTACTTTCGCGTACATTTCTGTTACCTCTATTGTATCTTTGGATGGATAACAATTATTTTTTTCTTTTAATAATTTACTATATGAGGGCCACACATTATTATTACATTTTATCGCTTCATTTCTAATTGTTATGTACTGAAATTTCGATAAGTCTGCCGTGATAAAGATATTTAAAGCTTTTTCGATGGTAAACAATCCCATTTTTAGCATGCATGTCTTTTTAAGAAACAATTTTATATCGTCGCTACGTCGGTTATCTTCTAAGTACTGGATGAAACGTGCCTTTTTATGCATGCCAGATTTTCTTAAGCTCATTTTCGTTGCTTTCAACAATTCTTGCAACGAGAAATGTGTTATCAAAGACCGGGCTCTTCGAATTTTTTCTCAGGTGCTACATTGCGAAAACGGTTTTGTTCCTTTATGTATATTAACATTGGATAACTGTCGTCTTGACGTGGTACTTGATGATGTTTTGCTACTTGTGGATGGTATTGCTGATAATATGTCAGTTGGGTAAGAAAAATTTCTACTAAGCCATTGCTTATTTCTCGTTATAAAATTGGCTTCAGCGTAGCGAGACTGTGCCCACTTCTGCTTCAATTTACAAGTAAATATTTTCAATTTCTTTTTTAATACATCCAAATTCTCAAAAGAGATATTTATCTCCTCGCATATTGCCTCATACAGGAATGTATAATCATTCATGTCTCTAAAACTATTTCGAAAAACACGGAAAAGATCTTCGTTTGTACGGAAAGCCTCCATTAGCGATGGTCTATATTAGAAAAAGAGAAAATGTAGAATGCAACAAATAGTTCACGTAATAAATCATTCAATGTTGTGTACTTACCAACTTATATAGAGTGACGTATGATATAGATATAGGAGCAAACTAAACTTAACTAATTGTAAACAACGATTAAATGTAAATATGTAATACACTAAACACACAATTATATACGTATATATAACACACTAAACACAAAATAAGATAAGAATGTAATAATATATATATATATATATATATATAAAAAAAGAAAATGAAATACAAATAGAACGTAAATATAATGTAAAAACACGACGCTGTGGATTTGTTCTGCACTCTTTGATGGAACTGTTACATCTGAATGCAGAGGAAAAATGGAAAACTTAGTTGAAGGCTCATCTATACTATAGGATAAACAGTTGGTGTGGTATAAACGCTTGCTCAAGTGAGTTTTCAAGTGTCTGACATAGTCCAGATGACAAGACAACTCGTGACACTTCACGCTTTAGACACAGATAATTTCGGAAATAGGACGAAAAAGGATGTGACTTTTACATTTTTATATAGGGAAAAGCATGGTGAAAATGTATTAATGTGTAAAAATTTGGAACTGTTTGAAACTTAAAAGATGCACCTTATCAAGTGAAAAATATTTTTGTACTTTTTTCATTATGTTCAACATTATACTTTGAATACAAAATTAACGATAATCTGTAGTTGAAGATGTTTTTATTTAACGTTATAGAATACCTTTCATATAAAAAAAAATGGGAATAAAATATTAGATACAGCTGTCAGAATACTTCGCCAAAGGTAGGCAGTTTTTTTCGTAAGAAACGCCGTCTTTAAAATATCTAAGTTTAAATACTCATTGTAATTATAATTTTTGTTAAATCCTATTAATACCTTTGGTTCCAAACACATAAACATTTAACAATCTATATGTATTTACTAAATATTGATATGCAAAAGTTGGTTTTACGACAAAATGTCACTACATTTCGTGATTTGAAACACTGTGCGCCAGTGCCATTTTTTTTAACCCTCGCAGTACTCCGCCCGGGTTCGCTCGGACCCCGATGTAAGATGCAACTTCGACCAATATATCTTTCGACTTGCGGCGTTCGTTTTGATCGCTAGCATTCTGTTCCTCGCAGCATCATTTCTTTATTTTGTAGAGATAAGAGACGCATATCTCTCGTAGCATACAATGTATATAGGAATGGAAGCCAACCGAAGCAGTACAGGGGCAAGAAGGGTATCCCTCTAGACGCGCCTTCATCATTTTACTTTCAGCAATGTCCAAAGTGACTTTGCGGTGGAAGGACTGACTCTTTGCGGAACACTAATTCCGTCCATTATTTCGGTCTATTTGTAGCGACCACCTACGTAGAGGGTTTTTCAACTCTCGTGCAAACGGTTGTCATGGCTTATGTCATTTGCTGCAACACATTTATTTTTGAGAGAAGTGCCTTTTGTGTTTAGTTTCACTTAGAGTTTTCTAGAATCTCTGCACATTCTCAATAGCTCTTGTAAGTGCCATAAATTACGCGTTTCCGATGTCCCTTCGAGTGCAGGCCCAACGACAACCTCTGGCCGCGCAAGACGAAGCGGGGGCGCGGAGGAAATGCGTACGTGACCGACCCCTTGCCAGCGAAAACTTGCCGCCAAAACCTTCGCCTCTTTTCCCTAAAAAGCGCGCCAAGGGCGTAAGGAAAAGAGGGCGCAATCGGTTAATTTTCTTGTTTTCCGATTGGCTGAGCGGCCACGGAAAATTCGCCGGTTGCGTGGGAGCGGCTCCTTCGAGCTAACTAGATAGTTTCTTAGACATTATATTTTGAGCGCTCGACCAGTTTAGATCTTACCTTGTTATTAAAGACTTTGTTCACGGGAACCAGTAGTTCAAATTATTCACCAACATACCATCCCGACATATTTATGTATTATCCATTTTTAATTTTTAATATAACGCACCAGATGTTGAATTGTAATAGATAGTCATTCCCGAATTAAAATTTTTATTCCACTGGAAACAGAACGTTCCAAATAAATGCTTGAGATTAGAAAATACTCTATGTAGTATCGCAAACTTTGGGTCTTTTTAGAAGTTTGCCGTGAAATAGCTTTAGATGTTAAGGTCAAGGGATGGAATATTTATGACTTCCTTCTAATTAGAAGACACATAGACATGCCAAAGATTTTCATTTATGTGTAATGTTTGCATTTTTCAATTACACTATTTCTATGATAAAAACAGATGAGAAATTGAAAATAGTATAAATGCAAGACTGGATTTTGTTGCTGGAGAAGGAGAAGCTGCCAAATAATATTGCTTGTAGTAGCTCGATCATATTTACAAACACAGTGATAGGCATAGTGGCGGCTTCTCCTTTGAAACCTCCAATGAGAACGCGGTATGGGTCCGAGCGACCCCGAGCGACGGCCGTGCCGCTGCTTCTACCGTCAGTACTCCGAGGGTTAATGTGGTTTATTTCAAGTCTGATATTTGATAATACATAATAAAATTTTATAAACGAAAATAAAGATATAGCTAGTTAAACATACAGTGGGCAAATAAACTAGACAGTAATACTACTGTATCTCGGTTATCAACAATAACAGGGTACTCAGAGAAAAACTATAATTACAATCTAACTAGGTTTAATTGAAGGTACATAGATCAGTGAGCTATAAGATAAATATGAGTTCAAAAAGAAGAAATTAGTAGAGACAAAGTAAAAAGAACAATCAATATTTGAAGATGAAGATGATACAAAATGCAAGATGAGCAGGGAATGGAAACGTGGGATAGGAAGGGGGAAGGTGCTATGAGATAAGAAAAACGAGTGCGAGAAAGTCGAATCTCGCGCCACCACAGGAACCATAACCTTCTACTAAAGAAATTAACAATTCATCACCTGTCGTAGCAGCTAATATTGCTTCACTTTCAGCCATTTCTTGCAAACAACACACAACGATCTGACTGTCTAATCATAAATGCTTCACATAAAACATTAAGGTTGCTTCTATGTTTAATTGTAATGTTCTATTTCTTTATTGTGAACAGAACCATGGCGTTCCATAAGACGGAACTAAAGTTTAATTCCTTATTCCTAAAGTCTTATGTTTAATGTTCTATTGTGGACCCTTCTTTACGTGCGTTCCGTGATGTCCTATGCGTTCCCGGTATGGTTTCCGGTCTTGCCACATGTTCGAGAAAGAACGCTCATCCTGCCTTGAGCGCGCTCACGAGCTGGCAGCACCTGCTGGACAGCAGAGTGCAATCGCTGCCATGCTTGCTCGCGAAGAAACACGTGTCCGCCGATCGCCATTGTTCGTTCGAGACTGTTCGAATAAAGTTCGTTCGGTTCAACGTCAGTGTTCTCTGTTCAAGTTCGTGACTTTTGGAATTGTGAAATAAAAACTTTTGTGTGTTCTGCTCATCAGTGTGCGAAGAAAAGTGAATTAGTTCTTCGCGAAAATTTTCAATTTTCTTCGCGTTCTCACTACGAGGCCGGATCGCCGCCACCACGTGGTTAATTTTCACACAAGGCGTCTCAGTGGTGCAATTTAATACAATTTCACCAAGTACTGCTCAATGTTATTAAAAAATCACTCATTTTCACCATCGTTGTACATAATATATAGTTTTTGAATAAAGTGACTTCTTTTTCAACACACTACCTTGATAGACAAACTCAAAACTTGCAACACCAACCTCGAAAAATGTCATGCTTACTGGCAGGTAGTCTCCCAACTTAAATAATGGCTTCCTTCCCGCATATTCTCACCTGGAACGCTGGTTCTGTTGTTTCCAAGCGTAATGAAATAATTAATCAGTTACATGTTAATGCATGAGACGTCATGTTGGTAACTGAAACCTGGCTTTTTCCTAATACGCCCTTTGCGATCCCCGGTTATACCGTGGTCCGCAGAGATCGGCAAACCCGTCGTGGTGGTGTGGCCATCATTATTAACAATTCTTTTAATTTCACAGTGACACAAATTCAGACGAATTTGGAGCTCCTTGTGATTCAACACGGTCAGCGGTTCACGATTTCGGTTGGAGTTATTTATCTCGTTCCAGGACAAACTTTATCTAGAGGTGACTTTGATACCATATTGCACCACGGTACTCCTTTTCTGATTGGCGGTGATTGGAACGCTAAACATCGTTTCTGGCATAACAACACAGCCAATAAAGCGGGTACTGTCCTATACGACACCATGATTCGCTCTAGCTTCCGAATTGTTTCACCCGAAACGCCCACTCATTACCAGCCTCGATGTGTTCCATCGGTTATTGACTTCATTATTACGGATATTCCGTTAGAATTTACATGTGTCATATTGGATCTCTTCGGTACATCACATCGACCTGTTTCCCTTAAAGTCTCGTCTAATTCTAACTCCTCCTCCTCTCCATTGTATAATTCCATTACTGATTGGGAGCGTTATCGCTCTTTATTTCTTAATTGGAAAATCATTTCTAACTTTAACTCCAAACAAGAGATTGATGATTCTATTATCGAATTTAATAGTTTTTTATCCTCTTGTGCCTCCCAATCAGTCTCCAGAAAGGTTAACACGATCCAACGTACATGACAAGACTCCCTTGCAAATGATGCGATTCTTATTTCCCTCGTCAAACTCAGAAGGAAGTCACGTAAAATGTACCATCGCTCTGGTCTTAATTATTTTTCCATTATGATCAAAGAATACTCTCGCTCTATTAGTCGAAGAATTTCCTTTCTCCGTCAAGATTCCTGGCTCTCTATGCTCAAATCTTTTACAAAACCAGATCCTACCTTTTGGAGCACTTATAGATCGTATTCTCGTTCTAATAGAAATCTACCCTCTCCGTTTTTCGAGGTGAATGGAGTTAAATTGAACTCCTCATTTGAAAAAGCTGATGCCTTGCTAATAACTTTGCTTCTGTCCACAAGGACACACTTAATCTTCCGCCTTCCAAATCTCATTCAGTTCAATATTTTTATGATAACTGTGAATGGGACTGTTATGAGGATAAACCTCCAGTATCTCTCTTCTCTCCTTCTAGAATCTACGAAATCGTTTGTAAAATGAAACCACGTAAGGCACCTGGCCCTGACCACATTTCTGTTCCGATGCTGTCTAATGCTTCACATAAGATCTTTTGTCAAATATATTACTACTTTCAATTCTCGTTCAACTTCTGTCACTTTCCTGCTCCCTGGAAGGTGGCAAAAGTTGTTCCTATACTTAAGCCTGGCAAACCTCCAGCTAATCCTTTTAGTTATAGACCAATCAGTCTTCTTCCCATTATCGGAAAAATCTTTGAAAAAGTAATTCTTCATAATATTGAGGCTTATTTTAATGATAATAATATTCTCATTAACCAATAATTTGGATTTCGAGCTAGACACTCTACTATACATTAGGTTGCTCGCTTCACTCAGCACATCACGCACAAGTTTAACACCCGGCGTGACACCGCCATGATTCTCCTCGACCTATCTAAGACGTTTGACACTGTTTGGCATAATGCACTTCTCTATAAACTCAATCGTATGGGCTTACCATGTACCATACTAAGACTTTTAAAATCATATCTTGGAGAACGTATTTGTTACGTATTTTATAATTCACATAAATCTACTATTATTATAACATCTTTACCGGCGTACCTCAAGGCTCCGTTCTTGGACCATATCTCTTTATTATGTACATTAATGATATTCCTAACTATTTGTCATGTGAATGTGCTTTTTGCGCGGATGACACCGCTTTATTTTCCGCGTCAACGCGGAAGAACACTCTCCGCCTTATTAACGGGATTCAAGAGTATCTAAACATAGTACTTCAATATTTTTCCGATTGGAAGCTTCAAGTTAACGCTTCTAAAACTGAGGCTATCTTTTTCAGTCGTTCGAATAATTCTCAATTTCTAAATTTGCCCAAGATATCAGGTGTAAGTGACGTCATTGAGTGGTCGCCGCGGGTTAGATACTTGGGAGTTATTTTGGACCATCATCTTGATTGGTTCCATGCTGCTTCGGACCGCATGTCGAAAACCCTTTCTGCTGCTTTTGCTATGATCAAATTTATCGGGCCAAAATCATACTTACCGTCCCGTTTACGCATTCTTACTTACGTCATTTGCCTGCGACCCATACTTACCTATGGAGTATAATACAGACAATACTGTGGTGGAACATTTTTTCGCATCACCAATGCAAGAAAATTCAAACCGTTCAATCTAAAATTTTCAAGATTATTTTAAACAAATCTATTAGATTTTCGATTTTTGAAATTCATAAGGATGCACGTGTTTCTCTACTAAATTCAATAATTTCTAAAATGCTTAAGAGTTATAATGTTTCTACTCATTCAAATCCTTTGGTCCATGTCACTGGGAATTACACTCAGGACCTGTTACCATATAACCCCAAAGTGTCATTTCCGCTCAAGCGTTGAGCTCGTAGGTCTCGCTGCACTGTTTTCAGTAAAACATGTGCACGTCAAGACAATTAATTTACGGATTCCTTATCCTTCCCCCTATCTCCTTTCCCGTTTAATCAGTCTCTGAGGTTTTTTGTAAATTTTCCTTAATAAGCCTCAATTTATCGAAACCATACGTTACCTCTATTGGTAACTCCACTTTTACCTCCATTGGTAGGTATATTTTCCGTATCCTAACTCTATTGGAACGTGAAAGAAACTGTTTTTAAAGTCTAATGTATTGGAAACTATACCACCCTGTAATGAATCTGATCGATCCCCGATTAATGGATTGGGATACCGTGTTCTTACAACCCTTTTGTGTAGTTCTCTATAGTCTATACATAGTCGCATATTTCTGTTATTTTTCATTACCAATACTATTGGAATTGCATAATTTGAAAGACATGGTCTGATTATTCCTTTTTTTTTAACCCCTCCTTGATGCCCTTTCTCGTGGGCAACATAACCTCTACGGCACACATGGTTTTACTTCGCATCGGTTATGCTTTACCTCCTAATTTCTAATCCATCGCTGTCTCAATACTCTTACCCCTTTCGAGCTTCCTCTCATCAACTTCCTTTTTTCTCATTATGCAACATACATATTCCTTGATTAGTAGCCAGTTCTTTTTTGTTTCTAATATCTTTTTCCGTAATTTCTTCTACGCAAAATCGTCCTCGCCAATTCATTCGATCCTTCAATCTTTCTCTCAAAATTGTCCATCTTTCGCAGCTTATAATTGTGTGTTCCGTTGTATCAGCAACACCACATCCGTGCCAACACGTTCCATCATCAGTCCTTCCAATTCTTCTCCTATAATCATTGAAGCAACCATTCCCAGTTAACATTTGTACCATATAGTAATCTAACTCGCCATGTTTTCTTTCACTCTATTTCTTAATATCTTTAATCCATTCATATGTCCACAATAATAGTTCTATCGTGTCGCTCGATGAGCACGGACGTTGTTGTGACAGTGTGGTCCGGTTGCTGCAGAGGACAACTGGATCGGAGGTTTTTGCGCCATCGCCCGCCGAAAAAGTCTACTAGACGACAGATACAGGTAGTAACAGAAACAGACATAGTGTCGAGGTGCAAGCACTTTTCTTTTAGGCATAAGTTTTTTTTGTACTTGGTGTAGTATTAAGTTTGAAATATATACGGTGAGGAGCGTATCAAGACGGTGGTTTTAATTTGTGTGCCCATCTGTCACCCCTTCAGGAACGTGAAAGACGTGTTTACCTGCTCCGCCGGATCGTCACGACCAAAAGTATCTTTACAAGTGTGTGTATTACTTAAGATATTATTGCTACAACAGAAGTGTTCTACCACCTAAAATGCCACTTAATGGCGTTTCTTCTTCTAATTTTACAATGGTCAATCGTCAAACTGGACCTTCTGGATCAGGCCAGAGGAAATGCCAAAGGAAAGAAAATAACCTGCAGTTTGAAATAACAACATCAAATAGATTTGAAACTCTATCTGATGCCTCCGAATCGGAAAATGCGGAAGATGAGACTACAAACAACGCTTCTGTGAATTCGGACTCGGCAAAAACGGCTAACATCCCTCCCATTGTTGTATACAGTTACATTAATAACCACTCTGAAGCTCTTAAATCTCTTAGAGCAAAATGCAAATCAGGCTTTGACGTTAAATGTCGAGGAGGCAAATTGTCTTTTTATCCTAAAAGTATGGAAGCCTATAAAATTATACTAAATGAAATCTCTTTCTCGAAGACGCGAAGTATCACACGTACACTCCCAAACATGAAGCGAATCGTACCCTTGTTCTTAGAAATCTTCCGCCGAACATATAATGTACTGAAATATTCAGCGAACTGAAAGGCGTGAAACTGGAAGTCCTCAAAGTCTCCCAAATCACTAAAAAGGAAAAGGACGGCAAAATCACTCCTTTTCCACTATTCGTAGTGACTTTTGCCACTTCTGTGAACCTGAAAGAAGTCTTATCGGTTAAAAATCTGTGCTCCTGCATAGTCAGTTGGGAGCGTTTTCGCAACTTCAACGGCATCACTCAATTTTTTTTAAATGTGGTTTATTTCAAGTCTAATATTTGATAATTGTTGACAAAAGGTTATCAACTATGGAATAGCCTGACCGGTAAGGTCAGATAGGAATGTGCAGGATTCGAGCAAATAAGCATACAGGTTCAAAAATAATAGTTGTTTATTTAAACAGAACCAACTCAACGCTCACACACTAACACAATCAATTTTTTGTATGATTGTCACCGATAGAATACTGATTGTCTTAACCTTGTATAAAAGGGAGGAATTCTGAATGTCTATAAAAATCTTCAAACAGGGTGTTTGGTACTATTTACCGCCCACACAAGTTCAACACACTATGCTGTTTGAATGAGAAGAACGAATGTGCACGTGGCGTTAGCACAGCGTGCAATAGAACACCGAATGAAACTGAATTTTTACTAACGAATGAAGTTCACAATGAAATATACACTGAGTAAATGTCTCGAGGGTATTAGAATTGAATTTAGATCACTATGGTGAACTATGATGCACTGATTGTCTTCTAACGAGTTGATTTTTGGAAAAAAAACAAAAGGAATATCACGTGAAGGCACTGGTGAACAGAAAAGGAATGGCTACCGGAACCCCGCTAATCAAATTGGTGACTAGATTGTTGGTCAATTGAGTGTCTACATTGGAAAATATTGATTGTCTAGTTGATTCATTATCGACCTTTCCCAAGATGGCCGACAAAGTTCCGATTAGCTGGGAGATTTGAATTGAGAATTATTTAATTCTCAACAATAATACATAATAAAATTTTATAAACGAAAATAAAGATATAGCTAGTTAGACAAACAGTGGGCAAATAAACTAGACAGTAATACTACTGTATCTCGATTATTAACAATAACATGGTACTTAGAGAAAAACTATAATTACAATCTCACTTGGTTTAATTGAAGGTACATAGATCAGCGAGCGATAAGGTAAATATAAGTTCAAACAGAAGAAATTAGTAGAGACATAGTAAAAAGAACAATCAATATTTGAAGATGAAGATGATACAAAATTCAAGATGAGCAGAGAAAGAAAACGTGGGATAGGAAGGGGAAAGGTGCGATGAGATAAGAAAAACGAGTGCGAGAAAGTCGAATCTCGCGCCACCACAGGAATCATTCACCGTGGCACTCTATGTTCGGCCTCGCCCAAGCGCGGGATATTTGATCGGCTGATGTGAGATAAATGTGATAGGAAGTTTGCTAACGGGAAAGAATAGCAGAATGAGCAATGAAGCAGACCATGATACCATAAATAAATAATGGGAGATATGAGATATGATGGAGTAATGAAGTGACGAAAAAACAAAAGACAAATGTCGCGATCACGAGAAAATTGTGCTTGGCCGGTGTCGCGTGCGTGTCCGGTGATTTGTCGATTTGACAATTCAAAATTTTGCAACGAGAACATTGCGCGTTCAGTGTGAACAAGCGGTAAATACATATAGGATCGGAATGATTCAACAGGGTACATAGTGGAGATACAAAGCGTGATTCCGGCCATTAGATGAAAACACGACATTTCAAAGGGGGGCGCGCGTCACGCGCGCCGCCGAGGTCACCGCCAGTGTAGTTTCACGAGGTATTTGTAACTGCGTGGATCTTTGTCCACCGGTGGTAGCGCCGTTGAAAAACGCAGACTCTCGGGATGATGCTCCACGTCCCCTGGCGAGAATAAGATCACCATTGAAGCGGGAATCCGTTTCGTGTGATAAAGAATTGGTATTTTTGTGCGCTCGTTTTGTACGAAACCCGATGCGTCAAGATACGCGAATGCGTCAAAGGAAATGCATCCCGAGCGTCTGCACCTCTCGATATAACTGTAATCGGCGAATACCGGACCGCCGATAAGCGAATTCCCCGAGCGGTTCTGGTAAGCGTCCCAGATATATTTTCTCGCCAGTTTAATGCCGAATACGTCGAAGCGAGTAAAGTATGACGTATGGCGAGACCGGAAACCATGCCGGGAACGCATAGGACATCACGGAACGCAAGTAAAGCTTGTAAATCGTTAGTTTAACCCTTCAGTACTCCGCTCGGGTTCGCTCGGACCCCGATGTAAGATGCAACTTCGACCAATATATCTTTCGACTTGCGGCGTTCGTTTTGATCGCTAGCATTCTGTTCCTCGCGGCATCATTTGTTTATTTTGTAGAGATAAGAGACTGTAATTTAGGCGTTCGTTCAGAACCACTCCCAGATATTTTACAGATTTCACGCGATTCAAGGTAACGGACGGTTTCCCCAGCTCAAACAACGTGAACGAAGCCAGAGCCTTTCTCTGACGTCTGTCCAGCCTTTCCAATCTTCGAGTAAATAGTATTGTCTCGCATTTGGATGGATTTATGCGAATTTTCAATTTGCTGCAATGCGCGCTTACGGACACCAGGGCCGTCTGTATGTCTATCTGAATGTCAGCAGGTTCGCGGCCCGTACGATAGATGATAAAATCGTGCGCGAACGCCAATGTACTGCAGCCATTGTCGGTATTCAGCTGGAATCTGGTCAGGACGTCAGAGAAATACAAACTGAATTGTACCGGCGAATTGACCGCCCCCGGTTGTAATCTGTTTTTCACCAGAAAGGTGCGCTCGGTGGTGATGTCGGACATATGCACCCTGAAGCCACGCCCCGTTATCAACTCGTGAAGCATCCGCGCCAGGTGCAGGGGGAAGCCCGTCTCCAGTATTTTCGTTATCAGGCCAGTGGACCATACAGTGTCAAAAGCTTTTTCAAGGTCTATCAGGCATGCGCCTACCATTAATTTACCATTCAACGGCCACGCGATGTTGGAGGTAAACTTCGAGACTGCACGGACCGTCGAATGGGCACGACGGAAGCCGAACTGATGGTCCGGAAGCAAACCGTGTGCGGCGATTTGCGCCGCAATCCTCCCGTTTATAACAATCTCGAAGAGCTTGCCGATATTGGGCAGCAGACTGATCGGCCTGTAGCTGTTAGGCGCGCGCGGGTCCTTGTCGCGTTTACGTATTGTAGGAGTTTGGCCGTCTTCCACTTCTTCGGAAAATAAGAGGCGTTCAGACATGCGTTGAAGATCTCCGCGAGAAGCGCAATCACGCTCCTAGAGAGCTTCCTCAACGCGGCATTCGGAATGTTGTCGAACGACGCGGATTTTTTGTTGCGTAACTTCTTTATCGCTCCTGCGACCTGTGCCGGGCAAATGAAATAGTCTACATGTCTCGTTGGCTGTCTTTGTTCTTCGCGGTTTGTGAATATCACGAGCGATTCGTTCGTGCATGTTTCCTTGAACCGCAAGTACGCGTCTAAGATTGCCCGATGGTAGTCGGCTGATTCGTCTGTCACGTTGTCCAAACCTCCGTGTTTCGTCATGTTTTGCGTGTGTACCCGACAAAAGCGTGCTCCGAGGATATTGAATTTGTTCGCTGTGATCGACACAACGTAAGCATTGTTGATTTTTGTCAAGTTCGCGATATCAACGGCAGCCTCGCGAAAGAGCTGACCGTCGTTCGCGTCGACGCACAGTGGTTCAAAGCATGTATTTAGCTGTTCACGCACCTCGCGCAGTTTTCAATCTTTTTCAAATCGTCACCACGGGCTCATAACACATCGGATTTAGTTAAAAATTGGTATTCTATTATTTTTTGGGTCTCTGATTACGAATCTGAACTTAAAAATTCTTCTAATTTAATCAGTTTGTACAGGGTGTTTCAAAAATATTTGTCATGGCTTTCAGGGGTTGTTCTACACCTCTGGATCGATGGAGATTTGCGAAAAAAACTTGCCGCAAAATTCGGGAAAGGGTAGCAAATTTTTTTTATTGGCTCATCGTATTCGTCTCGTTACGTAGGCAAAATGTCTGAGAGGAACCATGGGTCAGAAATGAACCGTTCTCTCGCAAATTAACTTTTAATTGGGCCTTCCGATTAAAATTTCGCCGATAGTTAAAGTAAAGGCGACGTAAACGAAGCTAGAAAATAGGGCACTGTGTCACCGAATCAGAAGAGAAGTGTAAGTGTTTATACTCTCCTTCCCGGGTGGGCCCTTGAGTGAACCCGACACCGAACGCAGGTCATTGGCATTTTCTAGTCTTTTTCTCTCTCTTCAATTATGTTGCCTCTGTTTCAACTATTGGAGCTAGCAAGGGTATCTCATGTGTTTCCTTTCGAAAGGTCGGCGACTCGAAGGCTGTCGTATGGGCGAAATTTTAATCGTAAGGCCCAATTAAAAGTTAATTTGTGAGAGAACGGTTCGTTTCTGACCCATGGTTCCTCTCAGACATTTTGCCTACGTAACAAGACGAATACGATGAGCCAATAAAAAAAATTTGCTACTCTTTCCCGAATTTTGCGGCAAGTTTTTTTCGCAAATCTCCATCGATCCAGAGGTGTAGAACAACCCCTGAAAGCCATGACAAATATTTTTGAAACACCCTGTACAAAGAGCCCTTGAAATATTTCCTGAGACCAGTAATAGAAATAATAATTGATTTTGCAACAATAAAAGTGTACAAATCAATGCTTAAAAACGCCGATCTTCAAAAGTGTGGAAACATTCAAATACTACCCTCAAAAGGAAATGCTATTAGAACAATTAAGAATTTTGTGAGACATTTTACTTTTTGTAGAGTGAATCACCGTTAATTAATGTTGTAGCATCCATAAATAATTTGTTGAGAAATTAATTTTTCAACCGTTTTTGGTTGTTTTTCCAAACACATGTTTTTTGCCTTACATTGCTAACTTCAACATGGAAAAACTAAAAAGCACCACAAAGGAACTCCGAAAATATTTAGTTTAAACTGTATAGAAATAATTCCTGCAAAAATTAACAACATTTACCTGCTCTTTTCGTTCATATTCCTTCCTAAAGCGTATGTAACGGAGACCAGGTGTAGAGACCCAATGGGTCACGCGGTCTGTAAATTCCTGGATTTCTTCTAGATATAGTGCAATAAAAGGTAAACCTCTTTAGCATTAACAAGGATGAAGAATTCTAAAACGTCACTTTTATTACTTCACCACTTTTATTGCCAGGTTGCGAACAAAGAGGAATGAGCTGGGTCAACCGATTGAAAGAGAATCCTATTCTTAGCGGTGCAGGGTTCACTTAAAAATTAAATAACTTAAAAGTATCGAAAGGTATTCGGCTGAAACTTTCCACATAGCGTTGCATAATTATACCAACCCCCCCATATTTTTAATAATTTTAGCTTTCGGTAGAAAACTATGGCCAATATTCTTCAATTCATAGTGCATAATGCATAAATAATGAGTTATACACAAAAAAATGCCATTTTATTGTAAATATTAAGCTGAATTATATAAAAGTTGATTTTTCAGGCGTTTCATAAATATACCAACTGAAGGAGCCGTCGTGGCTCGGGCCGGCCGCAGTTCCTGGCTGGGCCCATCCACACCCAGTTGAGAGGGCACCGTCTGAGTTCGGTGCCTCGGCTGCGGCCGGTTCGGCGGAGGGTCCTTCTGTTCCTAGGAAAGGGTGAAATGGTAGTTAGCGTGCGCGTTTCGTCCTGGGCCTGTTCGTGGACTCGTCAGTAGGGCTGACCGAACAGGCCCTGCCCTAGACGCTGTGTCCCGGATAGGACGTCGGTGTCTGTCGGTGGTTGGTATATATAGACACCGATTGCCGATGGTGTAGCAGCGAGAAGATCCTATTGAAGGAGACGCGGTCTAGCGGCCGATCCTTAAACTAGATGCGTAGGAGTAATGGCGGCCGATAGATCCCTAGCGGCGAGCGAGAGATCGTAGAGCTACAACAACTCTCAAGGAAAAATTGTTTTAATGTATTTTTATATACAAAAATACAAATCTTAATAATTTATTGTATTTCCGCCACCACGAATTACATCGAAATTCGATTTTCCATACTATTGATGAGATTGGTTATTATATTCTCCTCTAAATTATTCCATGTCTCAACAATTGCCAATTTCAATTCATCGACAGTGGAATAAGAATGATTGCTGGTAAAAATTCTTCCTACTAACATTTCCCATAAATTTTCTATGGGATTTAGGTTAGGAGAACGTGCAGGCCAATCTAATAGTGGAATATTATTTTCTGCAAACCACCGTAATGTGTGTGCCGATTTATGCACGAGTGCATTATCTTGCATGAAGATTAAGTTTCTGTTATAAAATTTTGCCCAAAATGGTTTTAAATAATTTTCCAATGTATTTGTATAATTAGTACTATTCATTTTATGAGATATCAATGCTGTGGCGCTTTTTCCATATGCCGAGAAACACGCCCAAATCATGACCGAGCCGCCACCGAAATTACGTTTCGAAAAATACTTAGCATCCTTTCGTATATCGTGCCAGTATGAACGAAACCCATCAGGTCCATCCAAATTGAATTTTTTTTTTTTTTTTTTTTCCGTCACTAAATACAACCTAGAAACAAATTTTTATTAAGGATATATTAAAATAATTATCTGTTTCTTACAATTTTAGTAACGCTTTTCCAATCCGTACGCATATTTGCTTTAACGAAAGAAAGTCTTGCTGACTTATCCGTATTTTTTAATAGTGGTGCAGATATCATTTTCGCTCTAACAATGTGCGAAGATGCTGCAATGGTTCTGCAAATGGTACTTTTTGAAACATTTAATTTACATTCATCTCGCATTTGAATCAACGACAGTGTGGAGTTCAAAGCCGCTCGGAGAATTTTGCGCTTATCTCGACATGATAGTTTAGGAAGACGACTTGAATGCTTTTTCTGTGTATGATTACGCCTTTTACTTACATAATCGGCAATTGCATTTTTAGAACGATTTAATTGCTTCGCAATGTAACCGTACCCCTTGCCGTCGATGCGAAAACCATCGATTATGGCTTTTTCTTCCTCAGACAATTCTTTTCCACGAGGTATTTAACTTTCTTACCTTCCTAACTGAATTGTATGATGTTCAATCACAAAAAATACGAAAAAAATGGAGATCACATAATGAATATGTTTCTGATAACGCACGATTGATGCCAACGTAAGGTAGACATTAAAAGTTGGTATATTTATGAAACGTCTGAAAATCAGATTTTATGTGATCTAAGTTGGTATTTTTATTTAAAAAGCTAAGTTTCTGTGGTATAACTTATTTTTTGCGTGCTACGAATTAGTATTTGCAGAATATATGTCGTAATTTCCCACATAATTTTAGATTATTAGAAATATTGGGGGGTTGGTATATTTATGCAACGCATTGTATATTCCTCATACCATACAGAAGTTATTTCTGCAAATATTTCGTGCATTTACCTGCCCCCTTCATTGTTGTATCTGCCGAAAGTTTACGAGACAGTCCGGCGGCAGCGCGTTGCCGAGGTGCACGCGACTCTTTAAACAATAAAAACTCATTGAAGCCGGATCCGGCCGGATATGATTTTTGCAGGATCGTTTAGGGGAAGGATTATAGAAAACAACTGTGGCAATTAGAGCCTGGGACTCGTTGGGACTTGGAAGATCTTGACTGCAAAAGATAAAAAACTTTGACGATTTTTTTTCATTCATTTAACATTAATTTTTTAATAAACTACAAACAATAATTTTATATTCCGCACGTGAATTTTTATTGTCAGAGAATGCTTTTCAAGTAGAAACAATCATTGTTAAAAAATATTCCATACTTTCGCCAGAATGTCACAAAGAAGACAACGTGTTTTTTCGATAGAAAGTGGTCTTCAGAAAAAGTTTCAACTTTAAGCGTTTGTTGTAACTACAATTTTTATCCAATTTCAATAATTTTTTATATCTGAGGACCATGGACATTTAAGAATCGATATCACAAGAAAAAAAGTCGAAATTCTAAAATCGACTTTTTGAATTTTGCGCGGCTAAATGCACATTCTGGACCACTGTGCGACGTAAAGTTCCGATAACGTTTTATCAGTGTAATTGTCAAATAATTTGATCACCATCGGGTATAGTCTGGACATGTTGCGTTTGTCAATTGTTGTCAGTTTATCTTGCCAAAATTTTGTCGCGATTGCGAATATGCGTCTGTGTGATGCGACGTTTACACTTCGTATTTTATGTCTGATGAAGACGGCCATGCTCCTGTTCAATGGTCTGTAGGGAGAAGATCCCCGCGCTATACCAAATAGGGCATATATCAATCGAGGTTTTATTCTCTTGAGCTTCGCGATACGACCGTCGGAGTACTCAGAGGTCGAGCGCAGCATCGGGGCAACAGGCGTCGTAGCTCGCAAGGCTGCTGCGATTTTATTCTCCAATTCAGTCGAGTCAAGGTCTTGCTCGACAGAGCCGTTTCTCGAGCTGCTCCGCCTGCTACTCCTTCCTATACACTCGAGAGCTCGCTGATTGACTTTGCCTCCCCTTAATAGTAGCGGACCTATTAGCATGAGCACGGGCGTATTCGGGGCGACATTCGTAGTTAATCAGTCGCGCTGAAAAGACGTGCCTTGCGCGTCAGTCGCGGAGATCAGAACGTCGTGCGTGGCAGGTCGATTAAGGTTATTTGTCGAAATACAATTTCACACCGCACTATATCGCATGTAGGGTAACACAAAAGTATTGTTAGTGAAAAAGTATGCTCGAATATGTGTTAAATAAAGTACAATTAATATATTTTTATATTTTTGAGCTTCTGGCGACGATTTTACCGAAATTAACCACTACGTTATGCATTACGACTAAATATAGTATTGTGTTCCAGCACCAATAGTTGTAAATCAATTATTAGCGCAAATTGTTAAAAGTAACTACACGATAATAGAACGCTAGGTTTCCCAGCGTAAAAGAACACATTGTTGCCGCCGCAGTTGTCTTGGCTATATGTTTTGCAATACTGCCTATTCTCTCGTAAACTGAGTGATAAGTAATAGGTTTCCACATTACCCATGAGGTACTATTTTCAATGCGTTTTTTTTTAAGTGGTATACAATTCATCGTGCCAGTCTTGAAAATGTTTTCAGTATCTTTATTCGTCTCAAAATGCTCGACGCAAAGTTCTAATATACCAATTAAAACATAATTAATTATAAGAAGCTCTTAGTATCAAAGAGTGGTTTTGCCTCGTTTAATTTCAATGTTGTTTTGTAATAAAATGCCAAAGTATTGTCAATTTTACATATAGAGATGTATCTCAACGGTTTCTTTCATCTGTATGATTGTTAAAAAACATTTCCTTCATTTATATTTTAATGCGATTTCTCGACAACGATTCAGCGGAAAAGGACATTGATACAGTGGAATAGATTTTCAGAAGATAACTTTGTAACAAAGACTGCATTTGCATATTTCCATGGGTAATGTGGAAACCTATATTACCTCTTTACTGTTAAAAGACAACACAACATTGTACAATGTATCGCCCCAATAACTTCTTACATTATTCTACATTCTTTGAGGCGAACAAGTTTGGCATTTTGCTGTCGCAAAATTTTTAAAATATAAATGTCGCCCCAATATACCGCCGCATGCTACCACGCTTGTACCAGTAGGTACGACCGTAACGCCGCCGGTGTGTCTGTGAATCAGTGACATCTTGGCTGTATGTGTAGGTGAAGGAGGCGGCACAGCTCGAGAAACGGCTCTGTCGAGCAAGACCTTGACTCGACTGCTCCAATTCATCATTGACCTCGTTGATCGTATCGCGGTTCGCATTTAATAAACGTTCAGAGCTCGTTGGCACGAACTCGGCCATGAGGCGTTTGAACGTTGACCAATCGGTACGGTGATATTAAAGCCTGGTCTTCAGCGCGGTTACCCGTCTCGTAGTATCCCAATCTCGCGCGTCGAAGTAATCGACAGGGAGCCGTGGGGGCTTCGTGAGTGGTTTAGTCCCCCGGTTTTGGGCTTTACGACCCCACCGGACCCGAGTAGTGTTTCCCCAGGGGCCTACCCAGTTAACCTGGGTAGGTACGGGCATTCGCGCGCCCGGGGGTCCCCGAGCTGTCTTACGGCAAGGTGTGGGGTCCCCATTCTGTGGCCTGGGCGACCCCACTGGGCTTAACGACCCCACCGACCTGAGTCAAGTGCTCCCAGACCAAGGGTGTATTGGTACCACGGGGGCTGGGTTGCCCACGGAGTTTTAGCCCACTCCGGCCCAGCCGTGGGTAGGTCCATCGTGGGGGCGAAAGTTTCAAGAGCCAAATGCTGGCGAGACATTGGCGGGCTTATGCTACGGATGTCGCTGTGTGAGATGCAGTAAACCTTCCATCTCGGGTGCCGACCTGCAGAGCCGGTAGGAGTTAAGAAAGTCTCCGCTCCGACCAGTGTGACGCACAATCTTCGTGTTAAGACTGGTAGTACGCTGCTTATGCACGTACGCGTTGATCGAGCGTATCTCGATCCCGCGCCCATGGGGGCCGTGAGGATTAAGCCGCGAGGCAGGTACTTCACGTTAAACAAACCATTGACGTTTCTCGCGCGTCGACGATCATACGCGTCGCCCAGTGATCACTTTCGTATGGCAGCGCGTCGAGCTGGCTCGAGTTTTTGTTAATTAGGGTGATCAGCCTGCTATAAGCTGCGCCCTGCTGCAGCAACCAATCCGCCAGCAGCAGTCCCTTCCCGTCGCTTCCCGCGCACAGCTAGTCGCGATGTTTCGCGTTTAAATCTCCGGCGAGCAGGTAATAAGTGCGCTCGTTACGCGCGCCGATGCGCGCGAACATGTGGTTTAAATGTTTGACGAACCTTCGCCTAACCTTACCCGGACTGTACGCAGAAACGACGCATAGCCCTCTGCCCCCTCCGACACCGATCGCGATGGCTGTGGCCTCGATGGCCGGTCTCTCCGATAACCCGAGGTCTATTAACACAAATTCAAGATTGTCTCGAAGGACGATCGCGGTCCCGCCCCCAAGCTTATTGCTGTTTCTATTGCTCCTGATAACTCTGTACCCGCCCGAGAACGCGACTACGTGTCTCGGATTTAATTTTGTCTCCTGGATACAACATATATCATTATTATACTTATCTAAGAACCGCTGTAGGTAGGCTCGTTTGTGCAGACCAACTACCGAGTTTGTGTTGATCGAAATGAGCGTCATCTCACCGCTGGGAGTGTTTGCCTCGTAGTGCGCCATTGCTGCGATGATTTCGCGGCAATTTTAAAGTTTGGCGGTGCGGCGGCGCTTACCGCTCGCCCCCTTCGGCCGTCTTTGGATCACTGGCTTTTCGTTCTCCCCGATCATTAAGGAGAAGAGTAAGTCTATGAGTTCTGCGTTTTCCTCGACACCCTGAAATAATGTGGGAAGTTGATTTGTTACTTGTGCTAGTGCGCCTCTGATCGTCGTAAGCTCATTACCTAAGCTAGATAATAATTTTTATACTTCGTTGTTAAAATTTATACTCCCGTTAGATTGTTATGTAGCGATTGTCGACTGTGGTTTTAGGGGCACGACCGTTTCGCCGGCTCGTGTCGTGATGTAGTGGGGCGCGCCGTGTGGCCCTGATGTTGCTTGCGGGGGCGTTGTTGCTTGCCAGTTATGTTGATGCTGCTGTTGCTGGTGTTGTTGCTGCTGACGAAGGAGCATCAAAGGGGGGGATCGTCTCGCTACTTGGCTGTATACTAATCCGGGTATCGTCGGGACTGGTGGAGGTAGAGGGGTTAGCCTCTGCTGGTGATGGTCGCTGTTCCGTTGACGACTGCGCGCTGTCGATCTTCCAGCAGCAATCGTCGCTTGCCTCTCTTTAAATATCGGGCAACCCTGATAAGATGCAGGGTGCCCGAAATGGTTACAGTTTACGCCAAAAATCTCAGTTTGTAAGGTTTTATCATCCACTTTGCATTGCCCTCTCTCGTGGGCGTCACCACATTTTACGCATCTGTAACACAGGCGACAATTTGCCGCCGCGTGTTCGATTCTCTGGAAATTATGACACTGCAGATTTTCGCACCGTTTAAAATGGTCCGACTATATACGTTGATAGTTCAGCGTCTTAACCCTTTCACAGTTTGGTAAAATTACAAATTCTGGTCCAAAAAATGTCTAGTTTTTTTATGTTCGGAAATACTTCGGCATGTAATAAAAAATGTAGAAAAACATATTTTATATGTATCTTGTTAGTAATTAGTTCATATATGATAGATTTTCAAACACGGGATACATAACCCGACGTCACAATCCGGGCAGTAGTATCTTGTATCTTCTTCAGTTAAAATAATCTTAGAAAAGAGAGGAAACAAAGTATCTAGCCATAGTCTTAGATATCTTTGGTAAAATAAACAGTTTGAACGTCTTACCCTGCCCGTGCGTTGCACGCGAAAAGCTGAATGGTATTTGACGCTATGCCCGTGACTGTCACGGGATAAACCGTTTGGTACTTGACGCTCTGCCCGTGACTGTCACGGGATAAACTGTTAATGGGTTAATTGTTCGGAGCATGTTTATATCGGAGCCTAGCGTAAATTATATAAGAAACATGGGTAACTGCGACCCGGATTGTTTAGATTTCGAAGTCACGAATTGAGTTATCTTTGTGGCGAGGAGTTTGAAGGGGGCAACGGCATTAATCTCCTCAAGAATCTCGTCTTTGTTGGTTTGTGGATGTATGCCCTTGCACATCATAATAGTAGGTTTTTCACTTTTCGGGGTATAGGTGAAATGGCCGACCTTTGCTTTTTCCAAAATTCTGCGTATTTTCGTGAAGTCGACAAGACTTTCAGGGTACACTATATTGCCCCCTCCCGCTCCGCGCTTTATCGAGAATTTTAATGTTCTGTTCTTTTGATTAATTAATTTAATTATTTGTTATGGGCTGCAGTCACGTGTGATAATGGGCGGTGACTTACCCATGTTCTGTTTTTTCGGCGGAGGCCTCGATTGCGTGCTCGGGTCACCGCTTCCGGACTCCACTTCGGTCATGTCCACTTCTAGGGCCTCGTAGCGATTGGAGCAGGGTACTTGAGTAGGTTCCGATGGTCCTGCTGTCCATTTTCCGATTCTTCGCGTGGAAGTCGCGGTTCCACTTTTTTCTCTCTCTGGGACAGTACTCCATACGGCTGTCCCTGTGACTGTCTGCCGTTGTTTGGAGAGCCTCTGACATCGTCGATGATTCGGATTCTTCGTCCTGGCCAACCATTTCGGGCAGCGATGCTTCTTTCGAGTCACTCGCGTTTTTCTCACTTGCCACTCTTGTGATTTTGGTAGCCATCCGTGAAGTTTTCTCGCTGCTAGGTGGGCAACTCCGTTTTACAGCAGCTTTAGCTTTCTTTTTGTCATTGTTTTTGTCGGCGGACAAAATGGATCCTCCGTCTCCAGCGAGACTGTCTCTAGCTGTACCGAACGTACACTCATATTCTTCTCTTCACCGTTGAGCCTGGTTTCTGGGCCTTCTATTCTCTGGCCGTGCAGACGTTCCACGGGACCGTGGACCGTGCTTCTTTGTTTTTCGTTATTAGCGCATACCTCCGAAGAGGTACCGCCACAATTAGTTGATTCTTTGTGTTGCTCCAAGGCACGTGATCACTGATTTGAAACTGTTATTATTAGGTATAAGGGAAAATTCTGTCGTTTTTAATTCGTGTGGCATCCAAACAGAGAGTTTGGACAGGAAGCCAAGTCTTTTAATGTGATCCAAAGCAATAGTCTGATGAATTCCAAGCTTGAAGCCCATTTCTGTGGAAGTTAACGTGGGATTTGTCTTGATCATACTGCGATGGCGTTTCTGATCTGGGTTGATCTTTCAAAGAAAAATCACCCGAACGAAATTTCGCTAACCATTTTTGACATTTTCGAACTGTTACTGCATCCTTTCCAAACATTTTTGGAACTCATACAATATGCAATGTCTTAAATACACTTCTTCTTCACTCATGGTAAGCGTTTTACAAATTTAACAAAACTGACTAAAATACGAAAATTGTGTATAAATCATCAATCATATACTAATCTATGTGTTTAAACTGGTTTTAGTCAGATCAGAATTCTTGCTAAGGATCGACAACGCATAAAAGTGCACGTGTTCAAAAACGACAGAACTTTCCCTTATACCTAATAGATAAAAAGAAAGAAAAGACCATCGCGACCGCGGGAATTAAAGAAAAATAAAGAAAATAAAGCGCACTGCGTATACGAGAAAACGAAAAACTAAAAAAAAAGAACAGAAATGATGTGGTACCGAAAAAATGGGCAATAGGCCCTACGCGAAGATTTTCACACTGTATATTTCTTACTCTGCGCTCGTACGTCTGACTCGCACGAGCGCTGAGTGTGGAATGGCATCACTCAATTATCGTTGCCAATCTTTCAATAATATTGCCAAAAACTGCTATAGAACAACTAACAATTAGTTATATTCATCACTCTCTGATGCTTCTTCCGAATAAAAATTATATTGTAAACTGTCCAAGGTCTTACCCAGTTTACCTATCGTATTGTAAAAATTAATTATAAATACATATTACACATACGGTAAGTATAAGAAACTATAAATAGGAAATTTGAGAATTAGTTAAGCATGTCAATCTTAAATCTACTCAATAATAAAAATAAATACACAATTTATGTACCAGAAACCTGTCGAAGCATGTTGTGGGATGAACTTATCAACTCACTCAGTGTATTTTATACTAACAATATTTATTTTACATTATTAAAAGAAGTAACCAATATTCAATATATAAACCTCTTTCTCAAGATACCGGTACAACCAACTTGTTCGAGAACACGCTTCTACATACGGAACCGGAAATCTCCCACTCTCTCTCTCTCAATGTACCAATTTCACTACTTTAGTAAAAACAACTCCTCACATACCTTCCCCTTGTTTTTACAGGTCATTAACATTCATACACTTTTTAACATTATTGAACAATAATTCTTTTGTTAACGGTTTGGTTAAATAATCCGCAGTCATAACTGTATTCGGAACGTGTACTACTTCAATTTGTTGTTCTTTTATAGTCTCTCTAACATAGTGGCATTTTCTATTTAATATTTTTGATTTCGTTTTAAAGTTCCCACCATTAGCTAGTCTAACGGTATTTAAATTGTCACATTTTATTCGTTTTTTGTAAATTTTTGGCAAACCTATTTCTTCGAGTAGATGACAGCTCCAAACTACTTCTTTCAATCCTTCGACCAAAGCCTCTAACTCACTCTCGGTTGAAGACAAAGACACTCTTGGCTGTTTTTTACCGCGCCAGTGTATCAAATCCTTACTTCTATAAATCAACAAACCACTAAAAGATTTAGCATCCGCTGTCCTGTCCCACGATGCATCTGTTACACACTGCATAGTGTTAGTTGCACCTTCTCTTCCAAATTCCAAACAGTAGTCTATAGTGCCTTTCACGTATCTTAATATTCTTTTTAACGCAATAATACGAATAATTTTTGGTTTTTGATTGTACTGTGATAAATTGCTTACCGAAAAAGATATATCTGGTCGGGTTGCAATACTTAAGTACATGAGTTTTCCAAGTAATTCCTGATATGCCTTGATATCACATTCAGCGCTATTTCCGTGTTCATCCAATTGTTGATTAACGTCCATCGGCGTTGCGATTGGATTGCATTCATTCATCCCATATGACGTGAATAGTTTCCTGATATAGTTTTTCTGATGCACGTACAGGGTGTAAAAAATTAATGGTTATGGCTTTACGGGGTTGTTCTACACCTCTGGATCGATGGAAATTTGCAAAAAAAACGGCCGCAAAATTCGGGAAAGGGTAGCAAATTTTTTCTATTGGCGCATTGGATTCGTCTTGTTACGTAGGCAAAATGTCTGAGAGGAACCATGGGTCAGAAACGAACCGTTCTCTCGCAAAGGGTTTAGCCGAATAAGGGGGTCAAAAGTGCCCTTGAGCCGATTTTATTCGGCGATGGGTCATTCGATAGGTGATGATGAAAAACCATTGCACACAAATTTTTAATCCGATACCTTCACCGGGAGGGTAGTTATAGGGTAAAATGGAAAAATCAGTTTTTGCCTCATTTTTCGCAATTAATGTAGTGCAAAAATTCCCAAAAAATTCTGACACATTCTCAACATGACTGCACACGTTAGGGATTTTTTTCAGATTTTTCTTTGCCAGTTCCACTCACGAAAAATGAAAAACCGAAAAAAAATTTTTTAAACATCGATTTCGTATTGAACTCTTCCGAGCACAACTTTTTCCTTTTTACAGTAGTTGCCTAATGTTATCATTTTTATACCCTAATTTTTTCAGATTTTTTTAGTACGGTGCATCACGGTCGGAAAAATCAAAAACCGATTTCTGGGACACATTTTGGGCTGAAACTCGCACATTATCTGCCATTCTTGCATGATTTGAATACAGTATGTTCATATTGTGACCATCAATGTTTCTGCATAGAAATATGTAGATGTTAAAGAACAATATCGGGATAATTAAATAAATTGCTGATTGTATGGTCTTTATAACCTAGAATTTTAACCATTCTTTCAAAAGCATTAATGGCGCAGTGGCTATGGTGTCTGCCTGGGGAAGCGCTGGACACTTTTTTGTCGCGGGTTCGAATCTCCATGTGGGACTTAAGATTTTTCCTGTCATTTTTTTTTTTTATTATTAAAGACAACAATATTCAGTAGTAGCTTTAAAATGTTTCACAGATACTTTTAAAAATAATTGTACAGTATACTTTTTTCTTCATCGACTCTTTCCAGTCATGTCACGATTTACAATTACAAGTACTTTTTTACATTCTGTACATTGAATTTTATATTTCTTTCATACTTAAAATATATTTTCATACATTGCAATAAACCAATATCTATGAACAATATAAAATGTTTGAGAATATTTATAATTGCAAAACGTTGCATGTCTAATTGTAAGAAAAGCATGTTTTACGATTATTTTTCTATAGGTTTTATATTGTTGAAAGGCATACAAATATTTGTGAAACATTTTAATGCTACTACTGAATATTGTTGTCTTTAATAAAAAAAAAAAAAAAATGACAGAAAAACGTGAGTCTCACATGGAGATTCGAACCCGCGACAAAAAAGTGTCCAGCGATTCCACAGGCAGACACCATAGCCACTGCGCCATTAATGCTTTTGAAAGAACGGTTAAAATTCTAGGTTATAAAGACCATACAATCAGCAATTTATTTAATTATCCCGATATTGTTCTTTAACATCTACATATTTCTATGCAGAAACATTGAAGGTCACAATGTGAACATACTGTATTAAAATCATGCAAGAATGGCAGATAATGGGCGAGTTTCAGCCCAAAATATGTCCCAGAAATCGGTTTTTGATTTTTCCGACCGTGATGCACCGTACTCAAAAAATCTGAAAAAATTAGGGTATGACAATGATAACATTATGCAACTACTGTAAAAAGGAAAAAGTTGTGCTCGGAAGATTTCAATACGAAATCGATGTTTAAAAATTTTTTTTTTGGTTTTTCATTTTTCGTGAGTGGAACTTGCAAAGGAAAAATCTGAGAAAATCCCTAACGTGTGCATTCACGTTTAGAATGTGTCAGATTTTTTTTAGGATTTTTGCACCACATTAATTGTGGAAAATGAGGCAAAAACTGATTTTTCGATTTTACCCTATAACTACCCTCCCGGTGAAGGTATCGGATTAAAAATTTGTGTGCAATGGTTTTTCATCATCACCTATCGAATGACCCATCGTCGAATAAAATCGGCTCAAGGGCACTTTTGACCCCCTTATTCGGCTAGACCCTTAAGTTTTAATTCGGACTCCCCGATTAAAATTTAGCCAATAGTTAAAGCAGAGGCGACGTAAACGAAGATAGAAAATGGAGAACTGTGCCACCGAACCACTAAAGCAAGTTCAAGTGTTTATGTTCTTCTCCCCGGGTGGGCTCTTGAGCGGACCCGACACCGAACGTAGGTCATTGACATCTTCGCAGCTCCCAAAAAATTCCATGGCTAGAGTTCGTTTTCACCACCGTAATACATGTAGCCGACCTTTCCTTGAGCTTGAGTCAGGTGGGTTTTATTACATTTCACTACCTGAAGGACGATCCAGAAATACTAAGAATTTTAACTGTAGATTTGCGCAAAGCGATTTACTTATATAGATAGGTATACTCACTCATCAATTTGATTCACAATTCCTTTATATTTCCGTCCCATCTTCTTCATTCTCATTTTCGCAGTCATAGTTTCTTTTTTTTGTAGGAGGAGTGGAAATGCCTTTACGCACACCCACCAAGTGAATTCGGAGGGTAGTGTGGGACTCACCGGATATGGAGCTTCCGAAATACCCACTAAAACCACTCCTCTTTCTGCTCTCATCTTCATCTTCACTTTCACTCACACCTTCACCTTTCTATTTCACCCTCACCTTCACCATCACCTTTTTTCTCACCTTCACCATCACCTTTTTCTCACCTTCACCATCACCTTCACTCTCACCTTCACCTTCACCCTCACCTTCACCTTTTTTCTCACCTTCACCATCACCTTCACTCTCACCTTCACCTTCACCCTCACCTTCACCTTTTTTCTCACCTTTACCATCACCTTCACTCTCACCTTCACCTTTTTTATTACCTTCACCATCACCTTCGCACTCACCTTCACCTTTTTTTTCACCTTCACCCTCACTATCACTTTTTTTTCACATTCACCTTCACCCTCACATGCACATTTTTATCGTTAATTGTTCACACAGTTCTGTAATCGTTGAACGAAATTTAGGCGCACTTTCACAAAACTGTCCTCCTTCACTTGTATTTCATGAAACGCATTGTTTATGCGGCGTTTCAATTCGGCAATTGTCTTTATTTCTTCTCCGGATTTGTAAACCGCTGCTTTTACTGCTCCCCAGAGAAAGAAATCGAGTGGATTTAAATCTGGGGAGCGTGTAGGCCACAAATGTGGAGCAGGTCTCCTCCCGATCCAACGCGATCCGAACATTCGCGACAAATGTTCGCGGATTGGCCTGCTAAAATGAGGCGGCGCACCGTCGTGCATAAAATATATTTTCCCTCGTTGTTGACGGGGAATTACTTCTTTTAATCGTCGCACTAGCTCCGTCCGAAGAAATTGGTAATACCGTTGTCCTGTCAACGGCGCAGGCATGTAAATGGGTCCAATTATTTTATTTCCAATTATCCCAGCCCATACATTGACGGAAAATCTTCCTTGGTTGAAACGCTGGGTCATTACATGAGGATTTCTGCGCGCCCAGATTCTTGTATTTTGCCGATTCTGGAGATTTACGCTCGAAAAGCTACTCTCATCGGTGAAAAGGATATTTTTCAAAAAGTCATTGTTTCTTTCAACCTTTCGTAGTGCCCACTTGCAAAATTTCAATCGTTGTCCATAATCAGTGCTCTTCAGGGCTTGAACTTTTTGAGTCCGATATGGGCGTAGTCCTTCCTCTCGTATAATTCTTCGCACCGTCATGTGGGAAATATCTAATCGTCGCGCAATCCCACGAAGTCCCATAAAAGGGTAACTCCGAGCAAGTGAAATTGCTTGCTCCTCCTTTCGCCAGTGGATCCTGGGCCGCCCTGCATTGCGGTGATGATTGGTGAATTGATCCAGCGAAATCTCGCTGAATCGCTGATCCAATCGTTCAAATTGCCGTCTATCGGGCATCGTCCTGAATCCTGAGGATCTTCCATTCGAACGGATCCATCTTCGATAAATTTCGCGCGCTTCATTGTAGTCCCGGCCTGCTTCGTCGATGGCACGAAGCATCTCGCGAACGTTTCTACCCGAACCATTGCTTCCGTTGCCGCGGGCCATCGTTCACAATTTTTTTCTTAAGCACTTATAGCACTTTCACTTAAAAGAACACTCACACTGTGTGCCACTAAACAATCCCAAGCAATCCTAAATAATATAAAATAAATAAATAGTTAATTTTATAATAATAATAATAATAATAATAGCAGGAATACAGATGATAATAAAGAGTATTAACAAATAAATCTTTATAATCTGTCGCTTAGAGGTGTTGACGGTGCAGTTGCCAAAACGATTCTGACGTCGTGGACTTCTTGCAATAGTTTTCCAAAACGCCCACGGAAGTGGCGTTGGTTTTCTTCCTAGGGAAAAACAGAGCTGCAGATGGTTGAAAAAGTTGGATGAATGGTACGGAAATGTATTTGAATTAAGAGCTAAACGTAGAACAAAATTTACGATGCCCGAACCCTGTGGTGCTTTCCCATCGGAAATTCGGAGTTAACGATAACCAGGTACAAATTTCGAATGTCGTTTTTTCAGAGGCATTTCTCTTGAGGCTAAAAATGGACAGTAGAGAAAATAACCCAGGGCCCTACCCAATGTCTTCGCTTACAAAAGTGCAGGTATTGAAACGTGCGTTGCAAATGTCGAGACAGCGTTCCTCTTTTCTATTATCCTTTCACATCCTTACGAGCAATGTCTTTGAAAAAGGACAGCATTACAGGGTACGGTCAACGTAAATTTTATTCTACGTCGAGCTTTCAATTCGAATGAAATTCCGTACCTCTCAATTAACCCTTTCAACAAAATGAAGTAAATTTTTTTCTTTATGAAGGGAACCAATGCCATCTTTGTAGAGCTTTTGAAAAATCAACCGTAAAAGGCACACAGTATCCGTGTCATAAAAAAAAGACGATAATAATTGGAACGGAGAATATCAAACGAACATATAGAAGAATTGCACATCAAGTTAGTGAGTAACCGTGCTATTGGTGTGCAGAAACCTACCGGATTCTTGACATTTACGTATAATCTTTTGGTTAGTGGAACGTTACGAGAACCGCTTGACTCAGGCGCATAGCAAGGACAATGCGCCCCGCTAGGTCGTCAGATATTTGCAATTAAAGTTTCATTGCCATATTTAAGTGGAACTGTAGAACGTAACATCAAGAGCTGCCGTAGCGTAGCGGCAACGTTCTGGGTTCGCACAGAAAAGACTAGGGTTCGAATCCCATCGTGGGTAAGAAAGTAGGAGAGTAAGTAAGAAAAAAAAATCCCATTGCAAAGTGACTTTTCCCAGTTCAAAACTAGAATAAATCGTTCGAGAATTCAAGAACATCCAGTTATCCGATGACACACCGATGATGGCAATTCGGAACAAATAAACAAGATAATATAAATTACTAACATCAAAGCGTGTAAACTCAGTAACACATCAATGTTACTGTGTTTTTTTTTAAATACAAAATGTTTTTTTTCTATTGAATAAATGCAATTATCACAAATAAATGTTTGTTCATCCAACCAATATTCCAGCAATATTGCTGCAACGTTCGCAATATTCCCGCAACGTCCGCAATATCCCTGCAATATTGCTGCAACGTTCGTAATATTCCCGCAATGTTGCTGCAATATTCCAGTCTGTCTGGGCTAATTCAGGTATATACACACGGTAAGTATTGTTTTCTCCATAACCTACAAATATTCCTTTAACAGTGTTCGGAGCAAATTTTTGGTTAGATCTTTCTTTTAATAATAAATATGCGGTACATCCAAATCGTTTCATGTGTGATATATTTGGCTTTCTATTATACCACATTTCATAAGGGGTCTTATTGTGTACTTTTGATGTTACTCTATTTCTAATATATGCTGCGGCACATGCTGCTTCAGCCCAAAAGTCTAATGTTAAATTTGAATCAGATATTATTGTTCTCACCGTCGCAATGATAGATCTATTTCCCCTTTCTGCTACTCCGTTGCATTGAGGAGTTCGTGGAGTACTCAACTCATGTTTTATGCCTCTATTTTCAAGCCAAACTTTTAAATTATTAGATAAAAATTCCTTACCATTATCGGATCTAATCGCTTTTAGTTTTATTCCTGTTTGTGTTTTTCTTAAGATAATTAGGTTTTTCAATTCTTCTGTTATCTGACTTTTGAATTTCAAAAATCTAATAAATATTACCCTAGAATAATCATCAATGATTGTAAAAATGTATCGTTTATTTCCTCGCGAAGGTGGATTTATAGGTCCTATTAGATCCATATGCCATAACTGCATAATTTATGTTGTTCTCCTATTCTCTACTCTTGATGTGTCTTTCTGTGTGTCTTCCCTTCTACACATGGTTCACATTTATCGTTCATCTCAGGTTTTTCCATTCCTAATACAAGACCATCTTTTTTCATATTTTCTATAATCGTCATATTGGCATGCCCTAATCTTCTGCGCCATATTTGCATTTCTTCAGCTGTCTTTGCCTCTTCTAGTTTTGATATAAATGATCTGACATAGTACGTGTTCCCAACTCTAGCTGCTGTCATTTTCACATCATCCGGGCCTTTATAAATTATTGCACCATATTTATTAAATTTGACATTATATCCATTATCTGTAATTTTTGCAACAGATAATAAATTTGTATTCAGTTCCGGGACATATAGCACATTTTTAAGTCTCAAGTTTCCTTTACTCGTTGACTGTCTCATGACAACTTCTCCAATTCCCGTAGAAGATAATTTCTTTCCTTCTTTGTCAGCTAAACTAATATGCCTTTCTTCTTTTTCCAATTTTTGAAATAATTTTACATCATCAGTCATGTGACTGGTCGACCCTGAGTCCAATAACCATATTTCATCATTATTAACCTCTTTTTCTGTCTCATTCACCATTGATGTTATTTCTATCTTAGGAGTATCCCTTACAGTAAATATAGCCTCATCCGTCATTCTCATACTGATATCACGTTTCTCATTTGTTTTACTTAATCCTCTACCCCGGTAGCTTGTCTGTGAATTTCCTCTATGGTATCTGCCCTGTGATGGTGTTCCTCTTGATTCTTTGTATACAGTTGAATACACTAGGCCTATAATTATTGAAATTTCTTTGCTTGCTGTAACATTCAGCTGATATATGTCCTCTTTTTCCACAAGTGTAACATTGGATATTATTTTTAGGTCTATCATTTACATGTCTTATACTTTCCTTATGTCGTAGCCTTTCATCATATCTTTGCACATTTCTTAATTCTTCTTGTGTCAAAGCATATCTTATATCGTTTATGGATACATCCTTTTGTATTTCCAATACCCTTACGTTTTTGTCAAATTCTTGTCTTAAACCTTTTAAAATATACATCCTTAATTCAAAATCTTCCACCTATTTTCCTAGTTGAATGCACTGATTTCTTAACGCCTCTCCTCTATTTATATAATCATCTATACTTTCAAATTTTTTCATTCTTAAATTTGTTACTTCACTTAACGACCTCGTTTTTAGTTGTTCGGTCCCTGCAGCCATGTTCAATTGTATTCTTTTCCATATTGTGTCAGCCTCCTTGATATGGGTATATTTTAATAATTGTGCCTTGTGCATCGTATTCATAATTATTGTCCTTGCCGCTGCATTATTATTGTCCCACTCATCCCATTCCTTCAATTTCTTTTCATAATTTTGTTTTCCTACCTCGGGTTTGACCATAGGTGCTACTCCCATCACTTTTTTCCATAACTTCTTTGCTCTTAAGATTCCTTCAATCTTTTCACTCCACAAAAAATAGTTAGAATTGTCCAAGGGTTCCGTTCCCGCCAAATTCCAATTATCACCCATGTTTTTTTGATAATGATTTATTATTTAATCCTTGCTATTATTCCTTTTTATTATTTGTGCACCACGTGCTCTCACTTAAATCCGCTTGGATCTTTTTAATTTTAGCAACCACGTACTGCTACCATACTGTGGGATGAACTAATCAACTCAGTGTATTTTATACTAACAATATTTATTTTACATTAACAAAATAAGTAACCAATATACAATATATAAACCTCTTTCTCAAGATAGCGGTACAACCAACTTGTTCGAGAACACGCTTCTACATACGGAACCGGAAATCTCCCACTCTCTCTCTCAATGTACCAATTTCACTACTTTAGTAAAAACAACTCCTCACAAATGTATTCAAATAAACTCTTATTTTCTACTTCGCCCGTCCAAATGCCATCTGATGAACATCTTTTAAAATCTATTGACAATTTTGGTGGCAAATTACTCTCGAGCTGTTTTAATTGAGATTTTCTATCCTCAAAATCAACCTGATCTTGAGTCTCTTCTTGTTGAACTGCAGAATCATTTTTTTTTCTTCTTCTTCAAGATATCATAGTCCACAGCTGAGGGGTTAGACGGATACAGTCCAGATTCTCTAAAACCACTTTGACTACTTTTTTTTTCGATTTCAGTCATTCCATCAAGCGTATACTTGAACACAATAGGAAAGTCTTTTCTTTTAATTTTCGAAGCATTATTTTCATTTCTCCATTTAGGAACTGTTTTTTCCCAAACTTCTTTAAACAGATAGAAAAATGAGATACCCAATGGTTGTACAATACGTGTTGAATTCGGAAAAAAAAGCCAATTAACTCTATCATATTTTCTCTACAAAATGACACAAGAGGTATATTCATATGTGTGGGAACAGAATCACAGGTAAGAATAAATGCGGATTGAATTCGATTAGGAAAATTAGTTTAAAGTATAATCGTCACACTTTATTATTTATTGAAAATAATTAATTTAATAGTATCGTCGTACGTCTGACACGTCGGCTGACGAAGCTCGCCTTCGTCGCCGTAAAAGAACTTAAAATACAGTGCGACCTGGGAATAAGAACGCTGAGAATAAAAACACTTCCCCAGTCTGGTGTTCGCTCACGGTCCCCCACTCCGACTTAACTTCCGAGCGCGCCTTACATAAAAATGTACAACTACATGGAACATACAACGCTTTTATTTACATGGGTGAGGATGGCAACACTCATTTGAAAGGCCGTTAGTCGCGATGTTCTTATTTACAGGCGCGCGCTGTAAACAGAGAGAGACAAAGAAGCAGATAAGCGCACGCATGGTGGGGGTACTCGGCTTCCGAGAAAAACACTTCCCCGCGGCGCGGCGGCTTTTCCGTTCTTATTCACAGGTCGCACTGTATATCTATATATTAACGTGGTTGCATCAGATTTCATCACAGCTCGCAACACGCGTTAGTCGCATAATAAAAAATAGATTCACATAAGTATTTTCGACTCCACATATGGGATGAGTGGTTGTCCAGATATACAATTATTGGAAATTGTATATTATTCTGGAGAAGCCACGGATAAAAAACATTTGTTATCTATTCAAAAAATGTCTCAGTGGTCATCCATGCATTATCTGAAATCCCAAAACCTCATCCATTTAGTGCATTTTTACTAATTTTTGGTCGCAACTTGTCTTTGTAAGGAAACATTAGCATTGGTGGAGCTCGAAGACCACTTGCAGCATGCATAAATAGTACAGTATGGCATTCTTTCCCAGCATCTACAACTTTATAGACAGCACGAGCACCTTTTTCTGTTATCACTTTCTCTGAACCAGGGCACAGCATAAGACTTGCCTCGTCACAGTTAAAAATTCTATTAGGCTCTATGTTTAATAAATTTTTACTCTTTAACCAGTTAACTGTGATTGACGAGTATACTCGTTATGGAGAAGTGGCACGATTTTGTATATTGACGAGTATACTCGTCATGCGTATAAAGTAGTGACCATTGACTATTTAAGTTGTAATTTTTGACAAAAACGAAACTTATTCTCAAATTTCAATATGTTTAGAATATTTTGAGGCCATGCCGGAATAAAATAAACAAACAAAAAATATAAATAATTTGAGATGAACTCATGCGTCCCCGTATGCACCGGTTGCAACAGCTTACCAGTTCGCATAACGAATTTATTTATGTGCGATGATAACGTTTTTTAGATGATAGCCTAAAAGGGACAAAGGCAAGTGTCAGAAAGTTGATTTATAATAGGGTTCCTTCAAGTACGGTCAGTCATGGGAGAAATACGTTACGCCGACCAGGCGCTGAGCCTATTCATAGCTGCTGGCTAAAAATCTGAAAAAAATTAGGGTATAACAACGATAATATTAGGCAACTACTGTAACAAGGAAAAAGTTGTGCTCGGAAGATTTCAATACGAAATCGATGTGTAACAAATTCTTTTTCGGTTTTTCATTTTTCCTGTGTGGAACTTGCAAAGGAAAAATCTGAAAAAAAATCCCTAACATGTGCATTCATGTTTAGAATGTGTTAGAACTTTTTTGGAATTTTTGCACCACATTAGTTGGGGAAAATGAGGCAAAAACTGATTTTTCTATTTTACCCTGTAACTACCCTACCGGTGAAGGTATCGGATTAAAAATTTGTATACAATGGTTTTTCATGATCACCTATCGAATGACCCATCGTCGAATAAAATCGGTTCAAGGGCACTTTTGACCCCCTTATTCTGCTAGACCCTTTTTATGGTTCTTACGGAAAATGGCTGACTTTCCGCGACACATACGAATCTTTGATACATACTAATGAATCTCTTACGAACATTCAGAAATTTCATTATACAGGGTGTTCCATTTAAGTTGAGATTGTAAAAAATCTCGAAAACGGGTGATTTAAGACAAACCAAGCGATACGTGCCCCTTACTATCGCGGGTGGGGAGTCTAATGGCATTACTGATTTTTCAATGCGTGGGCGTCTTCAAGGTAATTTCAAGGTCATCTTGTTTTTTTGTGTCATAAACACCTATTTTTTATTTCGGAATCATATTCTACATAAAAAAATGGATCAATTTGTTTGAAACATTTTGCTGTAGATTTAATATTTCTGTATGTATGTATTGTTTGACGCGAGGGCTAACGTTCTTAAATCGCTGAATTTTCCATTTATTTGCGCTGGAAATTAAATTATATCGCCTGAGACTTAGATTTTAAGACATATCTGAGCATACTTTTTTACGAATAACACTGTTATTTTATCCTACACGCGACATAGTGCGATCTGAAACTGTTCCTCGACGTATAATCTCAATCGATGGGTCACGCGCATCGGTTTGTTTACTGTCGTCGGCGAGCGCTGCACGTCTTTCCAGCGCGAGCGGTTAGTTGCGAATGTCGCCCCAGTATACTACCACGCTCGTGCCAGTAGATCCGAACCTGCGAGGTG
This sequence comes from Cerceris rybyensis, assembly GCA_910591515.1. Classification (NCBI taxonomy): domain Eukaryota; kingdom Metazoa; phylum Arthropoda; class Insecta; order Hymenoptera; family Crabronidae; genus Cerceris; species Cerceris rybyensis. Next base: position 26,026,005 of record OU342794.1, read on the forward strand.
AAAGGCACGGCAAGCTTGGTTGGGCAAAACAGAACGGTTGGGAGAAGCAGGCGGAGTTGCTCGAAGGACCCAGAAATGATCAAGTAGCTATACTCCCTGACGTAGCGTGTTGAGGCTGTTGCGTCGCGATCAGCTGATGACTCGAGGTTGAGCCTCGTAAGTTGTCAGTGGTCAGTGCAGTGAGAGAGAGAGAGATTAGTCGAGCCTAACTATCTCGATCCCCCCGGGATGTGGCGGTCATTCCCTGCTGGCTGACATCTACAGTCGGTCACGAAAATATTCGGACACCACTATAGTTTTGACTATTATAGTCCGTACTTCAGAAATGTAAACAGTGAGAACAAAAAGAGGTTTCACTGGGATTCAAGTTTGGCGATTGCGGTGGTGGATGAAGGATATTCTTGCAAGTGTATAATAAGAATTCTTGCACAATTCGCGATTTGTGCTTTGGATCATTATCTTGATAAAACTTTATCCCATTTTGAAGTCCCATACTATCGGCACTTTTCTTTAAATTATTTTGCAAAATCTCTAGATATCTATTTTTATCAAGAATATCGTCAATGAAAACTAATTCGCCTACTTCATGGGCTGAAATACAGCCCCGCACTATGACAGACCCACCACCGTGTTTCACAGTTGCCTGCAAATGTCTCGGTTTCAGTCCTTCTTTCGACTTCCGCCATACCCTAATTCTTCCATCGCTTCCATAAATATTATATTTGGTCTCGTCCGCAAAAATTACGTCCTCCCGCCACTCACTGTCCTCTGTAATGTAGTCCTTTGCAAATGTCGATCTCTTCATCCTATTCGCCGCGTTAATAAACGGCTTCTTTCGAGATATTCTTCCATTATAGCCCTCTGATATTAACACTCATCTTATGTTCTCCAGATGCACTGATATTCCACGGTGTTCATTTAATTTAGCTGCTAACTTTGGAGCACTTATACGAGGACCACATTTGATTTTCCTAATTATGGAACGTTTATCGCGAATGTCTAGTATCGGTTTGCGTCCACTTTGAGGGATAGATTCAATTCTATCTTCGTTCTTGTACCGTCAAACAATATTCCATACCGTGCTCTTACTAATATTTAACAAATCAGCAATTTTGGGAATCGATTTCCCTTTTTCATGATAAAAAATGACTAATTGTCACATATCGAACGATGTATTCTTACTTTTCCGACCCATTTCGTAGAAATTTTGTATAAAACTGACAAATATTCGATCTATAACATACTCTGTACATAGTATGAACGATATGTTTACAAACATTGTTTCAGTTAGTTCCTGGAACCTGAAACTTGAGAAATATAGCACGTGTCCGAATATTTCTGTGACAAGAAAATGAGCGTACTTTCCGTTTTCCTTTTATTATTTATGTAATCATGTATCGTAAATAAATATTTCTTATATTTTTGTAAACATAGACTGCATAGTAACATACGTGAAACCTCTTTTTGGTCTTATTGTTTACATTTCTTCAAGTACGGACTATAATATTCAAAACTATAGTGGTGTCCGAATATTTTCGTGACCGACTTTAGCTGGGCGTCGTGACGAGAACGGAGTCGAATTCTGCCGTGGCTCCCAATCGCTGGCCCTTCCTTTGCGTTTCGAAGACCCACGGTATTATGTGTGACGACACTGTGTTACTGTCACTGGGTTGAGCACCGTGGTCCTTAAATCAAGACTTGGCGCCGTCGTTTTCGGTATTCTGCGGCCCGAGGGTCGTTTCCGTGAATGTCGCGGGGAGGAAGGTTGGTAAATTGACTTTCAATTGGTGCGAGTATCCACGGTAGTTCAAGATCTACGTCTACGGTCTCGAGGAGTGATTTAAAGTCGGAGAAAGAGGGTTTCTTCAGTTGAATGGTTAATTTGGTAGTAACGTCTGAGATGATTTTTGGTGCTGGATTTGGAGTTTGGGAATGATCGATAACTGGTGAGGATTCTGTGGTGGGTTCGGTTCCTAAGAGATTGATATTGTAACTGTCAGCGCTATTTGGCTTATACAGGCCTCTTAGCCAGCGACGAAGCTGTTTGTGTCTACCTGCTCTGCGTACGCAGCGTGACTTGGAAATATGTCGGGGAGTTTTGACAGATTGAGAGGTGGGAGCAGGTTGCCTTATAAAGACCCGTGTTCTCCGTGTGCTCGTCTAGCGTGCACCGCCGGAGAAAGGTCCTTCTAAGTCGGTTTTTGATTGGAAAGTTGGCGAGAAATGGGAGTCTCCGTGTGCTCGATTTACGTGCACCGCCAGAGACGTTAAGTTTGAAAAGGAATATTAATTAAGTTACACAGCGTTGTACGCAAGAGCCCGCGGATAACGAAGGAAAAAGGGGATTATGATGAGACGAAGATATTGACACGGTACAGTAAAATAACAAAATATATTCTACACTTAAATCTCTACACTTTGGAATTGATTAAGAATACTAAAAGGCTACAAGAAACTGGTACACTAAAATATACGAAATAGAATGAATTAAACTACGATATAGTAATAACGAATTCGGTATGAAATAGAAATGGCACCTGGCGAAATAGAACTTCCTCTCCGGTAAGAGCTAGGAGTGACCGCTCCGGTCGAGATGTAGGATAAGACTCTCTTTCGAATGTCGCTGACTCTTCCTCATTAGGTCGTTTTGGTGGTGGAGGAAGCCAGGGTGTGAGTAAAGGTGGGTCCAAAGTCCGCAGTTGGGTGACGTACTTGGACTCTACCCAAACTTACTCACAGGGGTTGCTTATCGGATTCAGAAGCTGTTATTGCGAATTGGAAGGATGAGAAACGCATGGAGGTAGTATGATAGGAAGATATGATGCAAAGAGGGGGCATGGTTTCCCGCGCTTGGAATTAGGAGGAGTCCTGGTTCCGGCTGAATTCCGATCTACCGGGTAATGGGAAAACATGATGTCTTTCGTGCCTGGTGGTCGGAAGTTCTATTTCGTGCTGTCAAGGTATCAGGGGATCGATTTAACAAGGGATAACATTGGTCTTACGGTATCCCCTGACGCTCTGACCTGCTATTAGCGTATTATTAAAACGAAAAAATAGAGGTCCAAATTACAGGGACGTAACAACGACAAAAATGTGTGCGAACAACACTTTACGACGACGACGACTCGCGACGCAACGAACGGCCGTTTCATCGTCAGTATACCCTTTACGGATCGAAGACACGAGTTAGGTGAATCTCTTCAGACACACTAGGTAAGGACTCAATACATGTAATAATACCATGACTATACATATTTTGCCCTATTCATGATAGTAAATTGCCACTATAAGATCGATGCAATCTATATGAGATATATTACCTTACATATATAATTAAATAACTTACACACTGTAAGCACCTATAGAACCTTCCCATAAACAGATCTTTGATATTATACTACCGAACATACCTACTTATATACTTGAATAGATTAAACAAATATCCCTTACATAACTACTCGTGGATTATTAAGTATGGACAAATATAACCCTAATTTTACCAATAAAAATGATCTAACTAATTTATCAATCATTTGATAGCATTTTGCTATAAATACTTTACATCAATAATAGGATATTATACTCTATGAAACCCTGTAAGAAAAAAAAAAAGGAATTCTGTATACAAACCTTATTTGGGAAACAAATTAATCTCTATTCACTTCTCTCCATAGACAAGAAACACTACAATAACTACATTTATTCAAATCAACCTCTGAGGATCCGCTCAGTTTATGAATAATTACAGAACAATAACCAACTAAAATAATAAAAGAAATAAAACTAAAAATAATCATAAAAACAAGTTATCAAGATGGACATAAAATTAACTTTTACTCACACATATCTCTATGTTGTAAAACCTACTTAATATTAGAACTGAAATTAGTTGCTCAATCCCAGTAATATCATAAACTACATATGTATCTCACATCCAGAGGTATTAATACACCCGGAAATAAAGAAGCTCTGTAATAAACTAACGAAGATTACATCTACTTAGGCGGGTGGACGGTGGGCAGGGTACGAGGTGAAGCCATCGAAATAAGAAGAAGAGTAGCCGGTTTAAGGCTTCGCGTCTGAACCGGGGAAACCCTGATATGGCTGATGGTAAGCAGCGATGACTGCTTCTCTCTACTCCCTCTCACTGTTTCACTCGCCATTCGGGACCGATCAAGTGACCCGAACCACAAGGCTGTGAGGGCTGGATGGCTATAGGGGCCCAAGGATGATTGCCCCCCCCCCCCCGTCTTCGCGAACGTATTCGCGCGGGTGGGAGAGGAATTACAGCCGTCAGCGACTTCATCTTCATCACAGGAGGGTGGACGGTGGGCAGGGTACGAGGAGAAGCCATCGACGAAGGAGGAAGAGAAGCCGGCTTAAGGCTTCGCGTCTGAGCCGAGGAAATTCTGACATGGCTTATGGTAAGCAGCGATGACTGCTTCCCTCTACTCCCTCCCACTGATCCGCCTTCCACCTGGGGCCGATCGAGCAACCCGAACCACAAAGCTGCGAAGGGTAGATGGCTGTAGGAGACCAAGGAAGGATGGAATCCTCCCGTTTACTCAAGCGCAGCACCATGGACGACTTTCAACGGTGGAGAAGGAGGAACGACTGTAGGAGACCAACGAAGGATGGAATCCCCCCGTTCCTCCGTTCCACGAACGACCCGGAGGTCTGAGATATCGGGACTGCTGGCGGCGAGCGGCTGTAGGGGTCCCACGAAGGATGGACTCCCCCTGTCACTCCGCGAGTGGAACCGAGATCAGACCTCCACGCATTGGACGGGGAACGGCTGTAGGAGACCAAGGAAGGATGGAATCCCCCCGTTCCCCGTTCCATGAACAATTTCCGAAGGCACGCCTCAGGCGAACCTAATAAAACAGACTTTTCCCTCCCGCAAGGGAAACAGAACTATAGGTGCCTCCGATCCTGCCTGCAATGCGCAGGGAAGGAAAGAGGTTGCAGCAGACAGCGTCTTCACCACCATGGGGGAGCGGACGGTGGACAGGGTACGAGGAGAAGCCATCGAACGAGGAAGAAGAGTAACCGGTTTAAGGCTTCGCGTCTGAACCGGGGAAATTCCGATATGGCTTATGGTGAGCAGCGATGACTGCTTCCCTCTACTCCCTCTCACTGGTCCGTCCGCCATCCGGGACTGATCAAGGATCCCGAACCTCAAAGCTGCGAGGGGCAAACGGATGCAGGAGTTCAGGGAAGATTGGACTCCCTCCGTACCTCCAGGCGCGGCACCATGGACTACTATAACGGTGGAGAAGGAGGAGCGGAAGTAGAAGTCCCCGGAAGGATGGACTTCCCCCGTTCCAGTTCCACGAACGAGCCAGGCCAGCTGGGAAACGAAGCCCACGATCATCTTTGAACACGCCCTGGGCGAACTATCAAAGAACCCGCAAAAATCCCCTGATTCCCCTGTCGCTTGAGGATTCGAACAAACCAGGCAACTGGCTAGCACGTTGATCCGAGACAGGGGTAAAGGGGATGAAAAGCGAACTTTAAAATCCAGACTAGATCTGGATTACCCGCAATATCTCCGACTCCCCTGATCGTTTGAGGATTCGAACAAACCAGATATCTGGCTAGCACGTTGATCCGAGACAGGGGAGAAGGGGATGAAAGCGAACTCATCCCAATAACCAACTCTCTCGTTCCACGAAGGGAAGAGTATTATAGGAACCTCCGATCCACCCTGCAGTGCGCAGGGAGGCAAGGGAACTCGAAGTAATCAACTCCATCACCATCACAAGGGAATGGATGATGGACAGGGCACGAGGAGAAGCCACCAATGGAAGAAGAAGAAGAAAAAATGGCCAGCCGGTCCATGAACGGGAAATCTTATACTTGCGGCGCAAGTGAACGAGAAAAGGGCTCTTGGAATCGGAGTGGGGGTAGGGTGCGTACGATCGACTCGCACCCCCCTCTCTTCCTGGTACCTATTCGTCCACCGCTTTATGCGGGTTGCTACATCCTCCCCCTCTGGACGCGAAGACGTCCCGGCGAGTAGTCCAGCCACACGAAATCCAGGTACGTCGGTTTTCCTCCTGAGATCGAGATCTGCTGCGGGGATGTGTCCTGGGGCATCCTCTCTTTCTCCTCAGTGGGCCGGAAGCTGGAGACCCTTTCTCGTTAGGGTCTTCGGGAACCGTCGTCCTCGGGGCCGTAGCAAGATCCAGCGCTGCGGGTCTCGATAGGGTGAAGTCTGTCTCTCGAGGCCAGCTCCGCTTTCGCTTTGGGAAAACGGCACTCTGGGGCGGCCTTGAAGGGGTTGTTCCGCCTTCGGGTCTGCGAAGATCCTTCGTGGCCGTGATGACCTCCTTCTCCCCCTGGAGTAGAGCTCCCCCTACTGTGTAACTGCTTGATGTCCCACGCGGCAGTCGTCCTCTATGTGTCCCCTGCGGCGGCATATCCTGCAGCGGGTTCCTCTCGTAGCAGGCGCTGCGTGGTGGTCTCTCCGGTCTCTTCTCCTCCGGAGAATCCTCTGCTCTCATCTCCTCCGGGAATCCTCCGTGGTAGAGCATGAGGAGTATCGGGCCTCCAGTTGGATGCCGTTGTGTAACGCGCTTCCCCCGCGACGTTGTCCTCGCGTCGTCCGGACTCTGGATCGCCAAGAGTCCACGGTGTCCGCTCCGTCGTTGGGTACGCCGTTACTGGGGAGTTGGTGGATAACTCCTGATACCGGGGAAAACAAGAACCCTCCGCAAGTCAGCTAGGACCGGTGGTTATGGATCGTCCGAGAAACCATATCCGTCGCTGACTGGAATTGATAGCTTGCACTCTGCCGACCGGCCTTCGGAGTGTTTCCAGCGGGTGGCGGTCAAGGCTTCGACTGGATACCAGTGGTTCCTCCGACTGCTTAGTCCGAAGCCCTTGACCACCCGCTTACAACTCCCCTCTTCCTTGATCCCAGGTTCCGTCAAATCGAGCCGTGCAGGCTACGAAGCTCTCCTGGTCCTTCTCCGGTTGCGCTCCTTGCGCTGCTCGTGAGGGGACGAATTCCAATGGCTTCCTGAACTGTGCCTTGGACAGCTGGACCGCCATCTCGTGCCGAGAGCTCCTTCGAGGTGGAATTGTGCGGATCGTCGGCCTCTAGTTGGGCGCCATTATGTAACGGTCTTCCCCCGCGACGTTCTCTTTGCGTCGTCCGGACTCTGGATCGCCAAGAGTCACCGGAGTTCGCTCCGTCGTAGGTTACGCCGTTACTTGGGAGTTGGAAAACAGCTCCTGATATCGGGGAGGACCACAACCCGCCGCAAGGAAGCTAGGATCGGTGGTTCTGGATCATCCGAGAAACCACCTCCGTCGCTAGACTGGAGTTGAGGGCTTGCGTCCGTCCACCAATACTTCGGAGTGTCTCCCACGGGTGGAGGTCAAGGCTTCGACTGGATACCAGTGGATCTCCGACTGCCGAGTCCGAAGCCCTTGACCACCCGCTCACAACTCCTTACCTTTTGGTTAATCGAGGCCCTTTTTATCCGAGGGGCCTCGCTCCTCATTGGTCGGCTTCCGGTAGTGGGGGTAGGGTGCGTACGGTCGACTCGCACCCCCCTCTCTTCCTGGTACCTATTCGTCCACCGCTTTATGCGGGTTGCTACTATTTTTTAAATACTTTTGCAATTTTACAGGTATTGAAGGATTATACAACTCCTGATTCTACAAAAAAGGTAAATACACGTTTTTATTAAACTTTAAAAAACTGTTCTTGTGATAGAATTATGCATATTTATGTTTGGAAAATAATAATTATGTACGTTATTAACAGGTTAAAATTGCTGATGATTATCATATCTATTTTCCCAAAGACACGGTATCATATCTTGAGAAAAGGAGCACAATAAAACCTAACATATGGGATTGGAGAAAACTTATTCGAGAAGCATCTCTTGAAGTCTATGGTTCTCAACTTCACAAATATTCAGCAAAAGGGAAAGGCCAAAATAGTATCCCAATTGATAATCAACTTTTCCACGCTATTTATGGTAAGTAGTATTTAAGATAACTAGCTTCTAGTAATGACTTATTATCCTAATTTTTCGGAAATAAAATTATAGAATGGGCAAACAGGAGAGCTGAAGGTGAAATTTCTATGGAAGATTATATTGACCATATCAATAAGACAACGGGAAACAAAACGAAGTACAAAAAATCTAAATTGGAACCTTCTACTACACCTAACTTAAAAACTAATGAAAGAGATACCAATGAAAAATTATATCAACCTACCGAAGATGTTCGACAATCAACGGAGTTGGCCAATCAATCAGTGTCAAATCTGAATAATGGTACTGCTTCACATATTAATGTTAATCACATAAATGAGACAACTATAAATAAGAGAAAGGTTATTGAATCTGAATTGAATTCTCCCACTATTATTCCAGAGTCATATGAACCGATCGAAGAATTTTTACAACCAACGGAGTTGGTCAATCAACCAGTACCGTTCAACCATAATGCATCCAACTAGTTCAACGATAATGCATCATTTTCTAATCTTCGTTACAATACTAACGAACATCCGATCACTGTAATGGAAACTGCACTGAATCTTTCCTGCCATAAGATTGTGAGTCCTAATTTTTATGTTAATTTTAAAAATTCAATGGAACTATTAAATAAAAATAATTAAAACTTTCTGATTGTTACATTCGACCCTGAGAATTTTTAAAGAATTCTTCACCTGATACCAGTCAGCCGCTCTTGAAAAACGAAAGGTTTAAAAACAAGTGTTCCTCGCTTTACAGGGCTACTCTCCACTCACCTAAGCTTATACAAACCGTGGCACTTTACACTTTGGCCAGATACCTTCCATATGTCCTTGGTACCCTTACATCTCTGCCAGAGTCCTACCACCTCCACTCATTTCTCCAAATCAATGCCGACACTTTTCTGCCCTTGCAGGTCATTTCCTTCATAGAATGTCACGCTGTCAGTCAGACAGGTGAATTTTCAAAGTCTACGAGACTTGGAAACCCCCGCGATCCGACGCGTGACATTCGGTTAATACTTTAACTTCACAAAATTACTTTAAGAATCAATTCTTGTAATTGTATCTCGAACTCAATTCATTGTTAATAACTTAATATACGTATTTCAACGTTCTAGTTATTTTCAATTTACTTCCTTTAATTTTCGTGTAACCGAGCAACGATCTCCCTTATTCACTCAAGCCGCTCGGAGTAAATAAGATTGTTTAAAGCTACGGGTAACTGTAGAATCAAGAACCTTGAGATTGCAACACCCTTATACCAGTTAGTGGCGGTAACCTTGTATTATTTGGTACATCCCAATCCGCTATACTAACGCGAATTACCGAAAGGTATATTCGTTATTAACGGGCAAGCGGCAACTCTATAGTTCTGCTATAGGTTAGTCCGGTCCCCGGAGTTCTTATACTTACAATTAGTGGTAGTAACCCTGTATTACTTGATTTGGGACTAGCTGCTATACTAACGCGAAAGAACCGCGAGGTTCCTTTCGTTATTAACGGGCAAACGGCAATTTTATAGCTATGCTATAGGCTAGTCCGGTCCCCGGAATATTTCCCCTTAGATTGTTGCGACTCTTGGATTCTCAAATACAAATTACAATAACGCATTACAGTCACGTTTTCTGCCATTCGCCCGGCTCGTAACATGGTAACTTAAAACACATTTAAGTAAGTGTTTCGGAAAATTACTTATAATACTATGGTTTATATTCTATGATTTAATTATAAAAGAGTTTTGTTTACCTTTTGTCAAATTTTCTTTGTTTTTCGATACAAATTATATCATCATTATAATGTATAAGTAAAGTGGAAAAATAAAAAATGTCTTTATCATTTATCAGAATCGTTACGTATGTTTTTCATTTGGTAATAGTAAAATGTTAATTTATATTTTTAGAATTTCTAAATAAAATCTTCATGTGCAATGAAAAATAATTATTATTAATTAATTTTGCTTTAACATTTGTAAATTATATCTTCGTACAAGAAAATTTGTAGGGTCAAATGGACACTATTTGAGAGTTTGTAGAGTTAAAAAGATATTAGTGATTTTATGGAAATAAGTAGTTGGAGAGTTAAAAGAAGTTTTATAAATGTCCTTTTTAACCTTATAATGTCAAATGTGGACATTTCGGCTAGTTGGAGGTTTAAAATGACGTTTGTTTTCATCATTCAAATATATACTTTTTAAAACTCTTCTTAGCGCTATAAACCCGTAGAATGTTTCGTTTTTTTACCATTATTAGGTTCCAATGGAGTTCTATATTTCGACTCGGGTAGTCAAAGAGTGCTCTTACCTCTTTGGTTGGAGCCTCCTTGGATTCGTAGGGAAAGTATGCCGAGCCTACTATGAGCTTCTTCTTCGTTCCCCCAACCCAGGTGTCGATTGATGCTGCCGCTAAATCTCTAGTGCATAGCTGGTTGAGTTTTATGGCTTGCAGCCTCCTATTTATAAAGATGCAAGCCCTCGGCCCCAGCTCTGACTGGTCGCAGATGATTTGTCCGTGCGTATTATCTATCCCTCTAATCAGCCCTTTATAGATCCAAGGTTTTTGTATCAGGGATACATCGGTTTGCGACATTACTAGGTCTCTGTTAAGCACCGCAGAGGCCGCTTTGCAATGTTGCAGGTTGACTGGTGAGAAGCTGGTTCGCCCTACAGCTCTGGTCGCTGTATTGCCACCTGCCTTATCTCGTTTATTAGGGATTAGGGGAAGGAGAGGAGTGATGGAATAACGATTGAGGATTGGGGAGAAAAGGATGGTTGGAGGTGAAGGGGCAATATCAGTGGCCATCAATCACCCCCTTTGATGCGGTTTCACCCTTAGGCGTTTGGGCCGGGGGCGCGGGTTCCAGTGAGACAGTCCTGAGGATTTGAAGATTACTTTGAGTCCTCTTCTCTACCTCGGACTGTCCCTTCCTGGCGATACTTCCAGCCTTGTCGCGAGACAGGCTGTCCAACCTCTTATGCAGCGTCAGACGCGGTGGCTTAATAAGTGGGCTAGCCGATGCCTGAGTGCTGGGCGCCGCGCCCCCCCCCCAGACCCCTTAGCAGGAATCAAGGGGGTATTACCCGCGCCCTTGCTGCGGCAGGCCAGCGCCACCTCTTTAGTGGACTCCTTGGAAGGCTCTGACGGTTTGGCATTTGCCCCCTTCGTCGCCTTGCCATGAGCCTGGGTTTTTATTGTTGTTTCGGAGGCCTCTGGTTTGGGAAGTACCTCGTAAAAACGAGTCCTTCCCAGCCCATAGTAGGGCGCGAATCCTGATTTGGATAGCGCCGCTACCGAGTCCTCGTCGACTCCCAGAACAAAATGGAGATTTTGCTCCACGACTTGTCTATCCCAGACTCTCCACATAACCGTGTTGAGCCCGGGATTGTGTCGGGTTAGTCTCCGTATGACGGCGTTGGTTGCCTCTGAGGATGACTCCTGAAGGACCGCCGTCATCTTTTTAAGCCTAGGCAACTTCTCTTTCTCCCACACCTCCAGAATTGCGTCGTCTCAGGGCTTAAGAGTGGGTGCAGTAGTCTTCAACCACTCTTTTGCTCGATCGTCGGCGCAGATCAACCAAAGAGCGCCCCGCTCCAGCCGGTGCCCCTCAAAGCGCGGGATCGCTTGTTACCCGGGAACAGCGTCCAGCGCCGTGCGTAGCGCCCGGGTGAGCAGTTCACCCTCTCCCTCATTCAGGGTGCACTTTGGATAGCCGGTCGGCACTACTGCCAACCGTTTATCCGCCGAGACCACCTCGCTGAACTTCCAGGAGGAATGGGTGGGCTTGCCCCTCTTGATCGTTTTGCGGATGTCCGGGGGTGGCGGGGGGGGGGGGGTGACCGCCTCGTTCCTGGTCCTTTTCAGGCTCTCGGAACCGACTGTCACCTCACCGAACTTACCGCCTCCAGCTACCTTGGACCCTTCGGAAGGTTCCCCTGTAGCCGCTTGATTTCCTGAGGAAGTAGTAGCTCCCGTGGCTGCCAGAGGAGTCTCCATTGCGGCTCTTGCCCTCTGGAGCTTCCTTCTGGCAGCACCACTCAGCCTCTTCTTCCTCGTGGTAGTGAGGGTGTCCGAGGTCGCATCTTTATCTGCTCCCTCTTGCCCCTCAATGCCAACTTTTTGGTCGGCTGGGAGGTCCTGATCTGTCTCCATAGGAGACTGGGTGAGGTCTGGGTTAGAGTTCCCGTCACCCGTTTGAGTTTTTTTGTTGTATATTAAATTGCAGTCCATATTTTGGTCCCACGAGTGAGCAGGCAAAGGTTGGTTCGACCGCCCAGAACCCTGCCTGGACGGGTAAGGCACTTATACAATGGGATGTGCCAGGTATCCCAAGGGCATCGTTCGCGACACTGTACCCCAGTGCTATCCAGCCATCGGCACGATAGCTCCCAACTTAGCTTGGGGAGTTGGTCCGCGGCAGGGCCTTGGTCGTCCTGGGCCAGTTTTTACGCCAGCCGGACTCCCTATAGCACCTGCAGGCCGGGGTCCGATTAGGGTGGTCACTTCTCTTTCCCTCGGTCCCCCCCTATCCGCCACCTGGGGACGCGCCCGGTGGGCACTCAACCCAACAGTACCCTGCGCCGGAACACTCGTATGATAATTGTCCGTGTATAAAGTATGGCCTTTATGAAACACATTTTCACATAAATTCATGACAACATTTGTGGGTGTTGTATTTTTTTTATCCAATGATTTGCCGGTGTAAACGCAAAAGTTATAAGTGTAATTATTATCGCAGCACAATTTAAATACTTTTATCCCATATCTATGCTTTTTTTGTTTCATGTATTGTCTAAATATGTTCCGTCCACGGAATGGTGTTACCGTCTCGTCGATGCATAACATTTCCACGGGTTCATAATATTTTTTAAAATTTATATTCAATTCGGTTATTAAAAATTCGACCTTTGAGAGACGGTTTGAAGCGTCCGCATTTGTATTATCGGCAAAATGCAACATTCTCGTCAGAATTTGAAATCTGTCTCGACTCATAATTTTCCGCGGGAATGTTTGTACAAACAACGGATCCGTTGACCAATACAGATGCAAAGATGGGAGCTTTACTAATCCCATCCACAAGACCAATCTAAATAACCGTTTTATTTCGTTTTTATCTGTTGGCACCCAATTTTCAACACGATAGGAAGCCATTGATCTTTGTGTCGCATAAATATTTGTTTGTTCACTTATATGTTCAAATAGTTTATCCGTCACATAAAGGCTGTAAAAATCTTCCACTGTGCTACACTTTTGCACTTCTTCATTAGCGAGTTTGGCACCATGGGGACTTGAGAAAAGTATAATGTTTGGCTGCTTGCCTCGCGGATCAAACCAATCATTTGAATCACTAGTTTCAGCATTCCTTAGTTAACTACTGGATGAAGTGTCACTACCTGAAGATGGTATTGGTATTACATGCCAACGTTTGCGCGGTACAAATGGCTCACTCGTTAATTCACTATCTGTTCGTCGTCTCAACATTTTTAGTTGATGGGTACCAAAACTTTTTCAAAATAGTTATTATAAAACTGAATTCCCTCTGTCACAATGGGTCTTTATACTCTGGTGGCTCTTTCAGAATTATTCTTACCTTGTACAGTAAATCCTGGATAAATGCACTGAATTCGGGACCGAAACAGTGCAGTTACGAAGTGGTGGTTTCTATTTTGTGTTTACGTGCGGGCTCCAGCCGAGCGTGAACTTAGAAAAGAACAGACAGTAGAAGAGACAGAGAGGTCCAAGCCACAGGGGGACCGGCCCGAACGTATCGGTGAGGCAATACTAATCGGAGGATGGAATTTTTCCATTTTTGATTTTTCTGTTTTGAAAACTTCGCTAATGTATTTGCGACTTTTTCTGATTAAAATGATACCAAACACGATATGTTTGAGTTACCTAAATAGAAAGTAAACGAATTAAATATTAAGTAAATATTGCTCAAACTATGTCGTGTTTGGAATCATTTTAATCAGAAAAATACCATAAATATGTTAGCGAAGTTCTCAACAAAGAAAAATAAAAAATGGAAAAGTTCAAGTCTCGGATTAGTATTGTCACATGGATACCTTCCGATGGTTCCGATAGTATCGTGTTACACTGCCTCGTCGCCGAACGTCGAGGTTCGACCGAGGGGGATCCCCCTATGTGGAGGGGATAGTTGCGATGCATTTATCGGTACAAACTTCTTCGGCATTTATCGAGGTTTTACTGTACCTCGAACGAGGAGTTGTTGACGGAGATTAACGCCATGACTTCTCCCAAGGCCAGGGCCATAAGAATTTCTCATTTCAATACCGTCGAATCAAAACAATCCGGCATTCCACTGCCAATGTTTATTATTCAATTTACATCCAATTCTGATGTCAAATTTATCCAATCCATCAACGTGGTAAATTATCAACGCGTTAAATGCGAGAAATTCCGTCGACAAGACTTCGTTCAATGCTTTAATTGTCAAAGAATCGGTCATGCGGCCTCTAATTGCTTTCTTGATTCCAGATGCGTAAAATGTAACCTTTCGCATGAAAAGGGAAAATGCTCGGTAACCGAGGCTATCAAACACGAGGCAATTTACTGTGTAAATTACGAAAAATTTGGTCACCCGGCCTCCTATCGTGGATGCCCAAAATTCAAAGAGAGGAAGGCACTAGCCAACTCTAATCGCAATCAAGCTATTCAGATTGCGAATTCCGCTAGAAGACCAGTGGCGCCACTGGTCAACCCAAACGTTTCGTATAGCAGAGTGACCGCAGGTGGAGCGAGGAGTGCTGCCTTCCCTGCTCTAACAACGTTTAATCCACCGTCTTCTAATCAAAGATCAGTATCATTCTCTAATATAACTTTAGACCAACAAATTGATCTCAAAAATATTTTAATTTCAGTCAACAAAATATCTGAACAATTACCGATCATTTTTCAACGTATAAATGATAACACAGAAAAAATTAACCTTCTTTTTCAAACATTTATAGACGACGATGGAGCACAAACTGCTACAACGCGTGGTCAATTCACGAGGAATGGTCGTTTTGGATTCAACCAATAATGGCCTCCATTGCATCGAGAAGTATCCCGCTGGAGAATCTCCACATCATATCAATCAACGTAAATTCAATCATCAATCTCCACAAGCGTGCGTATCTACATCAGTTTTTACTTACTCATCGCCCGGATATTTGTTGTCTCATCGAGACTAAGCTCAATCCGAGAGATACATTGGAAGTACCATCTCAATTTACCATCATCCGTAAAGATAGAGCAAACAACCGCTTCGGCGGTGGTGTTGCTATGATAATCAATAAAAATTATAAATTTTCTCGGATTGAGCTTAGCTTTTCTCATGAAAAATCATTCGAGGCCTTGGCAATTCGCCTTGACCTCTCGGATAACAGAAGTCTCGTGGTCGCTGCGGTCTATAGTCCGTTCAAGGATAAAATTGTATTTTTGTGCGATTTGAACGATATATTTACGCAACTTCGTCTCACACACCAGAGCAATCACTTTGTTATAGCGGGAGATTTCAATGCCAAGCACACCTCTTGGCTTAACCCGGTGAACAATTCTAAGGGTCTTGCTTTGCTTGAATGGCTCGAGTTGCAGGGCGCTATCTTTTTTTCCGAAGTCTCTCTTCTTTTTTCCGAAATTCCGTCTTATCATCCTGCTAATTGAAATCTCGACCTTGCACTGGTCGATAACAGACTGATCAAACGTATTAACAATAACTTTAATAGACTTGAAGTGTTGCCTTATGATAGCGATCATTGGGCGATCGTTGTTAGGATCTCGCTCGTTGGTTGGAGCGCCTCTGTAGAAAAAGCTCCAAAAATTCTACGTCCAAACTTTATATTGACCGATTGGAAGAAATTTAGGTTGGATACTCATGCTTTTATCAATAAATTAGATTTAAATTCGCTGCTTAATGCACCGGTCGAAATGATTAATTCATCCATTGAGGCTTTTGAGGATAAAATCTCCTCAATTTTGACGAATTGTACGCCAATGGCAGAAGTTCTGAACAGCCCGAAGGATTATGACGACCCTCGTATTAACAGATTAAAAAGGTTCAAATCCAGGATAATTACCAAACTTTATCAATTGTTACGCGCCAATATAAATTCAGGTTCACATCATATCAATATGATAAAATTCTATAAATATCTACTTAATCGTGTCAATTATAGATTAAAAAAACTATTCACTTTAGTATCCAATAAATTCTGGAACGATCGTTTATCCAAACTAGACAATCGAGAACCAACCAAAATTCATCCTTTTGTAAACAAGGTCATTAATCCAAACAGCGCGGAGGTGCTTCCGCCACTGAGAGGAGCGATCGATGATCTTACCGTGTGGTCTGATTCTGGTATTGATGCTTCAATTCTTCAAAAATTTGAAAACAATTACGTGGTTACAGATATCAATGATAGGCTGACTCTTCTTGGAATTCACTTCGCTAGAGTTCACACTAAAAACTTAACTCTTGTTACCGAAGACGAGAAAAACCACGAACGTTCGATCGGTATATCCTACGATCAAATTCAGGACTGTTTCAATCGGGATTTACGGAATTTCAACTCACTGAATGATCAAATCTGGCCAAGTTCCAATCTTAATTATTTCATCACGCCCACAATGATTTTAAAAGCTATCAAATCTTTAAAAAATAAGAGGTCATCCTCATTCGATGGTATACCCAATGCAGCAGTTAAACACTTACCAGGTTCTGCAATTGAATATCTCTCTCTACTGTTCAATGCTTGTATGCGACTATCGTACTTCCCGAATCGATGGAAAGTTGCCAAACTTATACCGCTATGCAAGAAAGGCAAGAACCCTTTTGATTCAAACAGCTACAGACCGATAAGTTTCTTACCGAATATTGGCAAACTCTTTGAAATCATGATCAATATCCGATTAAATAATTTCGTTATCACCAACAAATTAATACCCGATTGTCAATTCGGATTCAGATTCTCTCATTCCACTGTACACGCAGTAGCAAAATTGACCAGAGATATTGCCGATTCCTTGAACAATTTGATTATGACCGGTGCGTGTTTGATCGACCTTGAGAAGGCCTTCGATACAGTCTGGACCAAGGGATTGATAGTCAAACTTCATAATATGGGTCTACCTAATAATTTGCTATTCAATTGCACCGTACGTAATGGAAAGGATTTGCGCTTTCGAACGTAAAATCCTTCGAGCGATCACGGGACTTCTCATTCCTCGACGTATGTCCGATGGCACTGAAAGGTATATACACAATCAATCAATTTACAATAAACTCAATTGTTCACGCTTTGATATTTTTGCTTTAAAAATTACTAGAACTTTTATTATCAAATCTATGCAATCTTGTGCAGATAATCCAATTATTACCTCTTTAAACGTCATGTCTGATGCTCAGGCGGAAAAAGCAAAATACAATGGCTTCTTTTCCACCGCTGTTTTTCCATTTCTCGATCGAGAAGGATGCATATAAAATTTTTCATCTAAAATTCCAATCATTTACCATACGAACAGAAGAAAGGGCTCTCTGGCCTTCTTATACGATCCTAAATTTATCAATTCTGATCATTCACAGTTGCATTTTTCCGCATCCCTCCCTCCACGGGATACTGATCAAAAGAGTTACAAATATCTCTATAAATTGCCCTGGTTGAATCCATGATCGTTTACTACCTCGGTTGCCGAGCACTTTTTCTCTTTTTACCCTTTATTGTAACGACAAATACTCGTTTTTTCCCCACTTTTTTGGTTCTTAATCTCATTAGCTTAAGCCAGTGAGTCTAGCTACTTGATCATTTCTGGGTCCTTCGAGCAACTCCTCCTGCTTCTCCCAACCGTTCTGTTTCGCCCAACCAAGCTTGCCTTGCCTTTCACCTTGCAGGTTCGGACCTATTGGCACGAGCGTGGTAGCATACTGGGGCGACATTCGCAACTAACCGCTCGCGCTGGAAAGACGTGCCGCGCTCGCCCACGACAGTAAACAAATCGATGCGCGTGACGCATCGATTGAGATTATACGTCGAGAAACAGTTTCAGATCGCACTACGTTGCGTGTAGGATAAAATAACAGTGTTATTCGTAAAAAAGTATGCTCAGATATGTCTTAAAATCTAAGTCTCAGGCGATATAATTTAATTTCCAGCGCAAATAAATGGAAAATTCAGCGTTGTAAGAACGTTAGCCCTCGCGTCAAACAATACATTGTTGCCGCTGCGTTTGTCTTGCTGATAGATTTTAAGATTTCAGGCAGGTACAACAAAGAAGAGCAGGTAGACGAACGAAATCTTTGCGGTAATTACTGAATACATATGAGAAATTTCAATCCGGTACCTTTCGGTACTTCTTAGTTATTCAGTTTTTAAATGAATCGTGTATAATGGGTACATGATATATGTGACGTAGTGCGATCTGAAACTGTTTCTCGGCGTATAATCTCCATCGATGCGTCACGCGCATCGATTTGTTTACTGTCGTCGGCGAGCGCGGCCCGTCTTTCCAGCGCGAGCGGTTAGTTGCTAATGTCGCCCCAGTATGCTACCACGCTCGTGCCAATAGATCCGAACCTGCGAGGTGAAAGGCAAGGAAAGCTTGGTTGGGCGAAACAGAACAGTTGGGAGAAGCAGGCGGAGTTGCTCGAAGGACCCAGAAATGATCAAGTAGCTAGACTCACTGGCTTAAGCTTATTATATATTCTTATACCATGTAATCCTATTAGTTTTTACCTTCATAGAATAAGTTTTCGTGGTTTTTATCCAACCGCATTAGACTAGCCATTTAAATATTAAGTTTCCCCATTACAAAAATTCTTTCCGTTCTATGCCATAGTTTATCCAAACTAGCAGCTATTTTACTTGCTGATCCTTCGACCTTTGTCACTAACTTGATCTTTTCTTTTTCTTATTTAATTTTTCTTTTCGACTACAATTTGACCACCGATCTATATATTGTATAATTTAAATCACTTTCGGTCAAATTGTTTACCTGCGATTGGAATTGCTTCGGCAATCCTATTTTTGCTTTCCGTTCGGTCGAACATTGGCTCCCCAATGTTCCCCCCTTTTTTCCCCCCCATCGTAATTGTTTTGTCCGTCCCAGTGTCTGATTGTTTGCGACGCTGCTCTTTTTTGACCATCATGTCATTTCTTTTTGGGGCTTCCATTCCAATTTTTTGTTCTATTACTTATGCGCACTTAGATGTACTTCTTCACATATTATTTCTTTTCCATTGAGTTGTCGCGATGTTGCGACCATATTGGAATTTATATTGTAACAATTATTCCGCTTTTCCAAGCCTATGTACAGGGTGTTTCAAAAATATTTGTCATGGCTTTCAGGGGTTGTTCTACACCTCTGGATCGATGGAGATTTGCGAAAAAAACTTGCCGCAAAATTCGGGAAAGGGTAGCAAATTTTTTTTATTGGCTCATCGTATTCGTCTTGTTACGTAGGCAAAATGTCTGAGAGGAACCATGGGTCAGAAACGAACCGTTATCTCACAAATTAACTTTTAATTGGGCCTTACGATTAAAATTTCGCCGATAGTTAAAGCAGAGGCGACGTAAACGAAGCTAGAAAATAGGGCACTGTGTCACCGAACCAGAAGAGAAGTGTAAGTGTTTATACTCTTCTTCCCGGGTGGGCCCTTGAGTGAACCCGACACCGAACGCAGGTCATTGACATTTTCTAGTCTTTTTCTCTCTCTTCAATTATGTTGCCTCTGTTTCAACTATTGGAGCTAGCAAGGGTATCTCATGTGTTTCCTTTCGAAAGGTCGGCGACTCGAAGGCTGTCGTATGGGCGAAATTTTAATCGTAAGGCCCAATTAAAAGTTAATTTGCGAGAGAACGGTTCGTTTCTGACCCATGGTTCCTCTCAGACATTTTGCCTACGTAACAAGACGAATACGATGAGCCAATAAAAAAAATTTGCTACCCTTTCCCGAATTTTGCGGCAAGTTTTTTTCGCAAATCTCCATCGATCCAGAGGTGTAGAACAACCCCTGAAAGCCATGACAAATATTTTTGAAACACCCTGTACTTCATTTTGATTGAATAAAGGAACTATTTAAGGCAGGGAAAAACCTAGCTGTATAGGGTTACTCCCTGTTGCAGGTTATCAATTTGCAAAACTCTTAGTACTGGTAAAAATATATTGTTATTGGTTTTACAAACTGAATTATGTTAATAATGTGAACTGAACAAAAAAAAACTAAAACTATGCTATATCTAATGCTTAACAAATGCTGTATGCTTTCTAACAATCTCTCACGTCTTTCTTTTCCCACTTTCTCGAGGCTTCTGCCTTCCTTTTTCACTCTCGCTTCCACGTATCTCACTCCGGTAGATAATACAGGGAGTGATTATACTCCCAACACTCCCTTTTAACCCTCGCGTTCCTGTGACGGGGTCCCTAGAGACGCAGCGTTTGGCGCACGATGACACACACTGCTAAACATGTACAGTAGAACCCCGCTGTAATCGACTCAGAAAATCTTGACTCTTTCGCTGTATTCAACTTTCTCCTCCGACGCTTTTCATCCCCTCTCTGCATTGCTAATGTATCTATCTTCTTTTATCAGAATGTTTCCCTCTGCGCATCGACACGCGCAGAAAGTCCAAAATAGGTTCACACTGAGCATAATACTGGTTGGTATTTGTTTTGGTGGGGGGCGGGGAAGTTGACTACGGTGAAAGCGTTGAGTTGACTACAGTGAAATGTTGCCTACAGCGGGGTTGATTACAGCGGGGTTCTACTGTAATTTGAGTATCACTCGCCGACTTCGAAGCGATAACACACACATTTACGAAGTTGTATTCGATACAAGCCAACAGTGTGTAAGTGACTCGGCCGCCAGCAGTTCTTTTCGAGTCGCGTTAGTTCTTTGCAGGGACTGATACAAGTAGGACGTGTGTAACGAACAAAATTTTACCATAGAAGAATATATTTCATTACATACTTAACACATCATGTACGAAAGAGGCAGTATTCACTCTCCGCAACCACCTACCATTATATGTAATAATTGTCCCGTAATAAACACCGAATGTAAATATCCTTTACTTTTACTTGATACAAGTTTATTTCTTTCCTGCACATCTTGCGTAAAAACCTTTTTGAATGTTGATATCGGAAGTATTACAGAACGTTGTATAACTTATTGATTGCTGATTTCATTCGAATTTTTTTATTGTAACGCGACGTGAATTTCGCCTACCACCGAGGAGCGGCAGGTACCTCGCCCGGAGGTCCCGCGCCCCTCCACCCGGCCTCTTACCGTCTTTCCGCCGGGAGCGACCCTGATTGGTCAGGCCCGGAAGCGGAAAGAGGAATATGAGGAGGCCCTTTTTCCGGAAACAAGCAGAGTTCTTCCTGGACTCCACACCGGTGACAGTAGCTCTCGTACGGAGAAGACGTAGCCTCCGCGGTAACGGCACTCCTACGAGACGCTACCTAGCAAACACCCTTTCCTTAGCAGAGAAGCCGAGAGAGGAAGACGTAGCCTTCGCGGTAACGGCACCCCTCCTTCCCTGACTTCGCTAGTGACCACCCTCTCCTCTTCCTCTCTTCGATCCTGTCCAGGAAAGCCTGTTTTCGGGAAACCCTCCCCCGTAACGTCGCGAAATCACGGAGCGTCGCACCGAGCGTTACATTATTGAATTTATTAGTCAAATAGTTGTAGAAAACACAAGTAGAAAATATTCCTTCTCATGCTCAAGAACACAATGCGGTTGTATTAGTAGCATGCTTATCTCATGTTTCGACTTGAGCGAACGCGTAAAAGTATTAGTGAGAATTGGTGTGTGTCTCAAGGAACCCCGTCACCGGGCGCGGTTCTTCAAAGTCCGTATTCCGAGGGTTAATCACGACTCATGCTTTCATGTAACCAAAAAAGTTCTATGTTTCACAAATTTACAGCTACTTAACGGTTTGGTAAATATATCTGCATGTTGCCCTGCAGACTCACAATACTTTACTACAATAGAATGTTCTTTGATTTTTTCTTGTACAAAGTGGTAACGAACGTCTATGTGTTTCGATCGCTTATTGAAAACACCAGTTTTTGCTATGCAAATTGCACTCTGATTGTCTACGCGAAGTTCTATCGATACCTTAGTTTCCGCCAAAATTTCAATGATAGATTTCGTATACAGGAGTTCCTTACAACAATCAGCGATTGCAATGAATTCTGCTTCGGTGCTAGATAAGGCCACCACTGGCCGTTTCCGTGAGCACCAGCTAATCAAACCTCCGCAGTATTTGATGGCATACCCTGACGTACTTCTCCTGCTCTGAATGTCCCCAGCATAATCTGCATCGCAATAGGCAACAAGTTTATCAGGAGGTTCTGAGGCAAAATATTTTATTCCCAGATTTCTGTTTCCCTGCAGGTACCTGAAAGTTCTGAGTACGCCTACTGCTATAGTATACCGCATAACTCAGATCTGGTCTGGTTTTGTTCGCTGGATACAACAATCCACCTGTTACGCCGTAATTGAAGATGCTTCGTGGCGTTCTGATCGCGGGTGCTCGATCAGTAGTTAAATAAGTCCACTGAGCTTAATTTGAGATATATTTACAAGGCCTTAACAGTACTAATATACAAAATGCTGTACAGAAATAAAAATGTCGAGTAACGTGGGCTTCCCAAAGACAGTACTATGGCGATAGAGAGCGAGCCGATGCGCCCTTTATAGAAAAGTTTTCTAAGGGGAAGTGTTCCTGTACCAGGAGAAGGGGTACAATTTTCTGCCAAACGCAGAAACATTTGGTGGCCACTTGGTGACGATTCTGCCGATTTTTGACTTCCTAGTTTGCGCCTAGGTATGGTTTATGATCGTACGTAGGTACAGGCCTTACAGAAAGTTTCCACGTTTGACAGTCAGAGTAAAAAGTATTTCGGGACGATGCGCCGCGACACTACCCACTGCTTCTCTATAGAGGAACGATCTTACCTTTTCCTCGCATACAATACTATTGTTTTCACACATGGGTGTGGAAACTGACTTATTGTCAGAATTTTCCATGCCATACGATTTCAAGATTTGGTCAACGTACGTCTTTTGCGTCAATCTAAGATCACGGTCCGTTCTGTCTAAGTCCATACCTAACAGCGAGTTTGGTTTATAGTTGATCTTCATGTAAAATTCCTCACTCAGTTCTGTCATCAAATCAGTAATTTCTTGTAGATCCGCTCCGATAATTACACCGTCATCCATGTATACTGCCACCACAAGCGTACTTTTAAAGAGGCATTTCTCTGTTGTCAGCTGCGTTAATCTTCTTCTGCATAAAGCTTCGGTGAAACGCATCTTCCACTGCAGTGGTGCCTGTTTCAGGCCATACAATGCCTTTTTTAGCTTACAAATCTTATCACCTTCTTTTACGTATCCTTCTGGTAAATAAATGTATACAGTTTCTTCCAGCTCACCATACAAAAAGGCTGTTGTTACGTCAAACTTCACTACATGGTAATTCCTCGCCGTAGCAAGCGGAAGGGCTATTCTTACAATTAGTGCACTAGTATTTATCACTGGGCTATAAATGTCGTCTCCACGATAACTTTCTTTCTCTTGTTCGCAGCCTCTCACCACTAATCTGGCTCTGTACCGTCAATCATCCTTGACTTTGAAAACCCATTTGGTGCTCAGTATCTTTATTCCTGCTGCTTCTTTCTTATTCACGATTTCCCAGGTTTTATTCCTCTTGAGAGATTCCTTTTCTTCTTCTGTTGCTTCCGTCCATTTTTCTTTCTCCTCTCCTGTTGTTGCTTCTTTATAGGTTAGGAATACTTCGCTTGCGTACCTATCGGGTGATTTTCTGCTTCTGCTCGGTCTGGTAGATTTGTTTTTGTCTTCTTGCGTTGCAGTGTTTTCTATTCTTTCTTCGGGTTCATCTTCCTTTTCTTCAATCTGCATTGTTTCATCTTGAGTTTCCTCTTCTCCTGTTTCTCGACTTTCTTCAGGATCATCAATTTTTCCTTTCCTTGCGACATTTTCCTGGATTTCATGATCTTGAAAAATGACATCTCTTGATATCACTATGTTCCTTCTGTTTTCATCCCAAAGCCTGTATGCATTTGGTGCATAACCTATAAGCCGATAGCTGTCATTTCGTTTGTCTAGCTTTCTCAGTTGTCCCAGTCGTTTCGCGTGAACCACGCTTCCAAAAAATCTCAAATTTTTCAAGTCACGTTAGTTACCACTCCACAATTCAAACGCAGTTTTGTTATTGTTTTTAATGGGACTTCTGTTTGTCAAGTAAGAAGCCACAATACCACTTCTCCCCACATTTCTTTTCCTAAGTTTGCGTCAAACAAAATCGCTCTTGTCTTTTCAAACAACGTCCTATTCAGTCTTTCGGCTCGCCAGTTCAGCTGCGGCGTGTGTGGAGGCATGTATCCAGTGTTATACCTCTATTCTTGCACCATCTCACAAATTCTCCACTGGTATACTCACCGCCATTGTCACTCCTCAGCATCAACACTTTCAAATCCCATTTTGTTTCTACTGAGAACACATACTCCTTCAAAGCTTCCAGCGCTTCGCCTTTGGACTCTAACAGATACACCATTACAAAATTCGTGTAATCATCCCGAAATGTCATGCAGTACCTTTTTTTATTGTAAGTTGTCGGATCCACTGGTCCACACATGTCTGTACGAACGATCTCAGGTGGCCTTGTAGCTCGATTCCTCGAGTCTCCAAAAGGAGTGTTTGCATACTTTGCTTCTGCACATACATCACACGCTCGACCTCCTGCACTTATCTGCTCTTCAGAGATATCCAGACCCGTTGCTTGTTTCAGGAGATCTTCCATTTTTCCCAAACTTAGATGTGCCAGCCTTCTATGCCAGTCTTGCACTTTGGACTTCTTGTTCACTAGCAGCGCTTCTCGTTTATTTTCCTTTTTCATACCGTCTACGCAGTACAGCCCAGCTTCGCCAAGGGGAGGACCAGACCCGGGGGTCACCGGTTTTGATGAAATTTGGCACACGTCTTCTACTCGGAAAATCATTAGACCCGTGTTTTGCCAAAAGTGTAGATAAGTCAAAATTTTTGAAAAAATCGAGGTAAAAAAAAAAGTTCTCCAATCGACTTGAAACTTTGTAGGCACGTTCTACGAGCAAAATTAAGGTATACGTATTTTTTTATTTCGCTGTAAAAACGTTTTTGAAAATTGATAAGGTATGTTTAGTACCTTAGAGTTAGAAGCGTTTTCAACGGAGCGGCGCACACTGGTCCAGAACGTGAATTTAGCTGTTCACGCACCCCGCGCAGTTTTCAATCTTTTTCAAATCGTCACCACGGGCTCAAAACACATCGGATTGAGTTAAAAATTGGTATTCTATTATTTTTTGTGTTGCTGATTACGAATCTGAACTCAAAAATTTTAAAAACAAAATGGCGGATTAAATATGGCGGACAGGTTTGTTTAAAAATTAATTGTTTTGCACAAAAATTAGTATTCTAATGTTTTTTGGGTCGCTGATTACGAATCTGAACTTAACAATTTTAAAAACAAAAGGGCGGTTGATATATAGAGGGTAGCTATGTACATTAGCTTATTCAGCTTACATTGCTAACTTCAAAATGGAAAAAATAAAAACTACCACAAAGTAGCCTCTGAGAACTTTGAAGATGTTTAGTTTAAACTATATAGAAATAGTTCTTGCTAAAATTTGCTTTATCTATCTGCACCTTTTCTTGATATTCCTTCCTAAGGTTTATGTAACCCAGACCTGCTGCATAGACCCAGTGGGACACGCGGTCAGTAAATTCCCGTGCTTCTTAAAGATACCGTGCAATAAAAACAAAATCTTATTGTCACTAACGAGGACGAAGACTTCTAAAGCATCACTTTTATTACTTAATTGCTTTATTGTTAGGATGCGAGCAAAGAGGAATGAGCTAGGTTATCCGATTGAGAGGAAATCCTAGTCTTCGCCGTGCAGGGTTCACTTAAAAATTAAATAACTTATAAGTATCGAAAGATATTCGGCTAAAACTTTCCACATATATTCCTTAGACTACATAGAAGTTATTTCTGCAAATATTTCTTGCGTCTACCTGCGCCTTTCATTGTTATACCTATCGAAAGTTTACGAGACAGTCCGGCGGAAGCGCCTTGCCGAGGTGCGCGCGACTCTTTAAACAATAAAAATTCGTCCGAGGCGGATCCGGGCGGATTAGCTTTTTGCAGGATCGTTTAGGGGAAGGTTTACAGAAAAGGGTGGTGTTAATTAGAGAGTGGGATTATGTGGGACTATGAAGATATTGACTGCAAAAGATAAAAAACTTCGACGATTTTCTTTCATGTTTTCAACATTAATTTTTGAATAAACTACAAACAGTAATTTTATGTTCGACACGTGAATTTTTATCGTGGAAGAATGCTCTTCAAATAGAAATAATAATTGTTAAAAAATATGGCATAGTTTCGCCAGAATGTTAGAAAGAAGACAACGTGGTTTTTCGATAGAAAAAGGCCTCCAGAAAAAGTTTCAACTTTAAGCGTTTGTTGTAACTACAATTTTTATCCGATTTCAAAAATCTTTTCGGTTCTGAGGTCGGTGGTTATTTAGGAATCGATATATGCAAAAAAAATCGAAATCCCAAAATCGACTTTTTGACTTTTGCGCGGCTAAATACACATTCTGGACCACTGTGCGGCGTGGCTGAGCGGACAAGGAAGCGGACTGCAAATACTATGGACCTTGGATCGATTCCTGCAGAGTCTATTCTGGACTTTTTTTTCTTAACCTTATTTTCCGTACGGCAACATGTTTTACTTATTTTAATATGTGTCTTATACTTATTGTATACATTTTAACTTCCACTTTATGTTCTATTCTACTTGCGGATTTCTTGTTAGGATTATAATGGAATTCACAATTATGTATTGTAACAATAACAATTTATTTTTCTTTAAACACTGCACATTTGTGCGGATGATAATCGTCGTAAAAGCAACGAAAACATATTCGAAATTTACACCACGAACAAGTTATGAACGATATGGCGCCGCAAGTACATTTTTTATTAATTTCGGTAGTGGGAAAACAAACTTGATTAACATTTAGAAATATGCTACGGGTATGCGTTAATTTCGACGCATACCACGCGTATTGTATCATGTTTGTAAATATTGGTGCAGAGAGTTGATTGTGTATTATGGAATGTATTTTAATCGCATCACCTCTCGAATGCAAGGATCTTTTTTCTTGTAATACTACAGGAGCATTTTGCATTTGTTTTAATAAAATTTTTACCTGCCGATAAAAATAAACGTCGCACGGTTGACAAATCGGTGTGCATTGTGGTGGCATAATTTTTAATTTGCAGGTACACTCCTTACGTTCATTGTGAAACCTTTCGTCGTACATGCTACCATCTATTTGTCCGGTCCAGGAGTCATTTAACAAACAGAATTTGTTAGTTTTTACATATGGTTTTAAAATTTCATCCAGAAATAATTTATATTTTTCTGTTGTTAATTTTCCTGATTTGGAGCACGTTATGAAAACATTTCCAAATTCTGCTCTTAATTGCTGGACCGTTTGCTCCACTTGTGGTCCAAATGACCCTTGTGGCTCCTGCAAACAAATAAATACTTTCGGTAGCAATGTACCCGAAAGTGTTATTGAGTATTGCGCAGTGTAGGAGTGCGTTGTTTTAAAAATATTTTTCATCATAACTTCAGTAGTTTTCTCACCTCTGTGAGACAAACAACGACGGATGTTAGTCCTGTATTCGCATCCTGTTTGGTCCGTGTTAATAATAAATTCAGGAGGAATTGAATTGCTCTCTATACTTACCTGCTGCTGAAAGAGAGCAGCCCTCTCTTCAATCTCTTTCAGCGTGGCTAATTTTCGCCTCGATATATATCTAGTTACTTGGCGCTGTCGAATGCCAAACTTTCGCTTAAAACGGACAATCCAAGAATGCGATGCAGTAAAACGAAATAAATCAGTGTTGTACTGCATCACCGCTGAAGTTGCCCATTCCTGCAAACTACGCGTAGAGACAGGAGCGTAAGTTTGTCGTGCCTCTACAAATCTATTGTGTGTCCACTTTTCGATGTGCAAATATTTATCGTGGATTGTGCCACCTTCCGCAATTTCTTTTTTCCACACTGCGATTTTGTCCTTTCTTTTTAAGTGGTAACCTCTTTTTGACTGTAGAGATTTTAAACTGCACGTAGGGTGGATTTCTGCAAGAGCTACCACTTGCACTTTTTCTTCAAGTGTCGCAGGCCCATACTTCCCGCATTTCGATGGCGGTGATATAGAAATTTCCGAGGGTGTAGCATCTTTAGTCGACGTAGAAGACGAGCTCGGCGATTGTTCCTCTTCCAATTCTTCTGGCTCCTCACTGTCGTCATGTACTTCGTTAGCACCAAGGAGTTCATTCGTTTCGAGAAACGAATATGATGCCTCCATCTCAAAAAACTTTTCTAGCAGTTCCGCCGCTATAAGTTTTGCATGCCGAGGAATATTAGTGCTTGGGGTTTCGCCTATAGTTTCGTGGGACCGCAATTCCTGCACGAAATAGTGGATGGCGTCAGTCAAATCTTGTTTTGTAGGCGCACGGCACTCGTATGGAACTTCACTATTTGCTTCCGCAGAAACGCTTGTGGATGGTGCTTCGGCCATTGTTTCCCTAAAAATTGTCATATTGTTCAAAATATTCACAATGAAGATGGTTTATAATATTTGCAATTACAAAAATCATGTTCACTTGCCACAATCTTCAACAACTATAACTTGTATAAAACTTTTCACAATTAGCCAGGTCGGTAATTTTTCGAGCTAACTTGTTTGTTGACTTCGCGAAATCTCTACGTAATCGTATGTATTTCTCGCTGTCACTACGTTTTCTGTTTTGGAGGACCGCGTGTTGCCCTTTTTGACACTTCCGTCCTCCCTACTCTTTAAGACAATTTTCTCATCCCTACTTTCGTTTTTCGAGAGTTAGAGGGAGTCGACTTTTCTCCTTATCTAGGTGACTCACAAAAAATTGTTAAACTTACCCCGAGTCATCTGTGAGCAATGAGGGTGTTTTGGCACGAAAAATTTTCACATCTGGTGTAAACCGCTCAAGGGTCAGTCGTCTGGGAGTAAAGTACGCACCCAAACAATGACCTTTCTATTTTTCAACGGTACATCGTTCAACCTGTGTTTACAGCGGACGATCATAAACCCGCAGGACCCAAAGCATCAGAAAAGTGCTAAATGAAATATATCTAATGGGCCCAGGGCAGAGTCGGCCGCCCGAAGTCTAGACAATGGCGGAGACCGGATCGTAAACCGTCCACCCTCGAACAATATTTTGAGGATGTTTTAAAATAAAAACAAAGCCTATGTTTTTACGACGATTATCATCCGGACAAATGTGCAGTGTTTAAAGAAAAATAAATTGTTATTGTTACAATACATAATTGTGAATTTCATTATAATCCTAACAAGAAATCCGCAAGTAGAATAGAACATAAAGTGGAAGTTAAAATGTATACAATAAGTATAAGACACATATTAAAATAAGTAAAACATGTTGCCGTACGGAAAAAAAGGTTAAGAAAAAAATTAAGAAAAAAAAGTCCAGAATAGACTCTGCAGGAATTGATCCAAGGTCCATAGTATTTGCAGTCCGCTTCCTTGTCCGCTCAGCCACGCCGCTCCGTTAAAAACGCTTCTAACTCTAAGGTACTAAACATACCTTATCAATTTTCAAAAACGTTTTTACAGCGAAATAAAAAAATACGTATACATTAATTTTGCTCGTAGAACGTGCCTACAAAGTTTCAAGTCGATTGGAGAACTTTTTTTTTACCTCGATTTTTTCAAAAATTTTGACTTGTCTACACTTTTGGCAAAACACGGGTCTAATGATTTTCCGAGTAGAAGACGTGTGCCAAATTTCATCAAAATCGGTAACCCCCGGGTCTGGTCCTCCCCTTGTGAGTATTTCCTCTTCATTCTTCATTACTTTCACCGATCCTTCCCTAAAGTAAACTTCTCCTCCTTTTTTTACTATTGCATCAACTGACATCAAGTTTTGTCTCAGTTCTGGCACATAATATACACTTTCAAGCACATATTTCCAGGATCCACTGTGCCATTCTCTGTAGCTCTTATCACAACGCCGTTCTTGGCCGACCCTATCTCAGCATTTATCTTCTTTCTGTCTTGCAGTAATTCTCTATCATTTACCATGTGATTTGTTGAGCCTGAATCCAATACCCAAGTTTTCGAGTTCGGCATTGCTATCAAGAAGCTCACTTTCTTTTCTTCTCTTCTGGTATTTGCCTATCTGTTTCTTGCGAAGTAACATTCCTTTTCTGTATGATTTGTCCTTTTGCATACGTTACAGGGAGGATACTCTGTTCTAATTTTATTTTGTTTACTCTTGCAATCTCTAGCAATATGTCCATTCTTAGCACAAACAAAATATTTCACATCCTTACTCTTCCAGCGGTTACTGTGTATACTTTCTTTGCAAGTCGCAGCAAGGTGCTTCGGAGAGTTGCATTTGAAGCATCTCCTTTCTGACGCACTGAACGCAACTGGCTCTTCTTGTGTTTGATCCTTCGCTTCTTCAACGAGCAGCCTCCTTGTGAGATTGTCTTACGTTTTTTCCTCTGTTGGAGTTGAATCCCACGCATACACAAACACCCTGTACCTGTCGGGTAAAGATGTTAATATTTTTGATATAAGTAATTTATCCTCTATATCACTACCTCGATTTTTAATCGAAAATCTGTATTTCTGAGGTGTGCTATATGTTCTGCAATGTTGCTATGAGTTCTGTACGTGTATGTGAACAGTTCTTGCATCAGTCCACATTTCTGTTGCTTTGTGTTCCTTTCGTAAATTATCCTAAGTTTCGTCCACATGGAGTTACTCGTAGTGCAGTTAATTACACTGTTCAACAAATTTGAAGCTGTTTTCTGTTTTCCTATAGCCACTATATAATTCTTATAGAGTTCGTTGTCCTGAACACGAATCCGGCAACGCAATTTCTGGATCACCCTCTGTTTTCGAAAAAAATCAGCATTTGTAAAAACGGTCGTTTTCGGTAAAGAAGCTGGTATTACGTGAAAACTAAGAAACGTGGGTTGTCGTTCTTGGACTCCAAAAATAGAGGAGTGTTTCCCGAGTATGTATATATAAGCATATTATAATATTCCGTATTGATTAATAGCAGTAAATCACTGTCAAAGTTCAAAAACGAGCGGGTTCGCGAATTTTTTACGCATTCACTTTGCATTTTCACTTAGAGGACTGTTGCTAGCACAAATTTACTGTACACCATTGGATACTACGTACATTTCTGAATAAAAAACAATCAGCGGAAAATGTCACAACTGTTTTCGTTTCGGCACAATTTAAGAAAATATCCATCCCGAACGTTTTGTCACTACGACGCCATCGCTCCCTGTAAGCGCTGTAGCTACGCGTAATACTTTCACGGGCCCCGCGCATCGATACATTCCGTTGAGGTAGAATTCGCTACCCATTTACTAAAGTGTAAGGTAATACTTATTTATTTTTATTTTTTTATAGAGGAGAAATGCTTTACGCACACTCGCAAATGTCTTAGTTTGCGGATAGTGTGGAACTCCGTAGACTTATTGCTTTCGTATACGCTCTGAAATCCTCTCTGCTTCATTCTGCTTTCCTCTTTAATTTAACTAATGAAATAATACTCGCTTCAAACAATGAATAAGAATTCTTGTATATGTGCGCGATAAATCTTATTATCATTATTTTCATAAATATTAAACAAA
Organism: Cerceris rybyensis; assembly: GCA_910591515.1. Classification (NCBI taxonomy): domain Eukaryota; kingdom Metazoa; phylum Arthropoda; class Insecta; order Hymenoptera; family Crabronidae; genus Cerceris; species Cerceris rybyensis. The sequence continues at coordinate 26,057,796 of OU342794.1, forward strand.
AGAAAAAAATCAAAGGGGATAATGTTGTAATATATTTGGTAGGAATGCGATAGCAAAATTTTCTTTATTTAGAAGATTTAAAATGAAAGAAATATGTGAAACATGTTATAATATAACATTTACGAGTATTTTCTAGTCCTAAGATTACATATTGTTATGAATAGAGATAAAATTTGTAAATTGTGCTGGAATTTCACCCCTTTGGTTTCTATGTAATGCTTGTCATTTACGAGAAAAGCGATGGTAAAATGTATCACTAACAGCCTGAATAAAGAACAAAACAAAGTAACAATACTGAAAAAGCAACTAATTTGGCGTAAGCCTAGTCTAGAAAAGTGAAATGCTGCTTAAAAAACAGAAGCGTGGTCGAACAAACGAAAAATCTGTAGTTCTTTACATCCGTCAAAGTAACAATTTAGTAGAAGAATTTATGCACATTTGGCAACTTCTTATTTGTGTTCTCCTCTATAAAAAAAAAAATAAATACATAAGTATTACCTTACACTTTAGTAAAGGGGTAGAGAATTCTACCTCACCAGAATGTATCGATGCGCGGGGCTCGTAAAAGTATTACGCGTAGCTACGGCGCACAGTGGTTCATTTGGCCGAAAACCTGGCCAAAACTTAAGGAGTTTTTCAATTTAGCTGAAAATTGGTGTATTAGTATTATTTTGGTCGCTGATTAAGAATCTGAACTCAAAATTTCGAAAAACAAAATGGCGGCTTCAATATGGCGGATGCGAGTATTGAAAAATTGTCGGACCGGCATGAAAATCAGTAGTCTTATGTTTTTCCGGTCGCTGATTAAGAATCCGAACTCAGAATTTCCAAAAACAAAATGGCGGCTCTAATATGGCGGGTGCGAGTATCGAAAAATTGTCGGATCGGCATGAAAATCAGTAGTCTTATGATTTTCCGGTCGCTGATTAAGAATCCGAACTCAGAATTTCCAAAAACAAAATGGCGGCTCTAATATGGCAGGTGCGAGTATCGAAAAATTGTCGGATCGGCACGAAAATCAATAGTCTTATGATAGCCCGGCCCTATGTCATAAATGCACATCCCGAAGCATGGCGCGCGCGACAAACAAATAACAATAACTCGAAGAATCGCAAAAAGTCGCAAGAAAACTCAACGAGGTCTTCTTCGGGAAGCTTCAAAGTTTAATTTAAAAAAAAATATATTATGTTATTCCATGGACTTCTGCAGTTTTAATGATATTTACTGCAGCAGCCGCTGTATCTTAATACAAGCATGTCATTGCTGTTCCATCTCCGAATTTCCCTTTGTTTAATAAAAATTTCGGTCGAAGGAGAAAGATGAAACATTGTAAGGAACAAATATTTCCCTCATACCTGCAACTAGCCAGATTTTCATTAGAATCGTCAAAGATCTTTCAGTTTATGACGGTAAGCGGTCGAGGTAGCCGCGGCTATTTATAGTTGCCTCGAAACAATAGGCTACCAGCTTGTTTAAACTCATTCCGATTTTTAACCCCATGAAATAAACATATTATTTCGTTAATTGCCAGGTTGATCTTAGAGAAGGATTAGCAGTATTCATTAGGTAAAGCACGACAGCCCGGCTCTATGTCATAAATGCACTTCCCCGAGCATGGCGCGTGCGACAAACAAATAAGAATATCTCGTAGAATCGCAAAAAGTCGCAAAATTTTACAACGGGGACTTCTTCGGGAAGCTTCAAAGTTTAATTTTAAAAAAAATTCGCTTTGTACTTTTGCGTACTTCACAACTATTTCCTCTGCAAAAGGAAAAAAATATATGGGTTTTGCAATCTGTGCCATCGCAGTTGTAAAATATTAAATAAAAAAATGAAACCAAGGTACTTATAATTTAAAAGTATGACGAATAGCTACAAATACTTACAAAGTTGACTGTACTATTATTTCACATTGAAAACGTATTCTGAATTTCGACGTGAATACGTTACATTATTCAAGTGCCAACTTTGATATTGCATATCTCTAAGAGCGTTGTTCAATAAAAACTTTTATTAATGGAAACCGATGCTCTGATATGTTACAAATAAAACGCAATTGCTAAATTTTGAAAATCACGAAAAAAATTTTTGGCTTTTTGGCCAGGTTTTCGGCCAAATGAACCACTGTGCGGCGCTTACAGAGAGCGATGGCGTCGTAGTGACAAAACGTTCGGGATGGATATTTTCTTAAATTGTGCCGAAACGAAAACAGTTATGACATTTTCCGCTGATTGTTTTTTATTCAGAAATGTACGTAGAATCCAATGGTGTACAGTAAATTTGTGCAACCAACAGTCCTCTACGTGAAAATGCAAAGTGAATGCGTAAAAAATTCGCGAATCCGCTCGTTTTTGAACTTTGACAGTGATTTACTGCTATTAATCAATACGGAATATTATAATATGCTTATATATACATACTCGGGAAACACTCCTCTATTTTTTGAGACCAAGAACGACAACCTACGTTTCTTAGTTTTCACGTAATACCAGCTTCTTTACCGAAAACGACCGTTTTTACAAATGCTGATTTTTTTCGAAAACTGAGGGTGATCCAGAAATTTGGTTGCCGGATTCGTGTTCAGGACGACGAATTCTATAAGAATTATATAGTGGCTATAGGAAAACAGAAAACAGCTTCAAATTTGTTGGACAGTGTTATATGTAAGTACCTGATCTGTTACATTCGTAACTAATACTTTCTGTGCACATGCATCCTTGTTTTGCCATTCTTCTGTTATAATCGCTTTTTGCTCTGGAACCTTAGTCACTTGATCCATAAAGCCCTGCGCTTTTAGTACAATGGTGATTTTGAATTTCCACATTTGAAATCCATCAGCATCCCTTAATTTTTAGGCAAAGTCGAGGTCTTCTTATCCTGTTGCGTCTGAGACATTTTGTTTTTACTTTGACTTACTTAATTTTTTGGGATTTCAATACTTCTAGACGCGCTTTCAATTTACACTGTACTGTAAGATCGCTTCTAGTATCTCGAAGTACTGAATCGTTAATGGCCGACTTTCTTCTTCCATCGCCTTGCGGGCTCCTTGCGGCGCACGCTGCGCGCCTTTCTTTTTTTTGGTAAAACCGCGTTAACACATTGCCTCTGCATAAGGCGGATACATAATTAACCTAGCTTCTTACAGTACTTCCTTTTCAACATGTGCTCTGGGCCCATAACCTGTTGCAGGTTATCAATTTGCAAAACTCTGAGTACAGTCATACTCCTAAATACTCGAACACTTTAGTATCGACTTCCCCTATGTTGACGGAGTTTAAGATTCCGTTACTCTTGCAGTTTTTTCTTCCCCTATCTGCGCGACCAGCGCGAAAAAACAAAAATAGAAATAATGAAACCGTAACCTCACATTATGGAGTTTATTGACATTTGATATGTAGATTTACTTTAGGTTAATTTTAATTTCAGTTAATTTATATGTCATCTGTGATAAAATGTGTGATACTATCGATAACAAGAAAGAAAGAGTAGAAGTCACACTACGAATTAAGTTAAATGCTATTAAAGAATTACGTAAGGGTACATCAATTTATGACATTGCCAAGGATCTTAAAGTTCACTACACCACAGTGAGGTTGTGGAAAAAAAACAAAAGTAAAATAATTGCTCTTGCTAAAAATTATGGAAATTTACGAAACAAAAGAAAACGAATTATAAATGACGAATATAGTCGTATTAATACAGCTTTATGGAGTTGGTTTTGTCAAAAAAGAAAATTAACTGTACCTTTGTCAGGGTCTATGCTGAAAGCCCAAGCTCTCATATTTTATAAAACGTTTTATAATAGCTATAATTTCAAGGCATCTAACGGGTGGTTAAGGAGCTGGCAACAATTGAATGGAGTCAAATCAATTAGTATTTGTGGTGAAAAATTGTCAGCGGATAAACAAGGATTAGAACCATTTCAAGAGAAATTTTTACAGTATATAAGAGATGAAGGTCTAACTGCAGATCAAGTATTCAACGCAGATGAAAGTCGTTTGGTATTTAAGTTACAGTGGAACCTCGATTCGCTTGCACTTCTCTTCTATTTACCCCTCTTGTGGTACTACACTCCTACTTCTCTCTTTTTTTCCACGTGTATAAAGTTGGCACAGCCAAATGAGCACAATCGAACCAAACCGAATTACGAATTTAGTGCTTTTTTCGTGCTAATTTGTTGCTTTATTCGCGATTTTTTTGCTCTTACCGATTTCTAAAAATTGATGGCTGTGTCAGGTTAATATGGAAGCTAGCACAGCCATTCCAAATAAACTAAGAAAACGAGACAACAATGTAGTTTCCGTAGCATGGAGATTTAGTGCTAATTTCGTGCTTTCAAGAAATGCCCTGAAAAAATTATATAACCATCCCTTTCGCCGAAAAACTACCCCCTCTTTCAGAGGCTCAAGAGAGAAGTGCTCGAACTACGCGGCACAATTCGATTGTCGTGGATGATTTCCACCGTAGGAATTCTGTGCTCCAAAAATATCCCATCCCCGAATTTATTGCTCCATCCCTTTTGCCGAAAAACTACCCCCTCTTTCAGAGGCTCAAGAGAGAAGTGCTCCAACTACGCGGCACAATTTAATTGTCGTGGATGATTTCCACCGCAGGAATTCTGTGCTCCATCCCTTCCGCCGAAAAACTACCCCCACTGTCCAATGCTCACAAGAAAAAGCGGCACAATCCATTCGATGTTGATCAGTAGAACCAGCCGAGCGATAATATGTATGAGCTATTTCGCGTGAAGCGGATTAATAATCGTCTCACGGATATTTTGTGAATGTTGCGTGTCGGTTGTCTTCAATAAGTTGGATATTTGATATTTGAGCCGAAAGATTGTCGAATTGGTTATGCATTTTTGAAGACACAAAAAAGATGAATTCATTCATGCCAACAAGTCGACGAATTTTGCATCAATTTGAAAATCCTTCGGCGCAAGAATCGAAATTTTCAAGCACAATCGCAATGCAATAGTTAGAAAATATCGGGGCAGATTATTCCGCTTCCCGCAAAATAGCTCATACATATTATCGCTCGGCTGGTTCTACTGATCAACATCGAATGGATTGTGCCGCTTTTTCTTGTGAGCATTGGACAGTGGGGGTAGTTTTTCGGCGGAAGGGATGGAGCACAGAATTCCTGCGGTGGAAATCATCCACGACAATTAAATTGTGCCGCGTAGTTGGAGCACTTCTCTCTTGAGCCTCTGAAAGAGGGGGTAGTTTTTCGGCGAAAGGGATGGAGCAATAAATTCGGGGATGGGATGTTTTTGGAGCACAGAATTCCTACGGTGGAAATCATCCACCACAATCGAATTGTGCCGTGTAGTTCGAGCACTTCTCTCTTGAGCCTCTGAAAGAGGCGGTAGTTTTTCGGCGAAAGGGATGGAGCAATAAATTCGGGGATGGGATATTTTTGGAGCACAGAATTCCTACGGTGGAAATCATTCACGACAATCGAATTGTGCCGCGTAGTTCGAGCACTTCTCTCTTGAGCCTCTGAAAGAGGGGGTAGTTTTTCGGCAAAAGGGATGGAGCAATAAATTCGGGGATGGGATATTTTGGAGAACAGAATTCCTACGGTGGAAATTATCCGCGACAATCGAATTGTGCCGCGTAGTTGGAGCACTTCTCTCTTGAGCCTCTGAAAGAGGGGGTAGTTTTTCGGTGAAAGGGATGGTTATATAATTTTTTCAGGGCATTTCTTGAAAGCACGAAATTAGCACTAAATCTCCATGCTTTGGAAACTACATTGTTGTCTCGTTTTCTTAGTTTATTTGGAATGGCTGTGCTAGCATCCATATTAACCTGACACAGCCATCAATTTTTAGAAATCGGTAAGAGCAAAAAAATCGCGGATAAAGCAACAAATTAGCACGAAAAAAGCACTAAATTCGTAATTCGGTTTGGTTCGATTGTGCTCATTTGGCTGTGCCAACTTTATACATGTTTTTTTTCCTCGAAGTATCTCAGTACGCATACTTTGTTGCGCACACTCAGGGCATCATACAGTGCGCATGTTCAAGATGGATGACGGGTAGACGTGATCGGGCATCACTATTCATGTACAGGGTGTTTCAAAAATATTTGTCACGGCTTTCAGGGGTTGTTCTACACCTCTGGATCGATGGAGATTTGCGAAAAAAACCTGCCGCAAAATTCGGGAAAGGGTAGGAAATTTTTATTATTGGCTCATCCTATTCGTCTTGTTACGTAGATAAAATGTCTGAGAGGAATCATGGGTCAGAAATGAACCGTTCTCTCGCAAATTAACTTAATTGGGCCTTCCGATTAAAATTTCGCCGATAGTTAAAGCAGAGGCGACGTAAACGAAGCTAGAAAATAGGGCACTGTGTCACCGAACCAGAAGAGAAGTATAAGTGTTTATACCAGGCTGTTGGATTAGTTACACGCCGCGAGCCTTTTTTGAGGCGCTCCGCCTGCTTCTCCCTCCCAACTATTTTACCCAACCAGGAATGACTTGCCAGACTCGGCGTATTACACGAGTATAGTGGCGCTTTAGGGCGCCATTCGCCTCTGTTCGCTCGCGCTGGAAAGACGCCGCGCACGCCGATTACGGGAAAAAAAAATCGATGCGCGTATCCCGTCGACTGACGTTATCTGTCAACGAACAGTTTCAGATCGCGTCACATGGCGTTTAGGTTAAAACAAAAGTATTACTAGTAAAAAAGTATGCTCAGATATGTCTTGAATTAAATGTGATTAACAACTTCGATAACTTCTTAACTTCGATACAAAATGAAAGAAGCGCGTTTTCGCTGCTTGACACTCAACCGGTTAAAATCTCTTCCTAAGTCGACCGTGGCGGCAACAATGTATTCTTTGACGCGAGAGCTAACGTTTTGCTGTCGCCGTATTTTTAAATTATTTGCGTTGGAAATTAATTTATACGTGCGCGTGCTAGATCGTAACACAACTGTTTCTTTAGTATACATATGAATTAAAGAAACAAGAGGTAACAAATTCAAGATTACTGGATATAATTTTAATAAACTATCGTTATGATTGTTGTATGTATGGTTGTGTGTATAAATGTATGCACAGTAGAACCATTTATTTTAGAAGAAAATGTTATATGTATATATAAAAGTTTCATAATATTGTGGAGATAATATCGATGCAATACTAATTTTTTTATTTATTTATTTCTTCAACTTTACTTGAAGGAAAACTTCATTGTTTGTACAGAAATATATATCTACATTGAATGAAAACATATATTCACAAATAGAAATATATGTTTACGTTGTTTAAATTAATAAACCCTCAATGTTTCCATTGGTATTTTGAGATACAATATAAGTTTTTCAATGTTATTCCTGTCACTATTCTCTGCCGAATTTGCCAAACCACCGCCGGAAGTCCAAAAACATTAAAATCTCTTAATCGCATTTAATTCAAGACATATCTGAGTATACTTTTTTACTAGTAATACTTTTGTTTTAACCTATACGCGATGTGACGCGATCTGAAACCGTTCGTTGACAGATAACGTCAGTCGACGGGATACTCGCATCGATTTTTTTTCCCGTAATCGGCGTGCGCGGCGTCTTTCCAGCGCGAGCGAACAGAGGCGAATGGCGCCCTAAAGCGCCACTATACTCGTGTAATACGCCGAGTCTGGCAAGTCATTCCTGGTTGGATAAAATAGTTGGGAGGGAGAAGCAGGCGGAGCGACTCAGAAAAGGCTCGCGGCGTGTAACTAATTCAACAGCCTGGTTTATACTCTTCTTCCCGGGTGGGCCCTTGAGTGAACCCGACACCGAACTCAGGTCATTGACATTTTTTAGTCTTTTTCTCTCTCTTCAATTATGTTGCCTCTGTTTCAACTATTGGAACTAGCAAGGGTATCTCATCTGTTTCCTTTCGAAAGGTCGGCGACTTGAAGCCTGTCGTATGGGCGAAATTTTAATCGCAAGGCCCAATTAAAAGTTAATTTGTGAGAGAACGGTTCGTTTCTGACCCATGGTTCCTCTCAGATATTTTGCCTACGTAACAAGACGAATACGATGAGCCAATAAAAAAAATTTGCTACCCTTTCCCGAATTTTGCGGCAGGTTTTTTTCGCAAATCTCTATCGATCCAGAGGTGTAGAACAACCCCTGAAAGCCATGACAAATATTTTTGAAACAACCTGTACATACCGTAGCATTACGTTAGGTTAAGTTAATATTTTAATTAGTCATTATTATTTTAATACTTATAATTAATAATGGGTGATAATAGTTGTAATAGCAAAATAAATGTTGTTCAACCACTGTTTGTGAAGATGAATGCATTAAGAGAGTTAAAGCATAGAATTGGTGAAAAAACTCGTTGAGTTGATATTTGTAACCCCCGGATCTAGGTTGGCAAGATTGGAGGGATGCTTGAGTTTTTTTTTGTATGGTGGTAAGGCCCCTATGGCCCCGAGTGAGCTTCCTTTCTGAGCCTTGTGAGAGAGTGAACGTATTTTTTATATAACTATATTTTTTGTATCCTAAGTAATCCATTCTTATTAAAAGCATTTATTAAATTCAGAATTAATCGCTTATTTAAAATAACCCGAAAAAGCCAACAGGTTATGGGCCCAGGTCAAGTTCTGAAAAAATAGACATTAATTAGAAAAAAAAGGTGAGGTTAAAAAACGCGTTGCGTACCACGTGCTCATAAAGAAATATATTTAAAAAAAAAATGAACATCGGAAAAGTTGAGCAAATACACAAATTGAATAGTACAAACTACGAAGTATGGAAAGTCCAAATGAAAAGTGTGTTGCGTTTTAATGACCTCTGGAAGTATGTAAACGGGCAATTTCCAAAACCCGAACAAGAAAATGCGGGATGGACTGAAAAGGATGAGAAGGCCCTAGATTTAATAATATTAAGTATACAACCGGATCAATTCAATCATATCAAGAATTTAAATACGTCAAAAGAAGCATGGGATTCTCTTAAAGAAGTATACGAATCAAAAAGTCCCATGAGACAATGTGTTCTTTTCAAACAAATATACCGGTTAAGGAAAACACAAGAAGAGAAAATGATTGAGTTCATAAACGAATTTTTGAGAATTGCGCAACAATTACAAGAGTGTGGCATGAATTTACCAGAAAATTTATTAACAGTTTGGCTATTGAATTCATTGCCAAGTGAATATGAAAATTTTTGCGTAGCAATTGAATCAAGAGAGAGAATGCCAAGTCTAGACGAATTGAAAACAAAGCTCCTTGGAGAAGAAACAAGAAGGTCTGAAAATGATGGGAACCATAGGCAAAATAGAGAAGAAGCATTGTATACAAACAAAAAGGTACCTTACAAGTGGGAACAAAATAGAGATAAAAATAAACAATCTGAACAAGGTAAGAAACGAGATTATAAATGTTACGCATGTGGGAAAACGGGTCATGTATCTAAATACTGTAGGTCTAAACCTCAGCGATACGAAAGGTATGACACTAGAAGTAAAGAAAATGTAATGCAAGCTACCGCTCTGAAAGTTAATTTAGAGAAACCTGGTGTATGGTGTTTAGACAGCGGAGCTACAATGCACATGTGCAATAATGAAAATAGATTTGAAAATTTAAACGAAAAAGAGGTTACAAAGATTTTCACTGCTACAGAAAATAATGTGAGTTGAAAGGGAATAGGAGATGTATGCATTAAAATTAAAACTTCTGATGAAAAATCAAATAATATTAGATTACAAAACACAATGCTAGTTCCTGACTTTAAAAGCAATCTATTATCAGTAACAAGTATAACAGATAATGGATATAAAGTGGTGTTCCATAAAAATTGTGCCAATATTGTAAAAGAAGATGGAAGAAGTGATGGACAAGTAACGATGAAAGCAATTAGACAGGATAGGCTATATTTAGTTGATGAAGGTCTCAAAACACAATCTTCACATTTATCAAAAATACATGACAGTAATTTAATGAAATGGCATCATCGATTAGGACATTTAAACTACAATGATGTCAGAAAAGCTAAGGGTATGGTAATAGGAATAAATGGAGATTTAAGTGGCACGAATGTAACATGCAAAATATGTGCAAAGAGCAAAATACATCAATTACCATGTACCACATCAACAACGAGAGAAAAAGATATTTTAGGATTGGTGCATAGTGATATATGTGGGCCAATGCAAGTACCGTCATTAGGGGGAGCCAGGTATTTTGCAACATTTATTGATGATAAAACACGCCATATAGATGTAGTTATGTTGAAACAAAGATCAGATATATTTAAAGCTTTTAAAGATTATAAGGCTAAGGTTGAAAAATCGACAGGCTATCAGATAAAGAAAATTCGCACCGACAATGCAAAAGAATATTTATCACAAGAGTTTAATAATTTCTTAACATCTGAAGGGATAAGTAGACAATTAACGGTACAGTATACCCCTCAGCAAAATGGTGTTGCGGAGAGAGCCAACAGGATGTTGGTTGAAATGGCAAGGTGCATGCTGTTGCAAGTACAAGTACCATTTAGTTTATGGGCAGAAGCTGTAAATACAGCAGTATATATTCGAAATCGTTGTCCAACCAGAGCATTAGACAATATAACGCCACATGAAAAATGGCACGGAGTCAAGTCATATATAGGCTACATGAGAATGTTTGGGAGTCATGTCGTCGCACTTCAGAAAGGACACAGGACAAATAAATTTGCTCCGAAAGGTAAGGAATACATACTAGTAGGATATTCCGAAGAATCCAAAGCATATCGACTTTGGGAAAAAGGTACGAAATCTATAGAGAAACACAAGGATGTTAAATTTCTAGAAGACGAAACAGTATGTTCCATAGATAATGAAGACGATTTTTTTTGTGACATGCCAATAGATATACAGAGAACACGTAATATTACACAGGATCCAGAAAAAGAAAATGCCATTAATATAGAATCGCAAGGAAATGAAGTCGCAGAAGATGATATAGAAAATGTCAACCATGAAGATATAGAAGAAAAAGAAATTTATTACACTCCGAAAGCGTCAAATGAACAAGGTAAACGACTTCCAGGAAGACCGGGTCTAGTCAGGGATGGAAGGCCTGGCAGACCGAAGAAGCTTTATCACTGTGCGAATAAAGCTGATGCCGCATATTATAGTACACCGTCAACGGTAAAGGAAGCAATGAATAGTCAAGAAAAATATTTGTGACTAGAGGCAATGAAGAAAGAATATAACTCACTCATGGAAAACGAAACATGGATTTTAGTAACGAGACCAAAGAACAAATCTATTCTTCAGAATAAATGGGTTTTCAGAATAAAGAAAAATGAAGATGGATCTGTAGAAAAATTCAAGGCAAGGTTAGTAGCTCGAGGTGACCAGCAAAAAAAGGGCATTGATTATGAAGAAGTGTTTGCACCGGTTGCAAGATACGATACCATCCGAACGTTTCTGGCAATATGTGTCGAATTGGACATGCATGTTCACCAGATGGATGTAATTGCAGCTTACGTTCAAGGGGATCTGAACGATGAAATTTATATGGTCCAGCCAGAAATGTTTAACGGTGATGGCAACGAAAATATAGTATGCAAGTTAAATAAACCGCTTTATGGACTAAAGCAGGCTGGTCGCGAGTGGTACCAAAAATTAAGTAATTTTCTTGTAAGTATAGAATTCCGAAAGTCACCAGAGAATCCGTGCGTATACACTAAGTCAAGTAGTGATATAATTATTATAGTATATGTAGACGATCGATTAATAGGATCTAAGAGTTTAAAGGAAATAAATAGTGTTAAGGATCTATTGAAAAGAAAATTTAAAATGACTGACATAGGTGATGTTGAAAATATACTAGGCATACATATAGATAGAAATAATACTCAAAAATGTATGACTTTGTCTCAAAGTAATTATATTGAAAGTTTATTAGAAAAGTACGGTATGGAAAATTGTAAGTCTGCGTCGACTCCACTAGAGCAAGGTGAAAAATTATTAAAAACCGTAGGACTACAAACAACAGAAGATATAGAAAAGATGAAGACAATACCGTATCGAGAATTAATAGGAAATCTCATTTTCTTGTCGAATGGAACGAGACCCGATATAGCGTTTGCGGTGAGTTCATTAAGTAGATTTTGTGATAACCCGAGTATAAGTCATTGGAAAAGTGCAAAACATGTTCTTAGGTATCTTCGAGGTACAGTAGATTATAAATTAGTATATAGAAAATTAGACAGTAAGCTCGAAGGATATGTAGATTCAGATTGGGCCGGAGACGAAAACGATAGGCGATCGTGTACAGGGTATGTAACAACATTAGCCGGTGGTGCAATCAGTTGGAACTCAAAGAAACAGAAATCCGTAGCATTGTCAACAATGGAAGCGGAGTACATGGCGTTGTCTGAAGTTACAAAGGAAATAATATATTTGAGAAAATTAATGAAACACATGAAACAAGACGAACGGATCGGAGGTCCAACGACCGTATACTGTGACAATCAAAGTGCGATAACTCTTAGTAAGAATAATATACAGCATTCACGAAGTAAGCATATAGACATAAGGTACCATTTTACTCGTGAAGCGCAACAAAACGGAGAAATTAATGTAACGTATTTAAAAACAAGCGAAATGAAAGCGGATATGTTTACCAAAGCCTTACCAAAGATAAAGCACATGCAGAACGTAAATTTATTAAATATAAGTGCGGTAAAAGAAACAAATGCATAGATCCGTGGATTAGGGGGAGTGTTGAGTTGATATTTGTAACCCCCGGATCTAGGTTGGCAATATTGGAGGGATGCTTGAGTTTTTTTTGTATGGTGGTAAGGCCCCTATGGCCCCGAGTGAGCTTCCTTTCTGAGCCTTGTGAGAGAGTGAACGTATTTTTTATATAACTATATTTTTTGTATCCTAAGTAATCCATTCTTATTAAAAGCATTTATTAAATTCAGAATTAATCGCTTATTTAAAATAACCCGAAAAAGCCAACAAAACTATTGCTACAGCTCTCAACGTCCATGTAAATACCATCAGATTATGGAGAAAAAAAACGGAAATACTAAAATCCACTAACGTGTTCGAAGGGGATGTTTAAAAAAGAAGAAAGAAACCATACAAGCTTAAAAATGACATAGTGGAAACTGCTGTTTGGGAGTGGTTTAAAGCACGCAGGAAATCAGGTGTGCCATTGAGTGGAGCACAGATAAAAATGCTATGTATATTTTTTCATAAACAACTCGTTGGCAATTTAGAAAATTTTACTGCTAGCAATGATTGGCTGGAGAAATTTAAAAAACGTCACAATATTCGCTGCATAACTGTTACTGGAGAAAAAAACTCAGCTGATATAAATGGTGCAGAAAATTGTGTTCATACTTTCAATAGCTACATTGCTTCAGAAAACTTATCAAAACATCAGATATTTAATTGTGACGAAACGGGGTTAAATTATAAGAGTATACCCAAATCCACGTTGGCTTCAAAAGTCGAAAGGCTGTAGGAGGATAAGTATGATCCAGCGGCCTTAGCTCCGATCATGCTCGCTTTTTTTTGTTAAATTAGTACCTATGTGAGTACTTATCACAGTAATTTTCAACCCTTAAAAATTCATCCCCAGGGAGTAATCGTTAAATAAACAAATTTTTTCAAAAATTCATAACTTGAGAACGACTACTTTGATTTTATTGAAATTTATTCAGGACGTACATATAACTAAGGTCTCTGATTAAAAAAAATTTCAAACTTGATGAATTGACATAACCTTAGAAAAAAAATTAAAACATTTTTCAATGACTACTATTGGTAGGTTATGTTTGAGGCACAACTACCAAACTTTTTTTATAGCTTTCTAACACCATTTTGCACCATATATAATTTTGGTATAATTTATTTCTTGGTGCGTCATATCCAAAAAAAATAAAAAGTCTAATTTTAATCATATTTAATTTTTTTAAATATGTTATAATTATGGCACACCCATCCTAATTTTTTTCTGGTTTTCTAACATCATTTTGCACCATATATAATTTTGGTATAATTTATTTCTTGGTGCGTCGATGCAAAAAAAATAAAAAGTATAATTTTAATCATTTTCAATTTTTTTCAATATGTTACCGTTATAGCACAATCATGTTATTTTTTTTAGTTTCCTCACATCGTTTTACTTTGCCTATAATAATTTCTGAATTCATAATTCATAATAATAATAATAACAACAACAGAAACAGTGATTATAATAGTTATAAAAGTAATAAAGACAATGGCAAGATTAGCTCCATACGTCTGTAGCTCTTGCCTGCTCATGCGGGCCCGCGCGAACGACAGACTTGATACCTAACTCATTATACCCACCACTAAAACGCATATCCCCGCTACATCTATCCACAACAGCACTAGCAACGGACGAAAATTGCATTAGAACGTTAGGTCGATCTGCCAAATCAAAATTAAATATTCGCTATCATCGTCATTGTAGTAAATGGACTTTTTGTTGTTTTTTTTTTGGAAATTGCCGAAATATAGAAAAACTGTATACTTTTATTGATTTCAATGTAATACGCTGAGAATTATGAATTCAGAAATTATTATAGATGGAGTAAAACGATGTTAGAAAACGAAAAAAAATAACATGATTGTGCTATAACGGTAAGATATTGAAAAAAATTGAGGATGATTCAAATTAGACTTTTCATTTATTTTGCATATGACGCACCGAAAAATAAATTCTACCGAAATTATACATGGTGCAAAATAATGGTAGGAAGCTAAAAAAAAATTAAGATGATTGTGCTATAATGATAACATAATGAAAAAAATTGAAAATGATTAAAATTATACTTTTTATTTTTTTTGCATATGACGCACCAAGAAATAAATTATACCAAAATTATATATGGTGCAAAATGACGTTAGAAAACTAGAAAAAAATTAGGATGGGTGTGCCATTATTATAACATATTTAAAAAAATTAAATATGATTAAAATTAGACTTTATATTCTTTTTGGATATGACGCACCAAGAAATAAATTATACCAAAATTATATATGGTGCAAAATGGTGTTAGAAAGCTATAAAAAAAGTTTAGTAGTTGTGCCTCAAACATAACCTACCAATAGTAGTCATTGAAAAATGTTTTAATTTTTTTTTAAGGTTATGTCAATTCATCAAGTCTGGAATGTTTTTAAATCAGAGACCTTAGTTATATGTACGTCCTGAATAAATTTCAATAAAATCAAAATAGTTGTTCTCAAGTTATGAATTTTTGAAAATATTTGTTTGTTTAACGATTACTCCCTGGGGATGAATTTTTAAGGGTTGAAAATTGCTGTGATAAGTACTCACATAGGAACCTTTTTAACAAAAAAAAGCGAGCATGATCGGAGCTAAGGCCGCTGGATCATACTTATCCTCCTATAGCCTTTCTGCTCCAGGATTCAAACAAAAACGAGAGCGCGTGACAGTAATGGCTTGTAGCAATGTTGCTGGATCCTTAAAATTGCCATTACTAGTAATTGGCAAATCTGCTAAGCCGAGGTGTATCAAGAGTATCATGTCATCAGATTAAGGGTCTAGCCCAGTGATTCCCAAAGTGGTCTATATCGACCCCCAGGGGTCGATGAAGACCTGCAAGTGGTCTACGTGGGCGAAAAAAAAATTGGGGGTCTATGAAATGAAAATGGGGGTCAATGGCAAGAAACTTCAAAAATTGCAAAAAACAGTATAATTGATATAACTTTGACACTTAAAAAAATTACAAAAATATAATATTATTAATATAATTAATATCGTCGGTCTAAAACTACTTTCACTTGATCTCGGAGCGTTTTATACGCGTCTCACTCTCTCCATAGTACGCGCCTAACTTAGCGTCTCACTCACTCCACAGAGCTGTGAGTCTTCTAAAAGATAAACAACGATCGGTGCTTTCACTAAGGCCGCGCGAAAATAGCCACGCATCGCATCGACTCATAAATTTTGTGTATTTTTGTGTATTACAGTGTAACCCCTGTAATCCGTATATCTTATTCTCAGGCCTCATTCAGATTGTTCGAGTTGTTTGGATTAACGAAGATACAGAAATTGTATGTTAGGAAATATACTTCAATATAGTTAGATAGACCCACAGCAGGGGGTCTATCTAAAATTGAAAAACATGACAAGGGGTCTACGAGAGGAAAAAGTTTGGGAACCTCTGCTCTATCCTTTCTTATTCCTTCCGTTCCTGAATCTCTTCCTGTTTCCACAATCCTCATCCTTTTCGCCATCCTTCCTCTCCTAGTCCTGGTGACGACGTTCCACTCCTGAGGTTCATTTATTGTTTCTCTAATTTTTTCTGTTTGACTTAGGTATCCGCTATTGTTTTTATTTGTATTGATATATTCTATATTTTTAGTTTGACTTATTAGTGCTTCTTTGTAGCTTAATTTTTCTTTTTGTTCTTGTTTCCTTCTAATAAAGTCTCCCGCGAAACCTGTTGTAGTAGTAGTTATCGCTTTTTTCTGTCTTTTCATGTCATTTTTCATTTTCTTATTTCTAATCACGTTTGTTTCACTATTTACAGATTCTCTATTCATTTCTGTGTCTAATTCAGTGTCTGTACATTTACGGTACGTATTTTTAGCTCTTTCTTTAACTTCTTTTATTTTCAGGTAGTTCGTAACTTTTTGTGTTTTTTCCTTAACGTTATATATTTTTTGTTTCATTTCTGATATGTTATTAGCCAATAATTTTATTTTTTCTTTAATCGTAATATTACAATTTTGACTTTTCAAGATGTAGGTTTTCAACTCCATAGTTACCGACTCCATACTTATTATTTCTAAGAAAATTTTTCTCATGTCCTCGGTCGTTTCTTTCATTGCATAGATTTCTTTCCTTTCTCTAGATTCCTCTCTCGCGCTTTCCTCTCCCATCTCTTCCGTTTCTTTATTTTTCCTCACCGCCGTTTCTATGTACCTATTGCCTCTCAAAATCCTTCTCTTTACTCCTCCATCTGTTCCTTCCGCATCCGTTTCCATTTCTGTCATATGAATTCTCTTTCCGCTAGATCTTTCCCCTCTTCCAGTTCCTGCACTCCTTTCACTTCCTCTTCCAGTTCCTACACTCCTTTCACTTCCTGTTCCATCCTCTCCTTCCTTCTCTTTACAACCAGTTGCAAGATTAGCAGCCAATGCCTGGTTCTCCACATTGGACAGCTCACGGTCATCGGTTAACGATGCGCTGGGGCCCGATTCACCACCACCATACGCACCGGCACTGAGGGTTCCGATACCCTCTGCACCGTAACTTTTATTTCCTATAGATCGTTCTGTCATATTTGATTTTATTTTTGATTCGCCAGGTCGTCATAAGTTAAATCCGTTCCTTTTTTGGTGACTCTTAGCAGGACCACGTGGTGGGATCACTCCGGCGTGATCCCACCTCGTGATCCTCCCGGGCCACACCACGAGGAGGTGGTCACCATCGCGGCCCAATCTGAATGAGGCCTGAGAATAAGATATACGGATTACAGGGGTTACACTGTAATACACAAAAATACACAACATTTATGAGTCGATGCGATGCGTGGCTATTTTCGCGCGGCCTTAGTGAAAGCACCGATCGTTGTTTCTCTTTTAGAAGACTCACAGCTCTGTGGAGTGAGTGAAACGCACACTGTGGAGTGAGTGAGACGCTAAGTTAGGCGCATACTATGGAGAGAGTGAGACGCGTATAAAATGCTCGGAGATCAAGTGAAAGTAGTTTTAGACCGACGATATTAGTTATATTAATAATATTATATTTTTGTATTTTTTTTTAATGTCAAAGTTATATCAATTATACTGTTTTTTGTAATTTTTGAAATTTCTTGCCATTGACCCCCATTTTCATTTCATAGACCCCCAATTTTTTTTTTTCGCCCACGTAGACCACTTGCAGGCCTTCGTCGACCCCTGGGGGTCGATATAGACCACTTTGGGAATCACTGGGATAGAGGTACCAGCTGGGAGAGGAAAAGGATAGGTGGAGCTATAAGAAACGATGCAATCATAGTAAAAATAACAGAAGGAACCGGAGGCGAAGAAATTATGAATGAATTTAAAGAAAAATATAAAGAGATAGAAAAAGGCGTTAAACTGATAAGAAAGGCTAGGAATGGTAATTTAGTGATCGAATTGAATAGAAACGCGGAGACGAAAAAAGTCAAAGAAAAATTGTCTGAGGTCGCGCAAGGTAGGGTACAAATAATAGCTAAGACTCCCGAAATTGACCTCGAAATAGATGGAATAGAACCCTACATGGAAGAAGAAGGATTTAGAATAGCATTAGAGAAAGAATTCGGAAAAGAAAAAGCGAGAGAAGCAAATGTTAAAGTGCTACGAATGACTCGAACTGGAACCAAAAAGGCGGTCATAACTGTGCCGATGAATTGGAAGACGGAACTTAAAAACATAAATAAAATAAAGATTGGATGGGCCAATTGTAGGATTCGAGAGGCGATAAAAGTAATAAGGTGTTTCCATTGCTACGACGTGGGACACATTAGTTATTTTTGCCCGATAAAGAATGATGGTAAAGAGATATGTAGAAGATGCGGGGAAGATGGTCATAATATAAATGAATGTGGAGGTATGATTAAGTGCCATTTATGCAAAAGATTAGGGATAAGGGATGATAGAACAAGGCATTACGCAGGAACGATGCTATGCGTTAAAATTAGAACGATGCAGTGGAGGACTGCGGAAAACTAATAAAAACTAAAAATGGAAGATATTAAATTAATTCAAATAAATTTAAATAACGCAAGACAAGCTACGGACATGCTTCAAATAACTACCGATGAATACAAACCTGATTTTGTAATGATAACAGAACCCCATGCGAACCCAGGGAATTGGTATATGGACCCCTCAAATAGGGCAGCGATCTGGAACACAGAAAAAAGAAACAAACAAGTATATAAAGATTCAATTATTAAAAAGACAGGAATAATAGCGCTGAGGACCGGGAATACTTACCTAATCTCGGGATACTTCTCGCCTAACAGGAACCTAAAAGAATTCGAAAGATACCTGGAAAAAATGAATGAAACAATTAAAGAGATTAGAAAATTAGGAAACTACAAAATTATATTTGCAGGAGACCTTAACGCTAAATCTAGTGCATGGGGAAGTGCGAAAACCGACAAAAGGGGACAACTGCTATTAAGCATGATTCAATTCTGGGACATGACGCCGTTAAATCCTAAAGGGAGATATACTTTTTGTAAAGCGAATAAAACATCAAAAATAGATATAATAATAATTTCCGAACAATTTAAAAAATATAAAAAAGAAAATAGAATATTAATGAATAAATATACTGCCTCGGACCATTTATATATTAATCATATCTTTGAGGCACCTAAAAGAACTTGGTGTAGAAAAAACACAGGATAGAAGGCTAAATCATTTGATACAGATAAATTTAAAACAATATATAAAGAAGTTGCAAACAAATTACCACAGAAAGAAATTATAGAATTCGAACAAGATAAAGAAAATATAGAAAAGTTAATAGAAGTTACGAAAGAAATTTGCGATAAAACTATGAAACGTAAAGGAAATTATACCGGTTCACATAAACAAAATATATGGTGGAGTCCAGAAATTAAAGAAAAGAGGAAGCAAGTACACAAACAGAGACGAATAACACAGAGAAAGAAGAAAAAGAAGAGAGACTACAAAGCTGATGAAATTAAATATAAAAAAGAAAGACAAGAACTCAAAATAATGATCCTAAATGCTAAAAAAGAAAAGTATGATAAATTCATTGAAACAATAAATAAAGACCCGTGGGGAAAACCCTATAAAACAGTTATAAAAGGAATAAAAAAGACTGAATATAATACAAACTTAACTAAAAATACAACAGAAAAAATCCTAGATCATTTATTTGGAAAAGATGAAAACTATATACAAACATGCCAAGAGAACAATACTGATAATAATAATAATTATGATAAAGAAATAAAACATGTAGAGAGTATCTCAGAAGACGAAATTAAACTAGCTCTAAATAAGTTAAAAATACACAAGGCAGTTGGTATAGATAACATTCCGGGTATCGTAATTAGAGAAATTATATATATGGACACTAGTAAAATAGCAGCAATACTAACGACATGCCTAGAGACTGGTTGGTTTCCTGATAGGTGGAAAATTCAAAGGCTAATACTAATTCCGAAAAAGGGAAGGGATCCTAATCAGCCCGGCTCGTACAGACCGATATGCATCATGGACGCATGGGCGAAATTGTTTGAAATCATAATTAGAGAAAGAATAATTAAGGAAACTAAAGGAAATTTGTTCGCGAATAATCAATACGGTTTTACGAAGAATAAAAGTACAATACATGCTATGGAAAGATTAAAATATATTTATGATACGGCTGCAATTAAAAATAAGTTTTGTATAATAATTTCGTTTGACATTAAAAACGCGTTTAATTCATTAAGATGGGAAAATATAATTAAAGAGATAACTAATAGAGAATATTCAATATATATAATCGAGATAATTAAAAACTACTTTAAGAACAGAAAAATAAGTTACACATGCGAAAACAAAAATTACTTAAGAAGCATGCAGAAAGGAGTCCCACAGGGCTCAGTTCTGGGACCCACCCTGTGGAACATTGTATACGATGGCCTATTAAAAAAGAAAATGAACCAGGGATGCGAACTGATTGGTTATGCGGACGAAGTACTTTTGGTGGTTGTAGGAACTAAAATAGAAAATATGAAAATTATTATCGAAAAAGAAATTAAAGAAATTTACGAATGGTTAAAAGAAAGAAAATTAGAAATAGCAGAAGAAAAAACTCAAATTATGTCCATTAATAATAAAGGAATAGATAGTAACTTTAGGATAAAAATAAACGATAGTGAAGTTAAATTAACTAAAGAAATTAAGTACCTAGGCGTGATTTTCGAAAAAGGCAATAAGTTTTATAAACATATACAATTGGCGCCGGAAAAAAGTATCAAACTGATTCATGTACTGAGTAGGATTATGCCAAACATCAATGGTGCAATTAGTTCCTATAGAATGCTATATCATTTTGTATGGGAGTCGATTATTTTATATGCAGTACCGATTTGGGCGGAGAAATGCGAGATAGGAAGAAATAGAAGAAAAGTGAAAGCTGCACAAAGAGTAGCCATGAATAGGGTAGCCAGAGCATATAGCACTGTGTCGCATAAAAAATTGTGTGTTATTACAGGCATAATGCCAATTTATTTGAAAATTACAGAAAAGAAACAGATCTTCGAAAGTACAGAAGCAATAAAGAAAAATTAGAGAATAATGAATTAGAATAAACAGGAAAGAATAGAAAAAGTAATAAAGGAGATAGAAAAAAGAAACCTAGAAGAATGGCAAGAGGAATGGTTTAGTATGAGAGAAGGAAACTGTACCTACGATTGGATTCCAGAAATTAAAATATGGAAAGAAAGAAAATTTGGGGATCTGTGTTTTCATATTACCCAAGCACTAAGTGGACACGGATGCTTTGCCTCATATCTGAAATGGATTAGAAAAAGAGAAAGCGACGAATGCTGGTATGGCTGTAAGATGGCGGATACCGTACAGCATACCTTCACCAAATGCGAGAGATGGTACGAAAATAGAGAGAATCTAATACGGGACCTGGAAATAACAAATAGGATCACACTACAAGGAATAATGAAAGAAATGTTAAGAAATAAAACAAAATGGAAAATAGGATATAACTATATAATAAAAATAATGAAGCAAAAGGAGGAAGATGAGAGAAAGATTGAGAGAGAGAGAGAGGAGAGAGAAAGAATGGCCAACAGGACTTAGAGACGAGAATAGATGGAGACGGAGAGCAACAAGGATGGGCGCAGTAATGCTTACGCAGTACCGCTCATCCATTGAGCTCCATAAGAAATGGAGCAAAGAGGAGGGGTTTTAGTGGGTATTCCGGGAGGTCGAACTCCCGGCGAGTCCCACACTACCCCGGCATCTTGATGCCGGGGTGTGCGTAAATGCATTTACCCTCCTCTACACAAAAAAAGGCCTCATTCAGATTGTTCGAGTTGTTTGGATTAACGAAGACACAGAAATTTTATGTTATATGATTGTATGTTAGGAAATATACTTCAATATAGTTAGATAGACCCACAGCAGGGGGTCTATCTAAAATTGAAAAACATGACAAGGGGTCTACGAGGGGAAAAAGTTTGGGAACCTCTGGTCTAGCCGAATAAGGGGGTCAAAAGTGCCCTTGAGCCGATTTTAATCGACGACGGGTTATTCGATAGGTGATGATGAAAAACCATTGCACACAAATTTTTAATCCGATACCTTCACCGGGAGGGTAGTTATAGGGTAAAATCGAAAAATCAGTTTTTGCCTCATTTTTCCCAATTAATGTAGTGCAAAAATTCCCAAAAAATTCTGACACATTCTAAACATGAATGCACACGTTAGGGATTTTTTTCAGATTTTTTCTTTGCAAGTTCCACTCACGAAAAATGAAAAACCGAAAAAAAATGTTTTAAACATCGATTTCGTATTGAAATCTTCCGAGCTCAACTTTTTCCTTTTTACAGTAGTTGCCTAATGTTATCATTGTTATACCCTAATTTTTTCATAATTTTTGAGTACGGTGCATCACGGTCGGAAAAATCAAAACCCGATTTCTGGGACACATTTTGGGCTGAAACTCGCACATTATCTGCCATTCTTGCATGATTTTAATACAGTATGTTGATATTGTGACATTCAATGTTTCTGCATAGAAATATGTAGATGTTAAAGAACAATATCGGGATAATTAAATAAATTGCTGATTGTATGGTCGTTATAACCTAGAATTTTAACCGTTCTTTCACAAGCATTAATGGCGCAGTGGCTATGGTGTCCGCCTGTGGAATCGCTGGACACTTTTTTGTCGCTGGTTCGAATCTCCATGTGGGACTTAAGTTTCTTTTCTGCCATTTTTTTTTGTTATTAAAGACATAACAATATTCAATACAGTAGAACCCCGCTGTAGGCAACATTTCACTGTACTCAACTCAACGCTTTCACCGTAGTCAACTTCCCCGCCCCCCACCAAAACAAGTACCAACCAGTATTATGCTCAGTGTCAACCTATTTTGGACTTACTGCGCCTGTCGATGCGCAGAGGGAAACATTCTGATATAAGAAGATAGATACATTAGCAATGCAGAGAGGGGATGAAAAGCGTTGGAGAAGAAAGTTGAATACAGCGAAAGAGTCAAGATTTTCTGAGTTGATTTCAGCGGGGTTTTACTGTAGTAGCTTTAAAATGTTTCACAGATACATCTAAAAATAATTATACAGTATACTTTTTTCTTCATCGATTCTTTCCAGTCATGTCACGATTTACAATTACAAGTACTTTTTTACATTCTGCACATTGAATTTTATATTTCTTTCATACTTAAAATATATTTCCATACATTGCAATAAACCAATATCTATGAACAATATAAAATGTTTGAGAATTCTTATAATTGCAAAACGTTGCATGTCTAATTGTAAGAAAAGCATGTTTTACGATTATTTTTCTATAGATTTTATATTGTTGAAAGGCTTAAAAATATCTGTGAAACATTTTAAAGCTACTATCGAATATTGTTATGTCTTTAATAAAAAAAAATGGCAGAAAAAAACTTAAGTCCCACATGGAGATTCGAACCCGCGACAAAAAAGTGTCCAGCGATTCCACAGGCGGACACCATAGCCACTGCGCCATTAATGCTTGTGAAAGAACGGTTAAAATTCTAGGTTATAACGACCATACAATCAGGAATTTATTTAATTATCCCGATATTGTTCTTTAACATCTACATATTTCTATGCAGATACATTGAATGTCACAATATCAACATACTGTATTAAAACCATGCAAGAATGGCAGATAATGTGCGAGTTTCAGCCCAAAATGTGTCCCAGAAATCGGGTTTTGATTTTTCCGACCGTGATGCACCGTACTCAAAAATTCTGAAAAAATTAGGGTATAACAATGATAACATTAGGCAAGTACTGTAAAAAGGAAAAAGTTGTGCTCGGAAGATTTCAATACGAAATCGATGTTTAAAACATTTTTTTTCGGTTTTTCATTTTTCGTGAGTGGAACATGCAAAGAAAAAATCTGAAAAAAATCCCTAACATGTGCATTCATGTTTATAATGTGTCAGAATTTTTGTGGAATTTTTGCACTACATTAATTGGGAAAAATGAGGCAAAAACTGATTTTTCGATTTTACCCTATAACTACCCTCCCGGTGAAGGTATCGGATTAAAAATTTGTGTGCAATGGTTTTTCATCGTCACCTATCGAATGACACATCGTCGAATAAAATCTGCTCAAGAGCACTTTTGACCCCCTTATTCGGCTAGACCAGAGGTTCCCAAACTTTTTTCTCTCGTAGACCCCTTGTCATGTTTTTCAATTTTAGATAGACCCCCTGCTGTGGGTCTATCTAACTATATTGAATTATTTCCTAACATACAATCATATAACATACAATTTCTGTGTCTTCGTTAATCCAGACAACTCGAACAATCTGAATGAGGCCTGAGAATAAGATATACGGGTTGCAGGGGTTACACTGTAATACACAAAATTTATGAGTCGATGCGATTTTTGTGCGGCCTTAGTGAAAGCACCGATCGTTGTTTCTCTTTTAGAAGACTCACGGCTCTGTGGAGTGAGTGAGACGCTAAGTTAGGCGTGTACTATGGAGAGAGTGAGACGCGTATAAAATGCTCCGAGATCAAGTGAAAGTAGTTTTAGACCGATGATATTAATTATATTAATAATATTATATTTGTGTAATTTTTTTTAATGTCAAAGTTATATCAATCATACTGTTTTTTGCAATTTTTGAAATTTCTTGCCATTGACCCCCATTTTCATTTCATAGACCCACAATTTTTTTTTTCGCTCACGTAGACCACTTGCAGGTCTTCATCGACCCCTGGGGGTCGATATAGACCACTTTGGGAATCACTGGGCTAGACCCTTTCCAGTCTATTATTGTTCACAAAAAAGCGCGTGGATGGTTGGGACAATATTTACGGAATGGTTTCATAATGAATTTACACCCAGAGTTTCACAATTTCTTAAAGCAATGAGTCTTCCAATAAAGGCAGTACTTTTCGGGGATAATTGCTCTTCACATCCTAAAGTGCTTTTAGAAGAAGTGAATATAAAAATGTGTTATTTACCGCTTAATACCACAGCACTAATACAACCCATGGATCAGGATATTTTACAATTTTTAAATTGAAATACCGACAAAAACTGATGAAACACATCATCGATAATGTAGGTACACGCCAATAATGATGTTATTAAAATTATGAAGAATATTGATTTAAGAAGAGTTATTTATTGAATTGCGGATAGCTGGAATAAATTATCGCCTACTACTATAATAAAAGCATGGAAACCGGTAAATTATATTTTTATTTTCTAATGCATTTTGTATTTTTTGCTTTATTTAAACAAAAAAATAATTTCTTTTTCAGTTAATGCCACATTTACTTGTAGACGAAAATGATACATCACAGCCAATCCACTCCAAAACGATTAATAATGTAGCATCAGTATTCTTACCGTTACACAGTGGTCCAGAGCGTGAATTTAGCTGTTCACGCACCTCGTGCAGTTTTCAATCTTTTTCAAATCGTCACCACGGGTTCAAAACACATCGGATTTAGTAAAAATTGGTATTCTATTATTTTTTGGGTCGCTGATTACGAATCTGAACTCAAAAATTTTCAAAACAAAGCGGCGGTTGATATGTAGAGCGTAGCTATGTACATTACCTTATTCAGCTTACATTGCTAACTTCAAAATGGAAAAATTAAAAGTACCACAAAGTAGCCTCTGATAACTTTGAAGATGTTTAGTTTAAACTATATAGAAGTAGTTCCTGTTAAAACTGGCTTTATCTATCTGCACCTTTTGTTGATATCCCTTCCTAAAGTTTATGTAACCCAGATCAGCTGCATAGACCCAGTGGGACACGCGGTCACTAAATTCCCGGGCTTCTGAGAGATACCGTGCAATAAAAACAAAATCTTATTGGCACTAACGAGGACGAAGACTTCTAAAGCATCACTTTTATTACTTAACCCTTGCAGTACTCCGCCCGGGTTCGCCCGAACCCCGATGTAAGATGCAACTTCGACCAATATATCTTTCGACTTGCGGCGTTCGTTTTGATCGCTAGCATTCTGTTCCTCGCGGCATCATTTGTTTATTTTGTAGAGTTAAGAGACGAATATCTCTCGTAGCATACAATGTATATAGGAATGGAAGCCTACCGAAGCAGTACAGGGGCAAGGAGGGTATCCCTCTAGACGCGCCTTCATCAGTTTACTTTCAGCAGTGTCCAAAGTGACTTTGCGGTGGAAGGACTGACTCTTTGCGGAATACTAATTCCGTCCATTATTTCGGTCTATTTATTATCCATTTTTAATTTTTAATATAAAGTATCAAACGCACCTGATGTTGAATTGTAATAGATAGTCATTCCTGGATTAAAATTTTTATTCCACTGGAAACAGAACGTTCCAAATAAATGCTTGAGATTAGAAAATACTCTATGCAGTATCGCAAACTTTGGGTCTTTTTAGAAGTTTGCTGTAAAATAGCTTTAGATGTCAAGAGCAAGGGATGGAATATTTATGACTTCCTTCTACTTAGAAGACACATAGACATCCCAAAGATTTTCATTTATGTGTAATATTTGCATTTTTCAATTACACTATTTCTATGATAAAAACAGATGAGAAATTTAAAATAGAATAAATGCAATACTGGATTTTGTTGCTGGAGAAGGAGAAGCTGCCAAATAATATTGCTTGTAGTAGTTCGATCATATTTACAAACACATATTTTTATATTTCAACCTTGTTTTAAATAAAATCAAATTGTTCCCAGTATTTAGGTTGACAAAATATGGTTAAATTTTTATTCACTCTACATGTTTCGACATCTTACGATGTCCTCTTCAAGAGTTTCTGTGTTATGTGTGGTTTGTTTTATCGCGAAACTTATGTGTTTCCATAGTTTTTCGGGTTTTATTCTGAGTCAAGATGTTAATTTGAAAATTTGTCTTCTACTTACTCGGTCTTAATGCCGAGTTGCTGTGAAGAAGACGAACCACTTTCCGTAACTGGCGACGTTCGTTACGATTTGTATTTCCCGTAATGGAGGTGGTGGGGGAGTTTTTTTGTTCTCAGGTGTCGTGAGATTTCGTATATTTTCGCAGTTTCGCTTCGGGGTACTTCGGTCTCTATCGTTTAATTTCGCTATTGCCTTCGTACCTCGTTATGTAATGTATGTGTAGTGATGGTTAGTGTGTGTGTATGCGCGCGTTCTTTCCTGATTTTTGAAATTCTAATTCGTTCTCCGTTTTCTATATGTTAGTGGATTTTGGTGGTTTTTCCTAGACTATTGTTACAACAGAGTCTGAACTTGAATTTTGGATGGGGTGGTTGTTATTTTCCGAGCTTAAGTTATTATTGTTGATCACTGGTAAATAAATATTTC
The DNA here is from genome assembly GCA_910591515.1 of Cerceris rybyensis. Classification (NCBI taxonomy): domain Eukaryota; kingdom Metazoa; phylum Arthropoda; class Insecta; order Hymenoptera; family Crabronidae; genus Cerceris; species Cerceris rybyensis. Next base: position 26,085,345 of record OU342794.1, read on the forward strand.
TGAGATTTTGCGTGTCTGTTCTAAGGTTTACTGTGTTGTGGCTGTGTATGTGTATCATTTCTTTAATAAGTCGTTTTTTGTAATTTGGTTCTATTTCTAGTATTTCGGTCTGCTTGTAGTTAAAATTATGGTCTGTATCTATTATGTTGTAGCGACCACCTACGTAGAGGGTTTTTCAACTCTCGTGCAAACGGTTGTCATGGCTTATGTCATTTGCTGCAACACAGCTATTTTTGAGAGAAGTGCCTTTTGTGTTTAGTTTCACTTAGAGTTTTCTAGAATCTCTGCACATTCTCAATAGCTCTTGTAAGTGCCATAAATTACGCGTTTCCGATGTCCCTTCGAGTGCAGGCCCAACGACAACCTCTGGCCGCGCAAGACGAAGCGGGGGCGCGGAGGAAATGCGTACGTGACCGACCCACTTGCCAGCGAAAACTTGCCGCCAAAACCTTCGCCTCTTTTCCCTAAAAAGCGCGCCAAGGGCGTAAGGAAAAGAGGGCGCAATCGGTTAATTTTCTTGTTTTCCGATTGGCTGAGCGGCCACGGAAAATTCGCCGGTTGCGTGGGAGCGGCTCCTTCGAGCTAACTAGATAGTTTCTTAGTCATTATATTTTGAGCGCTCGTCCAGTTAAGTTAGTATTTCATTATTAAAGACTTTGTTCACGGGAACCAGTAGTTCAGATTATTCACCAACAACTCATCCCGACATTGGTAACCCCGACGTGATCTCGCAATAAGTTGTTGTGACGTTTTTTCTTTTACGTGCAGTTACACGCGGAGTGTTCGGGACAGTTTTGTTTTAACGTGAGTTATTTGACTTTTTCGTTCCGTTTTTTGTGAAATTTTGGACAAGATGTCGGTTCCAAATACAGAAACGGCATCTACGAGCGCCGCGAACTCTGCTGAAACCGCAACCATCGCGATTCGCGCACCTCCTTTTTGGCCAAAGAACCCGGAGATATGGTTCGAGCAGATGGAGGCGCAATTCGCGCTTGCCGGTATTAAGGTGGACGCGACAAAATATAATCACGTTCTCGCGCAAATAGAGCCACGGTACGCTGACGAAGTCAGTGATATTATTTCGAATCCGCCAGCGACCGGAAAATATGAACTTTTACGAAAAGAGCTGGTACGCAGACTTTCCGTGAGTCAATCGCAACAAATTCGCGAGTTGCTGCAAAGGACGGAGATGGACGACCGATCTCCTTCACAATTCCTGCGGACGATGAAATAACTCGCTGGAGGAGTGGTCCCAGACGAATTCTTGCGAAACCTGTGGGCGAATCGACTTCCCGAGATTACCAGGGCCATTGTGACGTCTCAGCCGGACATCCCGCTCGTCAAGCTGGCAGAAATTGCGGACCAAATTCTCGAATCATCGATGCCCGTGCATGTGGCTGCAGCTAGCGGAGATTCCGCTATGTCGATGATTTTAAAACGGCTCGAGAAGATGGAACTTCGAATCAACGAGATCGGGCGGTCGCGTTCGCGAGGTCGCTAGCAACCTCGTCGACGATCGAGCTCCAGGAGTACACAGAGGTCCCGTTCGCCGGCAATAAAAGGATACTGCTGGTACCATAAGTGTTTCGGAGAGAATGCATCAAAATGCCGATCGCCTTGCAATTACGGCGCGGGAAACGGAGCGTCCCGTCATTGATAGCGGCCATCAAGGAGGACCACGGGACGCGCCGCCTCTTCGTAGTCGACCGATCGTCGAAAATTGAGTACTTGGTCGACACTGGCTCGGATCTTTGCGTTTTTCCACGAACGCGCATTCAAGGCCGAGTTAGTAAGACCGCGTATGAAATGTACGCTGCGAATGGCTCGGCGATCGCGACTTACGGCCTGAGGACGTTCGTGCTGGACCTGGGACTACGCCGTGCATTCCAATGGGAGTTCATCATCGCTGACGTCGCCAAGCCGATAATAGGAGCGGATTTCCTATCTTTTTACGGCATTCTGGTGGATCTACAGAATCGACGATTGCTCGACAGTACGACGGAACTTTCGGCAAAGGGTCGAATTTCCACCGTCGACGCGCCGTCTGTGAAGAGCATCGTGGGAAATTCAGAGTTCCACCAGCTTCTGGCCAGCTTCCCTGGAATCACGCGCCCAAGTCCCACTGCAAGCGAGGTAAGGCACGATGTCGTGCATTTTATTACGACGACACTCGGACCACCCACGCACGCTAAACCGCGACGTTTAGCGCCGGAGATCTTTCGAATCGCGAAAGAATTCGAGACGTTATTGTCGCGGGGTCACATTCGTCCTTCAAAGAGCCAATGGGCTTCCGCCCTCCATATGGTTCGGAAAAAAGAGAACGGCTGGCGTCCCTGCGGCGATTATCGCGCTCTTAATTCGCGTACGATACCGGATAGGTACCCGATTCCTCACATCTAGGATTTCTCGCGGATGCTTTCGGGAAAGACTGTATTCTCGACGATTGATTTAGTCCGCGCGTACCATCAAATTCCGGTAAATCCTGACGATATTCCGAAAACCGCGGTAACGACTCCTTTCGGGATGTTTGAATATACCGTAATGCCATTCGGATTGAGAAACGCTGCGCAAACGTTCCAGCGACTCATCGATACCGTTATTCGGGGACTAGATTTTTGCTATGCATATTTAGACGATATTCTAGTCGCCTCGAGTAACGAGGTCGAACATCGCGAACATTTGAAACTCCTTTTCTCACGCCTGAATCATTACGGTGTTGTGCTTAACCCCACGAAATGTGTCCTCGCCGCGAACGAGGTGAAATTTCTCGGCTATGTTGTAAATAGTCAGGGTACGAGACCCCTTCCTGAGAAGGTGAAAGCCGTCGCTCAATTTCCGAAGCCTACGACGGAAAAACAGTTACGACGGTTTCTGGGCATGGTAAACTTCTACCGACGATTCATGCCCGGAACCGCCAAACTGCAGGCTCCGTTAAACGAGCTGTTAAAAGGTCCCAAGCGTCGTGGCGATTCTCCCATCGACCTTCCGTCCGATGGGGAAAAATCTTTCATTGATTTAAAAAACGCGCTTGCAGACGCTGCGATTCTTGCACATCCATCGGCTAACTCGCATCTCGCGATTATGGTGGATGCGTCCGATTTCGCCATAGGCGCCGCTTTGCAACAGCGACAAGGAAACTCGTGGCAACCACTTGCCTTTTTCACGAGAGCCTTGTCGTGCGCTCAGCGTAAATACAGCGCCTATGACAGGGAACTTTTGGCAGCTTACGAGGCAATTAAGCGATTTCGGCACGCCGTCGAAGGTCGACCATTTACAATTTTTACCGACCATCGTCCGCTAGTTTTTGCTTTTCGGCAGAAACTAGAGAAATGTTCACCTCGACAATTTCGTTATTTGGATTATATCGCACAATTTACAACCGATATACGGCACGTTAGTGGAGTTGAGAACGAAGTAGCAGATGCTTTATCTCGCGTGGAAACAATCGGCACCTCTTTGAATTATAAAGAGCTCGCCGAGTCGCAAGATTCCGACGCGGAATTACAAGATCTTTTACGAGCATCTGATACTTCGTTACGATTCGTGAGAATACAGTCTTTCGATTCCAACGCGACCGTGTATTGCGATGTATCCACGGGCAACGCACGACCATTCATAACGAAGTGCTTTCGTAAACGAGCCTTCGATTCAGTTCACAGTCTTTCACACCCCGGTGTAAAGACGACTGTTAAAATGATTAAACAACGTTTTATTTGGCCGTTTATGGAGAGGGATTGTCGTGAATGGGCTCGTGGTTGCATCGCATGCCAGAAAAGTAAGACAGGTAGGCACGTGTCTGCCCCTATCGGCACCTTTATGGCACCGACCGCTAGGTTCGAACATGTACACATCGACCTAGTGGGGCCATTGCCGATTTCGAAGGGGTACAGATATTGTCTTACCTGTGTCGACAGATTTACACGGTGGCCTGAAGTATTCGCTATCGAGAATATCGAGGCCGAAACGGTGGCGTTTACTTTTTATTGCGGCTGGATTGCCCGCTTCGGCTCACCTGTGAGAGTCACGACCGACCAAGGCCGTCAATTCGAGTCGAATCTATTCAAAGAATTGAATAGATTGCTCGGTACGACTCACCTTCGTACCACTGCATATCATCCTGCAGCAAACGGTCTGGTCGAACGATTCCACAGGCAGCTTAAGGAAGTTCGAGCGTAACTAATGACTCAAAATAGTAATTGAATTTTTCTGTATTTTCAGTTCTTGTAATAGTAATAAAAATTCATTATTTCAATTTATAATAACATATCTAATCCAAAAATTGTTAAATATTATTTATTTAATTAACAAAAGTAACGAAATGACTACGTGACTTTTGACTCATCCGTTTGAATAAGAAGATCTGGCAACAGCGTATTGTTATTCCTATGTACTATAGTTAGAGAGGACGGAGAGAGCATTATCAAATTTAAGTGTTTTAGTCCATGAGTGAATGGAAATAATTTGCAAAAATGCACAGATTTAACGGTCGATTAAAAAAAAAATATTGTGAAATGGAGACAAAATGTTATCAAGAGTAACAAAGCTCGGATTGATTGCAGGTGTTACGTGCGGCGCTTTATTTTCCGCGTGCCGTCCGCCGTCGAGCGGGTGTCAACGGACGGTAGATTCCACGCGTTCTAGCTAATACGAAAATTTTGTAGCTCTCCCCAGACTATGTTGAGGAGAGGACAGGATGGATGGGTCGATCCGTTGAAACCCGTACAGGTTTATTGGAATCGAAATTTGAAAGAATAAGGATTTTAAATAATATTGTTTTCAAACAAGGATTTAACTGGTAAAATAAAGTATATTCAACTGCAAAGGAAATTGTACAACTCAAAGAATGATAGAGAGAGAGAGAGAGAGACTTTAAGATTCTGAATTATCGATCATGAAAATAACAACGTAAGGGTGGTGAAATTTATTCGAAACGAACTTCGAATGAATTTCCCATTCACAAGAATTAACAAGACTTTACTTTCGAGATTCGGTTCAGGGTTCGTATTCAAGGAAATAGACAGTGAAAATGTTCAATATTAGTTTGGTAAAAATTGGAACTCACCCTGGTCTCCTGTGGTCGGTACAATTATAATTCTACGGGTATGTGTAAAAATCGAGCGTGCGGGGGTGCGCTCGTTTCGGTTAAGATCTTCCGATATTGGTAACACAATTTCGATGTTAATCGCTGGGATTACAATGTTGCTTAGTGTTTGAGAATCTAGACAGAGAAGACGAATTAAGAGTTGCACTTCGATATGAACGTATGTTGACTTATGACTAACGGATTAAAATTATAGATTATACGATACAGACATTTGATAAACGATACTATTAAAGGGGTAATTCAATTTTTTACGTAAAATCTCACGCGAAACGCTGAGTCCTTCGGCACTGATTATCGATACCGAACTATTTCTCACTGACAATGAGAATCGGAGATTCTCACTATCGCAGTTTCGCGAGCTATCAATCACGCACTACGCGACTTGACGATTGAAAGCCAAGAGATATTTAAGTTAACTAAGGTATTCAATTAGAATGTTTTACGAGGATATCAAAGTCCGTTACCGCGTATCAAACTATTGAAATTATTCGCGGATAATTTGGCTTAACGACACCCCGGACTCAATGCCTACGCACCTCGCGACTTTCCAGACAAGAGTGACGAGTTAATCTCGCCATGGGTCTAACGAAGGGTGGACCCATGATGGAGGTGGTAGCCACGTTCCGTGGTCACGTTATGCTTAGTTTTTGATTCCGGTAATGCAACTCTTTATTCTTCTTCTCTGTTCAGTTGGCTTTAACTGCTTATTTTAAGTGATACATAACAGAATGTGCTACGCACGTGGATTGGATCACGCTCTTAGTATTGTGTTTGCTAGAATGCGTGTGAAAGGGTATAGCAGGATAAGGTGGTCAAAAGTGCCCTTGAACCGATTTCAATGGGGGTAGTCTCATTCGATAGATAATGCTCGGCGATCATTGTGTACCAAATTTTAACCCTTTATCTTGATCGGAAGGGTAGTTATGGGGAAAATTAAAAAAACAGGTTTTTGGCCCTTTTTCCCCATTTATTGAGGTGTAAAAAATCCGAAAAAATTCTGGCATATTCTACACGGTACCGGACATGTTAGAGAATTTTTTCAGATTTTTCCGTCGAAGTACCTAAGCGTGAAAAATGGGCAAAGTCAAAAAAAACGGAAAAAAGAAGATTTCGTATCGAAATCTTCGAGGTACAACTTTTTGTTTTATATAGTAACAATCTAACACCTACGATTGTTATCCCCAATTTTTTTCAGATTTTTAAACCACCTGCGTCATTATGAAAAAAATCGAAAACCGATTTTCGGGACGTATTTTGATCTAAAACGCAAGAAGTAATTGTTATTTTTCCATTATTTTCATAGAGTATGTTCATTTTGTGGTTTTTAATGTTTTACCATTACAGATAATTTCATAACAATAAACGGAATTGAGATAACTCACTTATCTGTAAACTATGTGTTACATTATGTACCATAATTTTGAACGTTCTTTCAACAGCAGCAGTGGCCGCGCGTCTAGAGTGTCTGCTCTGGAATCGCTATGAACTTTTTGTCCCGGGTTCGCGTCCCGGAAGGTATATTTTTTTTTCTTTTTTTTTTAATCTGTAAATGCATAAAAATAATCAATAATCATTTTTAACAGCTATTGCGATAATCCTAAATGCATAAAAAATGTATATCGTATCGAAAATAGTTTTAGAGCTTATCTGTTGTTTTGCCGGCTCTCTCTAGCAATATGTTATCCCATGGTTACGGATATTTTTAAACATTTAAATTACGGAAATGTTAACTTATTATGGTATATAATAATGTATATTTGGCACCAAAGATCACAACACTTGCACTAACAGAGTATATGCACGTAATGATTACTTTACTTGCATGTTTCTTTCCCTTATATTCAAAGAAGAATCGTTGACATGGAGGGGATATGCTCGAAACTTGGAAAATATTAATTTCTATTGGTTTGTATTATATTGCCATTTTTAATTTGTTAATTCTGAAATGAGCGTAGGGAAGACAGTTTATGGTTGGGTCTCCGCTATTGTCTCGAATGTGTCAAACCGATTTAATGCTGGGTATGTTATCATTTATGAATATTTGTACTTTTTTAAGTATGTACAGTTCCATGTGACTAGGTAGAGACAGAAACCATTTAACAGTGAATTGACCAATATAACATAAATACCTATAGGGGATTAGCTTAGTATCTGCGCCAAACCTTCAATGCCACCAGGTCATTGGTGAAGGCTTACGGACAGGAAGGGTTTGTGTGATATTGGAGCAGGCGCAATAAAATAATAAAATCCTGCAAACTAAATGATATGCCTCTATTTCTTAAAGGTATTTTGAAAGCGATACAAATTCTCATCAGTAAGATATCTAAAAGCTTAAGAAGTAAATTCGTATATAACAATAAAGCAATTTTAACGAATGTATCTATTGTACAGTTATGGCCCTCAAACGTATTATTTATTCTATATGATTTCGGAACAAATAACAAACTAGTACTTATGGCGAAAAATAATAATCTACCAAAAGAAAGGAACTTTTGTTTTCATTCAACATGACTTCGGCAGGAATTTGTCAAGGTATAAACTCCGTTCCTTTAGTGCCGAATATACATTTTTATACACCATAATAAGTTAACATTTCCGTAATTTAAATGTTTAAAAATATCCGTAACCATGGGATAACATATTGCTAGAGAGAGCCGGCAAAACAACAGATATGCTCTAAAACTATTTTCGATACGATATACATTTTTTATGCATTTAGGATTATCGCAATAGCTGTTAAAAATGATTATTGATTATTTTTATGCATTTACAGATTAAAAAAAAAAGAAAAAAAAATATACCTTCCGGGACGCGAACCCGCGACAAAAAGTTCATAGCGGTTCCAGAGCAGACACTCTAGACGCGCGGCCACTGCTGCTGTTGAAAGAACGTTCAAAATTATGGTACATAATGTAACACATAGTTTACAGATAAGTGAGTTATCTCAATTCCGTTTATTGTTATGAAATTATCTGTAATGGTAAAACATTAAAAACCACAAAATGAACATACTCTATGAAAATAATGGAAAAATAACAATTACTTCTTGCGTTTTAGATCAAAATACGTCCCGAAAATCGGTTTTCGATTTTTTTCATAATGACGCAGGTGGTTTAAAAATCTGAAAAAAATTGGGGATAACAATCGTAGGTGTTAGATTGTTACTATATAAAACAAAAAGTTGTACCTCGAAGATTTCGATACGAAATCTTCTTTTTTTCGTTTTTTTTGACTTTGCCCATTTTTCACGCTTAGGTACTTCGACGGAAAAATCTGAAAAAATTCTCCAACATGTCCGGTACCGTGTAGAATACGCCAGAATTTTTTCGGATTTTTTACACCTCAATAAATGGGGGAAAAGGGCCAAAAACCTGTTTTTTTAATTTTCCCCATAACTACCCTTCCGATCAAGATAAAGGGTTAAAATTTGGTACACAATGATCGCCGAGCATTATCTATCGAATGAGACTACCCCCATTGAAATCGGTTCAAGGGCACTTTTGACCACCTTATCCTGCTATACCCTTTAATATTTTAGATCAAACGGAAGGCGAGTGGAAAAACTGAAAAGAAAAATTTAGTTCGGGACGTCACACAGGAACAATAATTTCAAAATAAAAAATTGCAATTATTGTAAAAGAAAAGAAAAAAAATGTATAGGTAATTATTTACATTTTTATTTAATTTGAGGTTATATTCCCGTTTTCATACTGACATCGAATATTTTAGTTTTTAAAAACATAAACACAGTTGATTTTCTTTATAATATAATTATTGTGATATTATTTTCATTAATTTATAACTTTATATATTTTATTCATTCATTTATTCAAGAACTAAAATTATTCTAATTTGCTTCAAACTACAATTTTTGAACTAAGGTGACAAAATAAATTTTCTATCTTCTCTCTTTCTCTCTATCTCTTTTTCTATCCTTATACTTTTCTCAGCTGTTCTCGCAACGTTGCCAAACGTTCAGTAACGTGTACGGCTACCAATAAGCATGAGTAACAAATAAAGTTTATGTTAAATTATCAACGAAACTACATCGGTAAGGTTATATTATTGAAATCTAATCTTATTCTACAATTATTCAAGTTTATTACACATAGTTTTGTTTTCCTTAAAGTTGGGAGGTTAATATCGAAAAAAATCGAAAAAGACGCGAGTACAGCTTGTCAGCCATAAGAGCCTGTGTATAAGAACTTAAAAAATGTAATTTTTAACATTTTTTTTCAAAGAAACTAGACGGAGGATCGTTTCAACATTTTTAGGATATATCAATCGACTATTTAATTACATGTATACAGAGTTTCAAAGCTTAAACTTGGAAAAAGTTTTTTTACATTAGATTCGCTCGAACTTCCTTAAGGCGGCAATTAAGTGCCACGCAGATCCAGATTGGGTTGAAACGCTACCGTGTATTCTGTTGGGCATTCGTACAGCTCTTCGCGATGACCTGAAAGCATCCGCGGCCGAGCTTGTATACGGGGAAAGCCTTCGTTTGCCCGGTGAATTTTTTGTCAATTCTGACTCAGCCACGGTCACACAGACCGATTTAGTTCACCGGTTGAAAGAAAAATTTCATAAGCTTCGCCCTGTGCCCGGAACAACACACAAACGAGACAAAATATTCGTCTTTAAAGATTTAAAGACATGTAGTCACGTGTTTGTTCGTGTAGACGCAGTGAAAGGTCCACTTCACAGTGCTTATGAAGGCCCTTTCCCCGTAATTTCGCGCACGGACAAAACCTTTGTCATTGATATTCGCGGAAAACGTACAATAGTTTCTATTGATCGTTTAAAACCCGCGTATATCATTGACACTGAAATCGAACCAGAAAATGACATTTCTCCCTCCGAGAAAATAGAATTCAGTAAAGCTACCTGCAATGGGGAAACACCTGTCACCACGCGTTCAGGTAGACGCGTCAGGTTTCCCGACCGTTTGCAGGTACGCTGAGTTTATTTCGACTGTAACGTCACTCTCGCTCGTACGAACAATTGTAATCCTTACCTAGGCATAAGCTAGTCTTAAGCTAGTGATAGAATTATGTTAAGATAAAAAAGCTGTGATATATTTTTTAAGATAGCCTTAGATTAGATTAAGCTTAGGATTAATTTAGTTTAGACAGCTCGGAGGATAACGTTTGCTCTGGCAGGGGGGTGATGTAGCGACCACCTACGTAGAGGGTTTTTCAACTCTCGTGCAAACGGTTGTCATGGCTTATGTCATTTGCTGCAACACAGCTATTTTTGAGAGAAGTGCCTTTTGTGTTTAGTTTCACTTAGAGTTTTCTAGAATCTCTGCACATTCTCAATAGCTCTTGTAAGTGCCATAAATTACGCGTTTCCGATGTCCCTTCGAGTGCAGGCCCAACGACAACCTCTGGCCGCGCAAGACGAAGCGGGGGCGCGGAGGAAATGCGTACGTGACCGACCCCTTGCCAGCGAAAACTTGCCGCCAAAACCTTCGCCTCTTTTCCCTAAAAAGCGCGCCAAGGGCGTAAGGAAAAGAGGGCCCAATCGGTTAATTTTCTTGTTTTCCGATTGGCTGAGCGGCCACGGAAAATTCGCCGCTTGCGTGGGAGCGGCTCCTTCGAGCTAACTAGATAGTTTCTTAGTCATTATATTTTGAGCGCTCGTCCAGTTAAGTTAGTATTTCATTATTAAAGACTTTGTTCACGGGAACCAGTAGTTCAGATTATTCACCAACAACTCATCCCGACAATGTGTTTTGTCAATGCTGTGTGGGAGTTTGTGTCTTGTTTTATGTTATATTTGTGTCCAGATATTCTATTTTTTAAATTTTGTTTTGTTTGTCCAATACAATTTTTCTCACAAAAACCACAAGGTATCTTATACACCACGTTTGATGTCAACTCCTTTTTCGTTCGATCTTTAATCTTGCTGAAGAGTATGTCATACAAATTTCTGGATGTTTTGAAAATTGTACCTATGTTAAATTTCTCCAGCGTTTTTTTAATACTAAATTGGCTACCGTAGCTGAAATTGGTGAGCCCATGGGTGATCCAAATATTTGTTTATAGTTTATTCCGTCATAAACGAAATAAGTGGAGTTAAGGCAAATTATGACGGAATAATCTATAAACAAATATTTGGATCACCCATGGGCTCACCAATTTCAGCTACGGTAGCCAATTTAGTGATGGAATACACAATCTTGGATTTATTACGAAATGCGCCATATAAACCTTCTTTCCTAAAAAGATACGTAGATGACATCATTCTAGAAATTCCGGACGACAAAATAGACGACATGCTACAACATTTCAATAGCTATAATAATAGATTAAAATTCACTCATGAAATAGAAAGCAATAACAAAATTAATTTTCTAGATATTTCTTTAATAAACAACAACAACGAAACTATAGGTTACAAATGGCACAAAAAACAAACTTCATCAGGTAGATATTTGCATTACACATCACACCACCCACAAATACAAAAAAAGAATATAGCTATGAACACAATTGACAGAGCACTACTTTTATCACAACCCATATATAGACCGGAAACAATACAAACGATCACGACTGACTTAAGAAACAGCGGAAACCCCCAAAGATTTAGTACAATCACAATTAAAAAATAGAACAAATAGAATATATAACTCTTTAAGCATAAAAAAACAAGAGAAAAAGGAATATGCAGCCACAATTGTCATCCCGTTCATACAAGGTCTAGGACCAACAATTAAAAAAACGCTGGAGAAATTTAACATAGGTACAATTTTCAAAACATCCAGAAATTTGTATGACATACTCTTCAGCAAGATTAAAGATCGAACGAAAAAGGAGTTGACATCAAACGTGGTGTATAAGATACCTTGTGGTTTTTGTGAGAAGAGTTATATAGGACAAACAAAACAAAATTTAAAAAATAGAATATCTGGACACAAATATAACATGAAACAAGACACAAACTCCCACACAGCATTGACAAAACACATAATAGATACAGACCATAATTTTAACTACAAGCAGACCGAAATACTAGAAATAGAACCAAATTACAAAAAACGACTTATTAAAGAAATGATACACATACACAGCCACAACACAGTAAACCTTAGAACAGACACGCAAAATCTCAGCAATATTTATTTACCAGTGATCAACAATAATAACTTAAGCTCGGAAAATAACAACCACCCCATCCAAAATTCAAGTTCAGACTCTGTTGTAACAATAGTCTAGGAAAAACCACCAAAATCCACTAACATATAGAAAACAGAGAACGAATTAGAATTTCAAAAATCAGGAAAGAACGCGCGCATACACACACACTAACCATCACTACACATACATTACATAACGAGGTACGAAGGCAATAGCGAAATTAAACGATAGAGACCGAAGTACCCCGAAGCGAAACTGCGAAAATATACGAAATCTCACGACACCTGAGAACAAAAAAACTCCCCCACCACCTCCATTACGGGAAATACAAATCGTAACGAACATCGCCAGTTACGGAAAGTGGTTCGTCTTCTTCACAGCAACTCGGCATTAAGACCGAGTAAGTAGAAGACAAATTTTCAAATTAACATCTTGACTCAGAATAAAACCCGAAAAACTATGGAAACACATAAGTTTCGCGATAAAACAAACCACACATAACACAGAAACTCCTGAAGAGGACATCGTAAGATGTCGAAACATGTAGAGTGAATAAAAATTTAAAAATTTAACCATATTTTGTCAACCTAAATACTGGGAACAATTTGATTTTATTTACAAACACAGTGACAGGCATAGTGGCGGCTTCTCCTTTGAAACCTCCAATGAGAACGCGCTATGGGTCCGAGCGACCCCGGGCGACGGCCGTGCCGCTCTTCTACCGTCAGTACTCCGAGGGTTAATTGCTTTATTGATAGGATGCGAGCAAAGAGGAATGAGCTAGGTCAGTGAGTCTAGCTACTTGATCATTTCTGGGTCCTTCGAGCAACTCCGCCTGCTTCTCCCAACCGTTCTGTTTCGCCCAACCAAGCTTGCCTTGCCTTTCACCTCGCAGGTTCGGACCTATTGGCACGAGCGTGGTAGCATACTGGGGCGACATTCGCAACTAACCGCTCGCGCTGGAAAGACGTGCCGCGCTCGCCGACGACAGTAAACAAACCGATGCGCGTGACGCATCGATTGAGATTATACGTCGAGAAACAGTTTCAGATCGTACCACGTCGCGTGTAGGATAAAATAACAGTGTTATTCGTAAAAATGTATGCTCAGATATGTCTTAAAATCTAAGTCTCAGGCGATATAATTTAATTTCCAGCGCAAATAAATGGAAAATTCAGCGATGTAAGAACGTTAGCCCTAGCGTCAAACAATACATTGTTGCCGCCGCGATTGTCTTGCTGATAGATTTTAAGATTTCAGGCAGTTACAACAAAGAAGAGCAGGTAGACGAACGAAATCTTGGCGGTAATTACTGAATACATATGAGAAATTTCAATCCGGTACCTTTCGGTACTTCTTAGTTATTCAGTTTTTAAATGAACCGTGTATAATGGGTACATGATATATGTGACGTAGTGCGATCTGAAACTGTTTCTCAACGTATACTTAATCTCAATCGATGCGTCACGCGCATCGATTCGTTCACTGTTGTCGGCGAGCGAGGCACGTCTTTCCAGCGCGAGCGGTTAGTTGCGAATGTAGCCCCAGTATGCTACCACGCTCGTGCCAATAGATCCGAACCTGCGAGGTGAAAGGCAAGGCAAGCTTGGTTGGGCGAAACAGAACGGTTGGGAGAAGCAGGCGGAGTTGCTTGAAGGACCCAGAAATGATCAAGTAGCTAGACTCACTGAGCTAGGTAATCCGATCGAAAGGAAATCCTAGTCTTCGCCGTGCAGGGTTCTCTTAAAAATTTAATAACTTACAAGGGAACTACCCAAGGTGTCCGCCTCCGATTTTGATGAAATTTGGTACAGTTGTTCACGACGCGAAAATAATCGATACATATTTTTTATATCTGCTAAATCGCATGTTTAGGGGGTGAAACCACCCTTCAAAGTTCCCGATTTTTTTCTTTTTTCGCTTATAACTTTAAAACAGTTAATGATAGACATTTTTGATAAATGTACGAAATGTTTGTTTCGACGCCTACTAAAGGCCTATGGTATTGAAAATTTGATTTAACGATTTTTTGTTAATTTTTTATTAAAAAATGACATTTTTTTCGTCATATCTTTAAAGTTTACGATCCGATTTTAACCAAACTTGTTTTAAATGATAGAGAAATAAAAAATAAAAGTTACGTGTTTTTGCGTTTTTCCCTAATTTATTCTGGAGTCATGAAATTAACCCTTTCCTTTTTTCGGTTTTGGCACTTTACATCACTATATCTGATAAACGAGTGATAATGGGATAAGATGTATTATGGAACAAATACTTCCCTCCTCATCTAGAATATTATTGTTTTTCTGAAAAATCAAAATTAAAAATTTTTTCGTTTTGTTTTACAATACCTACTCAAGCTGCGCGGATACGCCAAGACGCAGCAATCACAAACTGTCGTAGATGTCGTAAAATGTCATAAGGGAAAATTTCGTTGTTTTTTACGTATGAAAAGAATATGTTTATAAATAATTTAAAACATAATTTATTTATAACAAAAAAAAATAATTTAATTTATGAATTTAATATACATATACTATTATAGCTTCTATGAAACATATAGTTCGCAAAAATAATACTCTTCGAAGAAATGTTTAAAGCAAAATGATTTTTTACGCTACGCACATGTAATAATGGCAGGTTGTGTTCCCTAAATTTACTTTTTGTCGTTAACCATTTACGTTATATACAAAACAGCACACATGATTTATTTAGTTTAGTTAGGGTTCATTTAGGAAAGATTAATATCAAATAAAGATAATAGAGATAATAAGAATTAATAAACACGCACAACAATTAAATTTAATCTTTTAAATAAAATCTTTTAAATACCTGCCATTATTACATATGCCTGGCTTCCGCTTTCGGATGTGAATGTGAGTGCACGTGGGAAAGCGAGAGGAGTGTTTGTAAGAAAGTTAGGAGGGTAAAGCAGGAGAAAAGATAGTGAAGTGAAGGGGGGAAGGAGCGAAGAAGGAGTAGGCTCTTTGGGCAAAATAGAGAAGGGAAGGAGTAAATCCCTCAGAGGGAAAAAGAGAGTAAAGAGAGTAGGAGGAAGTGAGGTTAGGTAGGTAACGGTAGGAGTTACGCTGGGAGTGAAGAGGAGAAGGGAAGGAATACGCGAGTCAAGAGTGGGATAGTGGATAGGGATAGAGCGCGATCTGTGGAAGAAAGTAGGAAACAGTAAAAGTAGGTAAGGAAGGGTACGAAGTGGTCAGGATGGAAAATAGAAAGGAGGGGGAGATGAAGAAGAGAGGGAGACCCACGAATGTGGGAAGGAAAGGGAGAGAAGTACAAGTGTAGGATCGGTAGAGGAATTCTGGAAAAGAAAGAGAGAGGAAGAGGAGGGGGGAGAAAAAGGAGAGTGGGCTTTTGAAAGGAGAAAAAGGATGATAAGGTCACCGGACCAAAAAACAGAAGAGAAGGAGGAAAAGGAAATGGTGGGCCTAATACTGTAGATGAGAAAGGATATGAACATAGGATTAGAAGGGGTAAAACAGCAAGGGGAGGGTTTACGAAAAGAGATGGAGAATTTGAAGGAAGAAATAAGGAGCAGAGAGAAGAAATGGGAGATAGAAAGAAAGGAACTATGGAATAGAATGAAAGAGGTAGGAAAAAAACTTGAGGAGGTTGGGAAGAGGGACGAAGAATTGAAGAAGAAAAATAAAGAAATGGAAAGGAGGATAGGGGAAATGGAAAGAATGGCAGGAAGGGGAAGGGGTGGGGGAAGTAAAGAGAAGATTAAGAGATATGGAGGAGAAGCTAGAAAACAAAGAGAAAGAAGAAAGGAGGAAAAATATAATAATAAAAGGGTTTAAAGTGGAAGGAGAGACAGAAGAAGAAGTAAAAGAACTGATGAAGAAAATAGGGGCGGAGGTGGAGGTGAAATAGGTGAGAAGAGTAGGAAGGGTATCAGAAAAGGGAGAGGGAATGGTAGTTGTAGAGCTCGGAAATACAGAGCAGAAGAGACAGGTAATGGAAAGGAAGAAGAACTTGAAGGGAAGAAAGGAAAGGATAGAGAATGATCTGACTTGGGAGGAAAGGAACACTGCAAATCCAAGTGTGTTATTTTAAAACGCATAAACGTATTATTTCCTTGTAGTCACTTTTTAGACGTTTCCCGGTGTGTTATTTTTCAGTATGTAGATGCGTTATTTTTAAAATACATGAATGGGTTATTTTAAAATATAAATATATATGTGAGAAGAATATTTTATTAGAACAAATTGATTAAACGATTAGAACAATAAATACAATACAAATCAGATCAACTCGGACACAAAATCGACTTCTTCACACCACTGCTCAATCACGACACTATTTACAAACGTTACCACCGCTTGTTCAAATATTCCAATCCTACATATATATATGTAAGGAGATTGCTTTTCTGATGGTGCCCACAGTCTTCTTGCTATTAACTAACATTTATTGAAAAGATACATAAAACTAACAGTAACTATAACATACACTTAGAAACTAATAAAAATAAGCAGTAACAGTTATGGCGTCTTTTCGCTTTCATGTTTCGTTCTTCACTGCTGTTTTGCAACTGTTTTGTTTCTTCTGCCCTGTCTTTTGTTTCTCACGTCAACATCTCGTTCTCTCTGTCATTCATTCACTTTCTCGCTCACTCATTTCATCTGCCTTCTTACATATTTATAGTTAAATCAATTACATATTCACAGAATTGAATAAAATTATATTAAATATTATTATGATTGTTCAATATTTTAAAGGAGTGCAGGAACTCCGGTATTAATATGCAACCTACCACATTCAAGAATATTTCAATATATTATAGATGAGAATGATTGGTTAACGTGTCAAATGATGCGAACCAATAATGCAAAAATTACAGTTATTGTATTTCTACTCTCTTAAGTGGTAAAATAATAACTGATAAATATCTGGTCAGTAAATACATAAAAAACAAACGGCTAACACGTAAAAACGTATAATTCTAACGAAATGTGTAATTTTAATACACTTTTGTGCATAAAAGTGAAGTGTGTTTAAATTTAACGTACAAAAAAATGCATTATTTATTTACTCGGATAAAACGTGTAAAGTAAAGCATTAGATGTGTTAAAACTTCACGTTAATTTTTTCATGTGTTTTATTTTAATGCACATAATTGCATTTACACGTTTAGACGTGTTAATGAAGTGTGCTTACACATTTTGGTGCATTTAAATAACCCTCTTTTAACACACTTGGATTTGCAGTGAAGGTACAATGGAATTTAGGGAGGATCGCATGGGAGGAAGGAAGGAAAGGGAGGAAGGTAAGGGTTGGATATGGTAGGATGTGGATAGATGGAGAATTATGGAGGTGGGATAAAAAGGAAGGGGGAATAATAGATACGAGAGGAAGAATAAAAGGGCAAGGGGAAGAGCAGAAAGGGAAGGAGGTAGACAGGGGAAGGGAAGAAAAGGAAAAATAAGAAGGAGGGCAAGGGAAGAAAGAAAAGAAACAGGAGCAGGGGAGAAAAGGGGATGGAAAATAGGATACTGGAATGTGGCAGGGGTTTTGAATAAAGGAAAAGAATTCTGGGAAAATATAGCAAAATGGGACGTGATAGTTCTATTAGAAACATGGCTGGAGGAGAAGGGATGGGAGAAAGTGAAAAGAAAGCTCCCAAGTGGATATGATTGGAGAGTACAATGGGGGAAAAGGAGAAACAGGAAGGGTAGGGCGATGGGAGGAATACTGATGGGAGTGAGAAAAGAGATGATAGGTGAGGAGGAAGATAGGAAAATGAAAGAAATAGAGGGGATAATGATGAGAAGGATTAAAGTGGACGGGGAAGAATGGAGGGTAGTGGGAGTGTACATAAATAGCAGTATAAAAGAGAAACTAGAGGTGTTAAAGGAGTGGATGGATAGGGGAGAGGAAGGAATAGGAAATATTATAGGAGGGGATTTTAATGCAAGGACAGGGGCGATGGGAGGGGGAGTGGAAGGGGTAGAAGGAGAAGAGGAGAATAGAGAGAGAAGATCAAGAGATAAGAAGATGAACAAGGAAGGAAAGATATTAGTTGAATTCGTAGAGGAGATGGGATGGCAAATAATAAACGGAAACATTAGGGGGGATGAGGAGGGAGAATTTACGTACACAGGAGCGAGGGGTGATACGGTAATAGATTATGTTATAGTGGATGTAGAAACGAATGAGAGGATAGAAGAGATGGTTATTGGGGAAAGCATAGACACGGACCATCAGCCGATAGTAACGAAAATGAAAGGGAGAACCGAAAGGAATAGAAAAGTGAGAAAGGAAGAAAGAAAGGAAGGAACAAGGAGGAAATGGACAAGGGAGGAACAAGGAAAATTTAGGAGGGAGATAGAATGGAAAGAAATGGAAGGGAGAAGCTGGGAGGGGGAAATGAAGGAGATTTCGGAGGAGTTTAAGAGAGCTATGGGGAAAATGGAGAAGGAGAATGGGAAGAAAAGGAAAGGAATTTGGTGGGACGAGGAAAGTAGAGAGATGAAAAATGAGGTAAGGAGGGCACTGATGAGATGGAGGAGAGGAAAGGGAAGCAAAGAGGAGGAAAAGAAGAGGTTTAGTAAGGAGGTAGAAGAAGCCAGAAGTGAGGGAGACGTTTGGAATATAATTAATGGAGAAAGGGTAAAAAGGAAAGGGGTGAATGGGGAAATCAAGATGGAGGAATGAAAACGGCACTTCATGGAGGTATTGGAGGGATTTGAAGAAAAGAGGGAAGGAAAATGGGCCAGGAAGACAGGGGAGGATGGAGAAGAAGAGCTGGGAAGGGAGGGATTCAAGGAAATCTTGAGGAAGCTAAAGAGAGGAAAAGCGACAGGAAAAGATGGAATCCCAAATGAAATATGGAAATACGGTGGGGGGGGGGGGGGGGGTAGAGGAATGGGCAAGAAGAATGTGCAACAGGGTATGGAGAGGAGACGGATGGCCTGAGGATTGGAAAGAGGGATGGATAGTGCCGATAGTGAAGAAGGGGGAGGGGAACACGGTAAACGAATATGGGGGGGGTAACGCTGATGCCCACGCTGTACAGGGTATATACCATGGGCCTAGCAAAGAGACTAGAGGAGGAGATAGAGAAGAAGAAACTGGTACCGCAAAATCAAACGGGTTTTAGGAGAGGGATGGGAACTATAGATAATATATATGTCCTAAATTATCTAATAAATAGACACGTTAATGGGAAAGGCAAGAAAATGATGGCAATGTTTATAGATCTCAAGGCGGCATTCGACACAGTGGATCGAGAGATACTATGGAGACAATTGGAAAGGAGAGGGGTTAGGAGCGGGATTATAGAGAGGATAAAGGAAAATTATAAGGAAACAAAGAGTAGAGTGAAAGTGAGAGGGGAGGTAGGAGGAAATATGGTTAGATAAGGGAATCAGGCAAGGATGCCCGCTCAGCCCGATACTTGTTAACCGCGGATCTAGAAGAGGAATTAGGAAAGGGACAGAAGGTAGGAGGTGTAAAGTTAGCAGGGGAATGGGTATTTTCTTTGTCGTACGCGGATGATATAGTCATCTTAGCGGAAGAGGAAGAGGGGATGAGGCTCTTGACAAGGAAGGTAGAAAAGTACATGGAAGAAAAGAGGTTAAGGGTAAATGTAGAGAAGACGAAGATAATCAGATTCGGAAAGGGAGGAGGCAGAAGGAAGAAAGTAAAATGGAAATGGGAAGGGGTAGGGATAGAGGAGGTAAGGGAGTTTACGTATTTGGGATATAGGTTCAAAAGAAACGGGGGGCAGGAGGGCCACATAAAAGACAGGGTCAAAAAGGCCAGAAAAGTACGGAAACAGGTTTGGGGTATAGGGAAAAGGATTTTCAGTGGGGATTGGGAGAGGAGAATCTGGCTTTTTGATAGACTAGTTTGGACGGTAATGGAGTACGGGGCAGAGATTTGGGGATGGAGGGAAAGGAAGGAGATAGAGGCGACACAGGAGAAGGCGATTAGATGGGTTCTAGGAGTGGATTGGAGAACTCCGGGGTATATGGTAAGGGAGTAGATGAAACGGGAGAAGTTAAGGTTAAGGGCAATGAGGAAGGCATGGAGTTATGAAAGGAAATTGAAAGAGGGAAAAGGAAGTGAGATAGCGAGGAAATGCTTGGAAGAAATAGAGAAAAGGGAGGGAAAGGGAAAAGAGTTGCCAGGATGGGAAGAAGAGAGAAAGGAGTGCTTGGGGAAGAAGAAGAAAACAGGAAACGGAATAGAAATAGAAGTAGAGGGCATGGGAACGGAAGAGGAGGAGTGGTTTGAGGAGATGATAAGAAAAGAAAGGGAGGAAGAAAGAGCAGAAAGATGGGAAAAGATAAAAGAATCGAGATATAATAAATGGTATAGATATGTTGTGGGGGAAGAAATAGCGGCATACCTAAGGAAAGGATGGGGCGAGAGTAGATGGCAAAGGGTAGCAAGATTTAGAATGGGGGGAGAGATGAGAGAAGCTAGATACTGGCTAGAGGAAGGGGAAAGGGGATGCAGAATATGTAATAGACAGGAGGAAACGTTGGAGCACGTATGGGAAGGATGTGAAAGTGGAAATGAGGATAAAGGGAGTTGGCAAGGACAAGTAAGGGAAATACTGGGGGAGGAGGGAGAAGGAGGGAAATAGAAAGGAAAAGAAGGGAAAATATATAGGGATAGGGATGGAAGAAAAGAAGGAGCACAAGAGAATGGGAGGGGAAGCGGAAGCCAGAAATAGGAGTGAATGGAGAAATGACGGAGAGAATGTGGATAAATGAGAATAGAACGGATGGTGGCGTTTTTGGAGCTCTCTCTCTCTCGTGCGAACCCGGCGGCAATGTAAATAAGAATAGGTGTAAGATAATTTATAAGGTAGATATAAGATAAGGATAAGATGTAGTACATAAGTTAGAATAGAGAGTTTTGTAAAAAAAAGCGGAAGGCTCTGTAACCCTAAGGGGAATCAGTAAATAAATACATACATATTACATATGCGTGGCGTAAAAAATCACTTTGCTTTGAACATTTCTTCGAAGAGTATCATTTTTGCGAACTATATGTTTAATAGAAGCTATAATAGTATATGTATATTAAATTCATAAATTAAATTATTTTTTTGTTATAAATAAATTATGTTTTAAATTATTTATAAACATATTCTTTTCATACGTAAAAAACAACGAAATTTTCCCTTATGACATTTTATGACATCTACGACACTTTGTGATTGCTGCGTCTTGGCGTATCCGCGCAGCTTGAGTAGGTATTGTAAAACAAAACGAAAAATTTTTTAATTTTGATTTTTTAGAAAAACAATAATATTCTAGATGAGGAGGGAAGTATTTGTTCCATAATACATCTTATCCCATTATCACTCGTTTATCAGATATAGTGATGTAAAGTGCCAAAACCGAAAAAAGGAAAGGGCTAATTTCATGACTCCAGAATAAATTAGGGAAAAACGCAAAAACACGTAACTTTTATTTTTTATTTCTCTATCATTTAAAACAAGTTTGGTTAAAATAGGATCGTAAACTTTAAAGATATGACGAAAAAAATGTCATTTTATAATAAAAAAATAATAAAAAATCGTTAAATCAAATTTTCAATTCCATAGGTCTTTAGTAGGCGCCGAAACAAACATTTCGTACATTTATCAAAAATGTCTATCATTAACTGTTTTAAAGTTATAAGCGAAAAAGGAAAAAAATCGGGAACTTTGAAGGGTGGTTTCACCCCCTAAACATGCGATTTAGCAGATATAAAAAAATACGTATCGATTATTTTCGCGTCGTGAACAACTGTACCAAATTTCATCAAAATCGGAGGCGGACATCTTGGGTAGTTCCCTTGTTAGAAGTATCGAAAAGCTCTCGCCTAAAACTTTCTACATATATTCCTTAGACTATATAGAAGTTATTTCTGCAAATATTTCGTGCGTTTACCTGCCCCCTTCATTGTTGTATCTGCCGAAAGTTTACGAGACAGTCCGGCGGCAGCGCGTTGCCGAGGTGCGCGTGACTCTTTAAACAATAAAAACTCATTGAAGCCGGATCTGGCCGGATATGATTTTTGCAGGATCGTTTAGGGGAAGGATTATAGAAAACAACTGTGACAATTAGAGCCTGGGACTCGTTGGGACTTGGAAGATCTTGACTGCAAAAGATAAAAACTTTGACGATTTTCTTTCATTTATTTAACATTAATTTTTAAATAAACTACAAACAATAACTTTATATTCCGCACGTGAATTTTTATCGTCGATGAATGTTTTTCAAGTAGAAACAATCATTATTAATAAATATTGCATAGTTTCGCCAGAATGTCACGAAGAAGACAACGTGTTTTTTTCGATAGAAAGTGGTCTTCAGAAAAAG
The DNA here is from genome assembly GCA_910591515.1 of Cerceris rybyensis. Taxonomy (NCBI): domain Eukaryota; kingdom Metazoa; phylum Arthropoda; class Insecta; order Hymenoptera; family Crabronidae; genus Cerceris; species Cerceris rybyensis. The sequence goes on from OU342794.1 coordinate 26,107,937, forward strand.
TTTCAACTTTAAGCGTTTGTTGTAACTACAATTTTTATCCAATTTCAATAATTTTTTATATCTGAGGTCCATGGACATTTAACCCTTTCCTTACGGCAGTCCGCTCCGCTGGAGTGACGCCACTGAACGGGCCACCGCGCCGCGAAGTGTGCACTTTGTTCGTCAGTAGTCTTCGATATTCGGACTAACGTTTTTCAACGCCACGTTGTGATTGTCTTGAATGTACACTTTTTTAAGAGCTACATAACAACTGTTTCATCGTATTATAGGAAAAACATGAAAATGAGTATATTGTATGAATATTCAGTTATTTACATATTTGCAAATTTTGCTATTATATTATTATAAGTAAAAATGCAATTTGGGGTACTTAGACATTAAATTATTATATTAAATTATAAATTATAAATTATATCTATTATATATAAATTACGTCGATTATAGTCAACAGCCGTACACACAGGTCGTCGCGCGGCCGCCGCCTATAGACGGCACCCGTAATGAAAGGGTTAAGAATCGATATCACAAGAAAAACAGTCGAAATTCCAAAATCGACTTTTTGCATTTTGCGCGGCTAAATGCACATTCTGGACCACTGTGCATTAGTATAAAACTGCTTTTTGTACCAACATATTTCAATGGCAAACTTACAAGATTGGCTTTATCCTCCAACTATTATGACACCTGAAGAAACATTAACAAACGAAGAATTTATGGAAGTAATGCAACATGAGCAGAGGGAAGTAAAAAACTGTGACGAAAATTGAAATGGAAATCATGACGATTTTCAAGAAGAATCGTTAAATGCTCACAAAACAGATATGATTTGTGATATTCTCAGCAACTCATTCGTGTCTGACGAAGAAGCTAAAGATTCTTTAAAAAAACTAATGCAATATTGCAAAGCAAAATCGATACCCTACCTTACTGAAAAATTACAAGATTTACGTGAAATTACGGATTATATTAATAATAGCTTTGAAAAAGTTTAACATAACTGATAAATGCAAAGATCGTGATGACTAGTTGTGATATTATTAATTATGGTAAAAGATAATTTTTCGTTTTTTTCTTTACTGAAACATTTAAATTAAAATAATTTTTTATTTGTCTCAGACGAAAAAAATTTCGCAAAAATAAATTTATAAGTTATATGATGAAAAATAATCTTTGAGTTTGAATTTGAATTTGAATTGTAGTTTTGCCGGGCACTCAGCTATCTGCCATTGTGCCCGGGCCCTACGAAGGGCAATTCATATAAAGAGAGTCCGTTCGTGAAGTCCTGCCTCTTTCGCAAAGAGCAGCAGTTCACTCACTTTAACCTCTCCGAGCTTAACACTGCCTTTAGCTCTCACTCTCAGGATGTCCTCTCTGGCTTCTCTGAGGGGTTCGCATTTGGCTAGCAATTGCAGAGGTGTTTCTGCCTCCTTTTTGCATCTGTGACATGTTGTTTCCACGGTTATGACCATTTTTTCCAGATGCTTAGCCGTGGTCCAGTGTCCCGTTATCATACCAACAGTCAGCCTTAGCTGGTTTCTGTTTAGATTGATAAGGTCTGTCCCATCCATCTTTGAAGGTCCATTAAAGAGGGCCCTAGTGTGTAGAAGGCCTGTTCCTGTAAGCCACATGTTCTGGAACTTTGCTTGGGTTCTTTGGTCCAAGAAGCTTTTGATAAAACAGGAAGACAGAGGTACTGGGCTTATGGGAAGTGTACTTGTGTGACAAGCTCCTTTCCTTGCCAGGTCGTTGGCCCTCTCATTGCCTTTAAGTCCACTGTGTCCTGGGACCCAGACAAGATTGACGCGATTGGTTTTAGCAAGCTGCTGCAGGAGCTCAATATAGTCGTGTACCAACCTTGAGGTCACTACCTCTGACGGTGTGAGAACTGCTTGGCTGTCACTGCAGATGTATATATGCCTGTTCCGGTGTTTTAGGTTTATTATATGTTCAACACAGGCCCAAATGGCATATATCTCTGCTTGAAAGATTGTGGCGGTGTGGCCCAATCTTCGAGTTTCCTCCGTTTTGGGCCCCATCGCTCCAATAGCCTTTTTTGTGAGAGGAGGGGAAATGCGTTTACGCACCCCCCGCAGCGGCGGGGGAATGTGGGACTCAGCGGCCGTGACGCGGCCGCAATACCCACTAAAACCCCTCCTCTATCTCCTTCATCGTCCTTACCGGAAAGGAGCGGAACTGTTTTTCACACTACTTCATCTCCTTCCGGGCCCGTCCCTTGAAGTATCGAGGTGTGGGTGTAAGGTTCTCCAGCTTCATTGGTCTCCTCCCTTTCTCTTTCATTTCCTCTCTTCCTCATCCCTATGGTTTTTTTTTCTCCCTGGTGAATCTCTTAGCAGTTTGAAGTAGAAAGGAAACAATATAGGTGTCCATAGCTTAAAAGGTAAGTTCATAAATAAGATATAGAATAAATAAAATAGAAATAAATACTAAAATAGATAAATAGTAATAAGTTAAAATAAATAGTCAGAGTAGTTAAAATGTATAAATAGTAATATGTATAAAATTAATAAGTTAGATATAAATTAGATTAAATTAAACTTAGTCAATATTTAAGAAGTTTTTTTTGTTTTTTTTTAACCTCGATTGTGTCCCTTCTATCTCAAACCTCTTTTCTTTTCCCATGTCCTTTCATCATCTTCCTTCCCTTTCATTATCTTTACGATCATCCTTGAGATCCTCTTCCATTTTTCTTCATCCTTTTCCATTTCTGCGATTATGTTGCCTTTTTCCAGTGTAACTCCGAGTTCTCCTTCTACCTCCATCCTGTATTGAAGCCATCTCTCGCATCCGAAGAACGTATGTTCTGCAGAGTCAACGACCCCACAGCCATACCAACAGTTCTCGTCGTTTGTTTTTCCTATCCTTTTCCTGAATTCATTGAAGATTCCATGTCCGGTTAAAAACTGGGTCAGGTAATGGTTTATCTCCTTCCACTTTCTTTCTTTCCATATGCTGACTTTGGGAATCAGTTCGTGGGTCCATCTACCCTGCGGGGCACTGTCCCACTTTTCCTGCCATTCCCTCTTGATCTCCTTCCAAGTTTCTTTTTCCATTTCCGTTTCCTCTTCCTCACCTGTGGCGCTGAGTCCTCTCTTCCTCCTCCTTTTCCCCATGTCCTTTCTTTTCCTTATTATTGATTTACCTTTTCCCATCAATTCTATTGGTAGTATGCCCGTTATAACGCACAGTGCCTCTCTGGATACTGTGCGGTATGCTCTGGCAACCCTTCCCAGTCCCATCCTCTGTGCCTGAATCAGTGCTCTCCTGTTCATTTCTAATTTCGTAGCCTTTTCCATCCATAACTCTGAGCCGTAGGAGATAATCGCATCCATTGCCCAGTAGTAGGCTCTCCTGCCCCGATTTCCTGGACCACCGATGTTAGCTGTTATCCTCTGCAGTGCACCCATAGTTCGCATCCCCTTTTCAGTTACTGCCTCCACGTGATTCCTAAAGTTATTCCTCTTATCCAACAGTATTCCTAAATATTTGAGACACTTTTCTTCCTTTAACTCGCTTCCTAACAAATTTAACCTAAAATCTTCCACTCCTCTTTTCCTATTCGTAAAAATAAATTTAGACTTCTCAGCCGCTATTTCCAAACCCTTCCCCTCTAGACACTCTTGAATTATCCTTCCTACTAACTCTGTTTTATTTTTCAGGGCTTCCAGTGATGTTTCCGATACAAGGATCACGATGTCGTCCGCGTATCCAACTAGTTCCACATTAGAAGGCATCTTTAAGGTAAGTAGGCCATCGTAGACCAAATTCCAAATAATGGGTCCGATGACAGACCCCTGTGGTACTCCCTTATCCATAGACATTGTTATCTTTCCTTCCATAGTGTGGTATATGATTTCCCTCCTTTTAAAGTATCCCTCGATGATCCTTTGTAGATATCCACTGAAATTCCTATCCTTCACCGTCTCTCTTATACCTTCCCATCTTAGGCTGTTAAACGCATTCCTTACGTCTAGCGCCAGGACTATCCCAAATCTTTGCGCGTTATTTATCGTATTGATCCTCTCCAGAACTCTTCCTAAGGCGTCCAACGTCGACCTCCCCTTCCTGAATCCATGTTGGTTTTCCGCTAGTCCATCCTCCCCTATTTCCTTAATTATCCTTTCCTTGATAAGGTACTCGAACAGCTTCGCCCATGCGTCTATGATGCACAGCGGTCTGTAGGTTGTTTCATCGCTTTCCTTCTCCCTTTTCTTCTTGATTAAGATTAGTTTCTGCATCCTCCATCTCTTAGGTAATTCTTCTCTCCTTAGGCATATATTCATGATTTCCGTAATGTCCCTTGTCCTCTTTTCTGCCAGAATCTTAACAATTCCTCCAGGGACTCCATCATTTCCTGGTGCCTTTCCCGACCTTAATTTCTTTGCAGCATCCTTAACTTCCTCCTCACAGAATCTAATCTTGTCCCAATCCTCTTGGTTGAGAGGGTCTCGTTCCTCTGTTCTATTCCCTTGTAGACTATGTCCTTCGTTCCTCTCCTCTTCCCTAGGGAAAAGTTTAGCGATGACCTCCATAGCCTTATCCTTACCCAATCTGGGGGAGCCATCTTTCCTTTGACCTTTCTCATTACCATCTTATAGGCATTTCCTCAAGTGTCCTTCTCCAGATCGTCACACATCTGCTTCCATACCTTACCCTTACTGTCATTTATCTTATATCTTAATTCCTTGCATGCTCTTCTGTACTCTCCTTTCTTTTCCATCTGTCCTTGTTCATTTTTCCGTGTGCTTCTCTGCCAAATCCTTCTGGTCCTTATTACCTCCTTTCTGGCTTCCGCGATCTCATCGTTCCACCATGGATTAGCTTTATGTCCGAAAAGTGACCCCTGTTTAACCTTTTTCATTGTGCTGTCACATATCCTATCCGTACGTTCTAGGAAGTCTTCCACATTTCCCATGGTACCTTCTTTCCCGTCGAATTCCAGCCTATCTATTTCCTCTATTAGTTTTTCCTTATTTAAGGTCCTTATATTCCACCTTTTACTCGTAGATTTTTGTCCTCCTCCTTTCCTTGTTTCCTCTATTTGGTGTGAAATATACAAATGGTCCGATGCCGTGTAGGTTTCTAAAACTTTTGTTTCTACTTTCAGGTTGTTTGCAGTGTAGCTGAGGATATCGATGTTAGATTTTCCTCCGTTCCTGTGGTAAGTATATTTCCCTCTATTATTCTTAGGTGTATGTCCCAAATCGTCCATCAATTCCATCGTGATTCTTCCTCTTCCATCCGTTTTCTTAGATCCCCAGCATCCGGCCTTGGCGTTAAAGTCACCGGCAATAATCCGTGGTCCTTTTATTTCCTTTAACTTCTCCTTCATCTCGTCAATCCTCTTTTCGAAGTCTTCCATCCTCATATTCGGCGAAAGGTAAGTACTGACTAGGTAAGTATTTCCTACCCTAATTCCCACAAAACCTTCTCCTCTTACCGTTTCCTCTTCTTTGATTTCCAAAATCTTACTGCCCATTACCCAAATTCCTGCTTTTCAGCTATAATCCAGATACCATCCATCGTTCCTATGGTAGGGTTCCGAAATTATCGCGACGTCCAACTTTTGCTCGCATATCCTTTGATAAAGGAGGTCTTGTGCGAGCTTGCAGCCGTTCAGGTTTATCTGAATAGCCTTCACGCCCTCGAATTAAATTCTTCCTTTAATTTCCTCATCCAACTCCTGTAGCCAGGGCACCTAATGGATCCTGCGACGTGTTTTATCTCCTCACCGTTTTTCCCTTCCTTTTTGCAATTGCAGCATTCTGGAGTTTCCTTACATCCCATCATCGAATGCCCTTCTCTCCCGCATCTCCTACACCTTTCCTTGCCATTTATCTGCTCCCTGCAAATAGACGACTGGTGGCCTAGTGCGTGGCAGCGGAAACATCTTACCATCTTTGGAAGTGGGATGATCCTGGCTTTCACCATTCCTATCCTCATATTCCCTGTCCTTTTAACCGACTCCAGGTATTTCCAAGGTGCTTCCAACACCGCCACTTGGTCACCTCTAATCGTCCTCCTCATCACCTTCATCCTAACTTCTCCTTCCTTGATGTTTAGGCCCTCCTTGATCCTTAAGAGCACCTCATCCCTAGTGATGATCGGGTCAAGGTCTCTGATCTCGATGTCGAAATTCTTTTGTAGGACCTTGACCTCCTTACTCTCTCCTAAGGCCTTTTTGACTTCCTCGCTCATCCTTTGCGTACTTCCTTTCCTCGATATTTCAATTAGGAGGTGTCCGTTCCTTGTCCTTCTCACTTTCTCTATGTCTCCCATCCTTTCCTTTCCAGCCTCTGCTATCCTTTTATATGTCGCTAAGTAATCCTCCCCTTCCGGAATTTTCACCATCACGGCTTCCTTCTTGTTTCTATCGTACAACCTCCTCTCTTGCTCAATTCTTCTTTCATTCCTCATTGCTTCTTCTTTCTCCTTAATTTCTATTAGTTTCTTTTCTTTTAACTTCTTCCTCCTTTCTTTCTTAGTCTCATATAGTCTAAACCTCTCTCTTTCATCAGTGTCCAAACTATCCTCTTCCTGCGAGTCAGTGTCCTGCTCCTGTGTCGTGAATCTTTTACTCTTCCTGATCTTTCGAACCTCCGTGTCTTCTCTCCTTACATCTTTAGTTTTCCTCTTTTTGGTTTCTTCGTCTCCTTGGGGGGTTCTTTCCTTTCTTTTTGCCCTTGTGACGTTCGCGTAGCATCTGTCCAATCCCGGTATGACCTGAGTTTCCCTTTCTTTACTTTCCTTGTTCCTTTCCTTTCCTTTGTCTTTTTCCTCCTCTCTCTTTATCCTTTGTATAATGTTTAGTAGGATCTTTTCCGTGGCTTCCAATCCTTTGGCCATTTCACCACAACGATCCTTCATTTCCGACCTGATGTTTTTTGGAACTGGATATTCCATAACTACTTTGTTTTGTAAATACACCTCCTGAACGTATTCCAGAGCATATCTTACTCCAGCTATAATCGAATCCTCCTTTTCAATTTCCATATCCCAGTTCCTTTCTTCTCTTGGTGATCTTAATGTTTTCCTTTTAACCACTCTTTCCCGTGTTAGTAGTCTCACTCCCGCTTCCTATCCTTTGGGCTCTCCTACTCCCCCGTGATCGTCTTCTCCGGTGTACGTTTGTTCTGAAGTACTTGCTTCTTCCTCCTCGAAACTTGAGTTTTCCGTAATTTCTTCTCCGCCTACCGTCTTTGTTTTTATGTTTGTAATAAATTTTTTCATAATGGCTACCAGGGCCTAGGTTTCATGGTGGGAAAAGATGTCAACCCGGGTAGAGCCCCCTTACCCGGGCAAGGCTAATTACTCTGGAGGGTCGCCAGGTACTCCAGAGGGATCGTTTACGACTACGCTATTTAGACCGCCCCCGTAGCCATGCATCCCTCGGCACGATGCCATTCCACCTTGGATTGAGGCGTGAATGCGTGTGTGTGTGTGTGCGTGTCGTGTTGTTGGATGAGTGTGTGTGTATGGAGTGTGATTGCGATGGTGGTGCAAAATGCCGAGTAGAAAAGAAATTAAAAAGAAACCCGAAAAACAAAAACTCAAAAGATAGTCTAATAGTAGAAAGGTAAGTAAGGTAGGTAAGGTAAGTAGAGAAGGCTGAAAAGAAAGCTGAAAGAAAGGAGCTGAAAGGAGTGCTGAAAAGAGAAGAAGCTGAAAGGAGAGCTGAAAAGAAAGGTTAGTAGTTAGATAGCATGCAATACAAACCATAGACCTGAAAGAAAAAGCTGAAAGAAAAGCTGAAAGAAAAGCTGTAAGAAAAGGCTGAAAGAAAAGCTGAAAATAAATGGTTGATGAATGATTAATGACTTATGACTAGTGGTGGTTCTTCGCAGGACCATTCACTACGGCGTGATCCCACCACCTGGTCCTCCCAGGCCACACCAACGAGGAGGTGCCCACCATCGCGGCCCCGCTCCAATAGCCTGCTCCTGCCCCCCTCTTGTTTCTGGACCCATCTGTGTACCAGACTGATCCTTTAGCGGACAGGAAGTGCAGGTGGTTCTCTAGCCAGTCCTGCCTATCAGGGAAGAAAACTTTGTAGTCGATTCTGAAATGGTAGCTATTGGTGCAGCGATCGCCCCCTAGGGTTAGGATCTCTTCGAGATCCCGTCCCCTTAGGATTGCCGCATGCTCCTGTCTAGCTCCCTTCCAGAAACCTCCAAATCGCAGTCTTATGGCGGTTTTCACCGCCAAGGCCTCTGCTTGAAGATGTGGTGGCGCCATGTTTAATAGTGCCCCCATTGCTAAGGTAATCTTCATGGCTCCCGTGATCCCTAGCATTGCGAGTCTGTAGACTTTAGAAAGTGCCTTCCTATTGGTTTTCAGCTTTAAGGCTGGCCACCAGACAAAGTAGGCGAACGTGAGTTGTGGTACCAGGATGGCTGTGTGTATCCATCTTACTATAATAGGTTTGAGGCCCCACGTTTGTCCAAACATCCTCCTGCAAACCCAGAAGGTGGCAGTTGCCTTCTGAACTTGTTTGGTGATGTGGCTGTTCCAGCTGAGTTTACTATCCAAGGTGACGCCTAAGTAGCGTACCTCCCTGGAGAACTTCAGCTTGGTGTAGTAAATTGAGAGCGCTTTGATAGCCAACTACCTCTTTCTGGTGAATAGCACCATCTCCGTCTTTTCAGGATTGACCTTAAGTGATCGGGATGTACACCATTCCTGAATGTGGTTGAGAGCTCTTTGTACTCTCCACCTCATCTCTTCTGAACTGGTTCCTCTGACAAGTACAGCCACGTCGTCAGCATAGCTTATTACGTGGAGCCCTAGTCTCTCCAGTTTCACTAGAAGCTCGATAATGACCATGATCCACATGAGTGGGGAGGAGACGCCGCCTTGTGGGCAGCCTCTCTTCACCCGAGCTTTGACAATGTCGTTAAGCTCAGTGGTCACTAATCTTGATCTCAGCATTTTATAGCTCCACCTCGTAATGGATTTCTCCACTCCAAAGTTATCCGCTGCTTCACAAATTGACTCAAAGGGTGTGTTATCGAACGCCCCTTCTATGTCAATAAAAATCTTTGAGTTACTTTCTTTATCTAAAAAGATAATTTAAAATAATTTATTATTTTTATAATAAGCAAAAAATTTACCAAAAATAGTTTTATAAGTTTTTTCATTAAAAAGAAAGTTTAATTTACTTTTTTCATCCAAACAGATCATTTAAAATAATTTATAATGTATGTTATAAAGAAATCATACAAAAATTAATATATGTTAATTTATATAAAGGAATGTTTCAGTTTATTTATCTCAAAAGATAAAACTGTTCAACACGATTTTTGTTCTCGAATATCCAATGGGTGATCCTCGTAGAGTTGGTCATCGTAAACACGAATTCGTCGGCAGAATTGCTCCATCACCCTCAGTTTTTTAGTAAAATGAGTTTTTGTAAAAACACCAAATTTTGGCAGAAAATGAGGTATTACGCGAAAAGTATAAACGCTACGAAGTTGAAATTGGCCTCAAAAGATAGAGGAAAACATGCCGAATATTTTAGTATATATATTTATCAAAATTTGTTATTGTAAATAGTAACAAATGACCGTCAAAATTTAAAAAAGAGCGGATGGGCGAACTTGCTATGTTATACTTTTACATTTTTATCAAAATTTATTTATCTAGGACAAATTTGCTATACTGGATCGCATTCCTTAGACATTTCTGAAGCGAAAACTGCCCCCAAAAGTTTTGGGAACAGTTTTCAATCCCGAAGGGTCGAAAAAATATCCGTCGCGAACGTGTATCGGCGTATCGTCGCCATGCTGCTATTCCACGCGGGCCTGCTGTGCGACAGTGCCGTAACTACGCGTTATCGACGCCGATCTGACAGTACCATCCGAAGGGCGCTCAACTCTGATAAATATAAATGATCAATTGTTTTTCATTAATTTTTGATTAAAAATATTATTTATAATTTGGTCACCGAATTATAAAACACGTTTTAATTAATTTTAATTGATCTACAAATGCTGCCTGCTGGAATGATGAAATGAAATGCTGCATTTTGGCATTTCGTTACAAGAAAATATTATTGGAATTATAATATTCTTGTTCTTTTTTAAAAAATATCGTTGTTTATAACAATAATACAATACGACCTTCCAACAAGCGGATAATACAGTATAATGAGCATTCGTCGGGATGTTAACAGAAATGTTCTCTGGAATTTTCATAACAAATAATTCATAGAAAAAATTCCCGACAAGGAAATGTGTGATCCGCCGTGCCCTAGACATCGAATTGATCATATTGTATTATTGTTACAAACAACGATATTTTTTAAAAAAGAACAATTATATTATAGTTCCAAAAATATTTTCTTGTAACGAAATGCCAAAATGTAGCATTTCATTTCATCATTTCAGCAGGCAGCATTTGTAGATCAACTAAAATTAATTAAAACTTTTTTTATAATTCGGTGACCAAATTATAAATAATATTTTTAAACAAAAATTAATGAAAAACAATTGATCATTTATATTTATCAGAGTTGAGCGCCCTTCGGATGGTACTGTCAGATCGGCGTCGATAACGCGTAGTTACGGCACTGTCACACAGCAGGCCCGCGTAGAATAGCAGCATGGCGACGATACCCCGATACACGTTCGCGACGGATATTTTTTCGACTCGTCGGGATTGAAAACTGTTCCCAAAACTTTTGGGGGCAGTTTTCGCTTCAGAAATGTCTAAGGAATGCGATCCAGTATAGCAAATTTGTCCTAGATAAATAAATTTTGATAAAAATCTAAAAGTATAACATAGCAAGTTCGCGCATCCGCTCTTTTTTAAATTTTGACGGTCATTTGTTACTATTTACAATAACAAATTTTGATAAATATATATACTAAAATATTCGGCATGTTTTCCTCTATCTTTTGAGACCAATCTCAACTTCGTAGCGTTTATACTTTTCGCGTAATACCTCATTTTCTGCCAAAATTTTGTGTTTTTACAAAAACTCATTTTACTAGAAAACTAAGGGTGATGGAGCAATTCTGCCGACGGATTCGTGTTTAGGATGAGCAACTCTACGAGGATCACCCATTGGATATTTGAGAAAATAAAAAAAGTTCAAATTTGTTGAACAGTGTAATTTGAAATAATTTATTTAAAAAAAATTTACGTTATACGTCTTGAAAATAAAATGATTATTTATACCAAAGCTATTTATGCCAAAGTTCAATAAAAGATTGAATTTATATCTGAGAACAAAATCGTATCAATATTTATTTAATCCTTTTTAAACTAACTTTAAGTTTTACAATACATCATATCTCCGATAAACAAAAAGTTTCGGCTAATTTGTAGAAAAAAATGAGTTATGAAGTCTTTTTCAAAACCTTTTCGCTTTTCGTGCCAGCTAGGTTATATTTTGCCACCATTTTATTTACCCCTTCTACCCGTATTAACAAAGATGAGCACATACGGCTGTCTCGTTCTGACCAAGAAGTAGAGGGGGAAAAAAGTTTAGTGACATACCTCGATTCAATTGTCAAATTTTTAGAACTGTGCCCCCGAGGTGTCAATCGATTCGAGGTTCCACTGTACTATCAAATGTTTCTATGTGTTTCATATCTGAAGAAAAGCCATCTGGTCTAAAAAGTAGTACAGAAGGGTTAAGTAGAGTGGCATGTGCTAACGCTTCCGGAACATTTAACACTAAACCTACCAAGGCAGTCAAAAGACCGCTTCCAAAATATTTTCTAAAAATTATCTAAATTAATAGAGTAGCCATGGAGTAAATATTCCACTTCCCTAGTAGCACAAAATATTGTATACACATTCATATAATATTAAAAAGAGATTCAATCTTTTTTTAATATTTAAATATACATACAATATTTATTTCATATTTAGAAACAAATATTTTTTTTTAAATATGCAGAAAATATCCATTTCATGTTACGAGAAAAATATGTTTTTCTGAATATTAAACAAATCTTTATTTAATATTAGAAATAGAATATTTTTTCCTAGTATACAGATAATATTTATTTCATATTACGAAGAAAATATTTTTTTCTTATTATAAAATGAATCTTTATTTAATATTAGAAATAGAATATTTTTTCCTAGTAAACAGATAATATTTATTTCATATTACGAAGAAAATATTTTTTTCTTACTATAAAATGCATCTTTATGTAATATTAGAAAGAGAATTTTTTTAAACATGCAGGAAATATTTTGTGTTTATCATGGATGAATATTGGTTCCAGAATATGATATGAAGTAAATTTTTTACTTTTAATTTACTTTGGATTCGTGTTTGTCACGTCATCGACATTTATTTATATTATAAGAACATTAATGTAACAATTTGATTGAAATAGTTGAATAAATTGAATTGACAAAACAAATGATTGCACTGTCAGATTAAAAAGTTCGTAGCAACAGACTCCCTATAACATTTCTGGAACCTGTTCGGGTCTAAACAGAGTCTGGAAACTAGACTCGCGGAGAACAGAGATCGATTTTGCCGAAATCCTGCTCAAAACCCCGAGGAGTTTTTCAATATAGCTCAAAATTGTTATATTAGTATTATTTGGATCGCTGATTAAGAATCCGAACTCAGAATTTCCAAAAACAAAATGGCAGCTTGAATATGGCGGGTGCGAGTATCGAAAAATTGTCGGATCGGCACGAAAATTAGTATTCTTATATTTTTCTGGCCGCTAATTAAGAATCCGAATTCAAAAAATTAAAAAATAAAATGGCGGATTCAATATGGCGGACATCTGTATAAAAAAGTGTTTAGTTGCGCGCCAGAATTGGTATTCTAATGTTTTTTGAGCCACTAATTACAAATCTGAAACAAAAATTTCCTAAAATATTCTGATGGATACAAAATAACAATAAATAATGCATTGCTTCACGGATGGCGGTCAGCGGAACAGTCGTCCGCAGCAATAGGTATATTGCTGTCTCGAAATAAAACTATCAAACTACCAGTGTCTAGTTAACCCCCCTTGAACTTTCAACGCGACGAAATAAATATATTATTTTGTCAATTACCAAAGTGCCTGTAGAGTAAGATTAACAGTATTCATTAAGTAAGGCAAAATAACCCGGCCCTATGTCATAAATGCACTTTCTCGAGCATGGCGCGCGCGACAAACAAATTAAGAATAACTCGTATAGTCGCAAGAAAGCTCAACGAGGTCTTCTTCGGGAAACTTCAAACTTGAATTTAAAAAAAAATTACGGTGGCATTTTAGAGCGTTCACAACTATTTCATTAGCAAAAGGGAAAAAATGTATAGGTATTACATTCTGTACCATCACAGTTGTAAAATATTAAATAAAATAATAAAACAATAAAGATATTTATAAATCAAATGTATGATAAATAGCTACCAATATTGAAAAAGTGTATGGTACTTTAATTTTACATTGAAAACGTATTCTCAATTTCGACGTGAAAACGTTACCTTCATTATTCAAGTGCCAAATTTGACATTGCATATCTCTAAGAGCATTGTTCGATAAAAATTTTTATGAATGGAAAACGACGCTCTGATGTGTTACATATCAAACGCAATTGCCAGATTTTGAAAATCATTACGAAAATGTTTGGGGTTTTGGCCAGAATTTTGGCGAAATCGACCACTGCGCGTCGCCCCAGCGTTTGGAGTTTGTCTCGATTTCGTGTGGTGTTCTTGAAAGACGACGGGTGTTTGGCAAATGTCTCGTCGCCCGGTCGCATTACAAGGAACAGATTATTTAACGTATTGATAGCCTCTGAACTATAAATTAGATCCGTGACTAAGTTGTAGCAAAGTCGTTAATGACCCGCCGTCACGGTATTGCATAGATTTTAAAACGAGACAAACGTATTCTTAAAAAATCTGGCCACAGAGTGGAGAAGATATTGCATCTCCTGCTAAGGTACCTCTGAGAGGGTCTTACCCCATGACTTTGAAAGAATACACATCGCTAATATATAGTTTCCAAAAATCTAACATAATATTAATTACATGCTTCATTAAAAAAGTAGATTTTTAACTAAGTAATTTTTTAAATAGAAGTTTATCTCGTCCAATAATTTTATAATTTGATATACGATGTATATATCTTTATTTTTAATATTTGAGCATTAATAACTCTAAAAAGTAATGAATATAACAGTAAGTTTCGCATGGCTCAGCAAGGAAGCACATCACGCACTAAACCATAGTTCCCGAGTTCGAATCCCGTCCCAGCTGCATAAAAATTTCTGAATTGTGTCAAAGGTTTTTTCGAAGACAAAGTGCAATATTCTCGCAAGCAGTGCAAGCAAGTTGTTGATGTTACATACCGAAAGAGATTTTTTTTATAACTTTTTCTTAAATTTGAAGATTTTATTGAACGTTATTTAAATATTGAATTTATATTTTTCAAATATTGGATTTACATTTTTTAAATATCTTGTTTATATTTTCTGACCATTTATTTGACATTGTTTTTATATCTATAGAATATTTAAAACTAATATTTATTTCATATTAAAAAGTGTCGCCAAAAAAATATTATTTTAATATTCGAAAAGGTTATTGAATAAATATTTGTGTGCTACTAGGGTTCTATCTTACAAAACCAAAATTATTTAATTAATTATCTTCTTTTTCACTCCACTTCTCTTTGTATAAAGTCGTTATTGAGTATATTTAAATTTTAGTAGATGTAACGTCGGTAGTTTTAGTGTTAAACTACCATTAGTAGTTATTGGAAAATCAGGTCACCCTCGGGCACTAAAAAACATCAAGTCATTACCAGCGTTTTATAAACATCAAAATAAGGCACGGATAACAAAGAAATTATTCTCATCTTGATTTGACAACGAATTCATTCCACAAGTTAAGGAATTTTTACGATCAGTTGGGCTTCCCTATAAAGCTCTTCTATATGTAGATAATTGTGCCTCTCACGTGCTGGAAAATTTTAGTAAAGATAGTATTTCAATAATGTTTTTTCCTCCGAATACAACGTCCTTGATCCAACCAATGGATCAAGGATGTTTACAGAATTTAAAATTGTTGTATAAGGAACATTTGATGGATTACATACTAGATAGTATTGAAGACACTAATTCCACTGGCACACAAAAAAAATTAAGTAGAATGTGGTCTCAATAAAGTTTCGATTCATATTCAGCGGATCGAAATACATGAAAATCACGCTTAGTTTAGTTCCAAAAAATTTTTTTATCATTAAAACTGCCGATTTTCATCATTTTAACGGTTTTTCGAAGTTTTCTCGAAATTTCGAGGGTGTAGGGGTCAAACTGACCTCGAATTCGGATTCAGCGGACCAAAATACGTACCCGTAGGTAGGTCCGGTCAAATGCACATTCTACTTAATTTTTTTTGTGTGCCGGTGTTCTTTGCAAAGGGTCTAGCAGAATAAGGGGGTTGTACCGTGAGTTCAATCGTTCTCGCGATACGTCACGTTTTAAATTAATAAACCGTGACTGATTTTGTCAATTTATTTTAACAGAAAACATTTACATCAACAATCAGAGTTAACAAAAGATAACACACACTTAACAGTTGTTGAATTTAAGTACTATTAAAGGCCATTGCCTATCGAACTACAAAAGACGGTTGAAATTTTGTGAAAATGATGTACAGTGGTTGAGTGTTCGCACGAGACTGAATTTTTATGTTAAAGGTGAAAAAATCCTGCACGAGTGACTGTTCCCCTCCACCGACTGGTTACGTCCCCAGAAACCGGGTTGTGCGCCTCCCGGAAGTGGCGGAATGTCCTTGTAATTGTAATTATTACTAGAATTCCGAGAGTGCGCAAAAGATTTAGGCGGGATCGCTACGTTTCCTTGGACTGGTGGAGGGAACGGCGGTCTGGGCCCAGGGTGGCACGGATCAGGTTGACCCTCGGCGGAAGGCCTGCGTGCACGTGTAGGGCGGCAGGGGGTGACTTGTCGGCGCAGGCGAAGGTTTATGATACGCCTATTGCTATTGAGGAAAAGAGGAGTCAGAGTCCGTACTTAGTCTTAAGACCCTCACTCTCCTTGATAGTTAAGAATTTGGTGAACACATGTTGACGTTAATTTAATGCTCCTCAAAAATAGCCAAGTTGCTCGTACCTTAAACCTATTATTTACGCGGGACCGGACAGCTGCGTGCCAGGGAAATAATTTTATGCTATTGTAAAGAAAATATTGAAATGAACGTTGTAGTATAAAGTAATGAGAACTAACGGGACCTGCGACCCTGTCAGCCTTTGAATTCTAAGTTTCCTGGACATGCATTGTCTGTTTTTAAAGTAAAGATTCCGCGAAATAATTAAACGCCTGCGCTCGATGGCTTACGGATTTAGCGAATTCTACGAAGATGAAACTGATTCACAGATGAAACCGAACAGGGGTCAAAAGTGCCCTTGAGCCGATTTTATTCGACGATGAGTCATTCGATAGGTGATAATGAAAAACCATTGCACATAAATTTTTAATCCGATACCTTCACCGGGAGGGTAGCTATAGGGTAAAATCTAAAAATCAGTTTTTGCCTCATTTTCCCCAATTAATGTGGTGCAAAAATTCCAACAAAATTCTGTCACATTCTAAATATGAATGCACACGTTAGGGATTTTTTTTGAGATTTTTCCTTTGCAAGTTCCACTCAGGAAAAATGAAAAACCAATAAAAAAATTTTTTAACATCGAATTCATATTGAAATCTTCCGAGCACAACTTTTTCCTTTTTACAGTAGTTGCATAATGTTATCATTGTTATACCCTAATTTTTTCAGATTTTTTGAGTACGGTGCATCACGGTCGGAAAAATCAAAACCCGATTTCTGGGACATATTGTGGGTTGAAACTCGCCCATTATCTGCCATACTTGTATGATTTTAATACAGTATGTTCATATTGTGACCTTCAATGTTTCTGCACAGAAATATGTAGATGTTAAAGAACAGGGTCGGAATAATTAAATAAATTGCTGTTTGTATGGTCTTTATAACCTAGAATTTTAACCGTTCTTTCAAAAGCATCAATGGCGCAGTGGCTATGGTGTCTGCCTGTGGAATCGCTGGACACTTTTTTGTCGCGGGTTCCAATCTCCATGTGGGACTTAAGATTTTTTCTTCCATTTTTTTTTTATATTAAAGGAATAGCAATATTCAGTGGTACCAATGATTTCACGACCTGTTTAGATAGTAGTAGTGACAGTGGTAGTGACATTGTACGTATCGTACGAAATACTACTAAGCAACTGGTGATTAACGAAGAATCCGATGATGAAGATTACAATCACCAACCTCAGTTGTGGGTCTGGAAAAAAAACGACAACCAACAAAAAATATGGCAATATATGGAGATTCCAAGAATAAAAGAGGCAACGTTAGATCATTTGAGTACAAGCAAAAAGGAAATGAGCGTTTTTATTGTAATATTTCATAGTGTATTTTGGGAAAATATTGTGACGGAGACAAATCTATACGCGGAACAAGTAATAAACAATGAAAATAAAAGACGAAAAATTGATGAACCTTGGTCTCCTGTTGACTGTGATGAAATAAAAATATATATTGCGCTTTGTATAATTGCGGCTGAAGTAAAGAAACCTGCAATTCAAATGTACTGGTCTAAGAGCGCCGTTATTGAAACTCCAATATTTAGAGAAACGATGCCGTACAGAAGATTTTTACAAATAAGTAGATTTTTGCATTTTACAAATAATAATATGGCGAACAGAAGTGATAAAGTAAACAAAATAAAACCCGTGATAATTTTTTTTAATCAACAATTTCAAGAGATATATACAATGCAAGAGGACATTGCAATTGACGAATCATTAATCAAATTTAAAGGACGCTTATCCTATAAACAATACAATCCGTCAAAAAGAGCGAGATTTGGTATAAAAGTTTATAAATGATGTGAGTCAAGTTCAGGTTACTGCTACAGTTTCAAAATATACACTGGCAGTGACAAAATACATACTACAGACAATGTTTTGAACAATAATTTATTTCACATACACCAGACAAAATTAAACCACAGCCAACACCGCTGAATTGTACAACAATTATTCTAACAAAGCGTCGTAAACTAAAGAATCGCGAAGTGCGCGAATTTACAGTATTCGGAAAGGATTCGCAAGTGGCGAATAATGAAATGAAGCGAGTTACGAGTTTTAGCGTTTGCGAAATACAGCGAAATGAGGCAGAGGACGAGAAAGCGATGACTTTTGTTGATTTAGGAGAAAGGAAGTAGGTGGGGATTAAGGACCGGTAGGGAAGAATATTTAAAGAGGGTACATGATCGGGGACAAGGTAAGGAGGAAGATAGAAAGAGAACGGAAATTAGATGAGACAGATAAGAGAGAGAGAGAGAGAGAAATTAACGGTAGGTAAACATGAGAGCGGCAGGCAATAGAGGTAGAAAGAGAAAGAGCGACAACATCGAACAGCTGATTTGAAACCAGCCGTTCGATGGGAAAAAGGAGAGGATTAAGCAAAGTAGACGGGAATTTAAAGAGAAAGGAAAGAGAAGGAAAGGATAGGTAAAGAATATGAGAATCCTCAACATTCCGCCCGCCTTCGTCGGTCGACGAATAAAGAGGTAACAATTAGTTAAGACTCGTTAGTACGCATAGGAAGTAATACAAGTTTCGCGATGGGACGTTTCAGAATAGAACGAGCAGTTTTAATATCGGCAACACGTACGTAGCCGTCTGCTCCGGGATATGTTTGAATTACGCGGCCCAAAGGCCATTTACTAGGAGGAGTAGTTTCGCAGCGGATAAGGCAGAGATCGCCGAGTTGAATGTTACACTGTTCCGTTGTCCATTTCCGTCGCGATTGCAAAGATTGGAGGTACTCCTGAGCCCATCGTATCCAGAAATGCTCCGTAAGCTGTCTTATTTTTTGCCAACGAGACAGATGCGAAGTCGGCACATCGGAAATATTAGGTTCTGGCACAAGTGTGAGCGGGGCGCCAATGAGAAAATGACCAGGGGTCAATGCGTTGAAATCCTCGGGGTCGTCGCTGAGGGCCAGTATGGGCCTTGAGTTGAGGCAGGCTTCCACCTGCGCGAGGAAAGTGGACATCTCTTCGTAGGTGAGAAGAGTGTCTTCCAGTACCCGTCGAAGATGGTGTTTGGTGGATTTAACGGCTGCCTCGACTAACCCGTTCATGTGAGGTGCGGCTGGAGGGTTGAAGCGCCACGTCGTGCCACCCTGAGCGAGAGTGGATATAATCTCTTGCGAGCTGCAAGTTGCGGCTCGGAAAAGTCGTCGTAGCTCAGCGTCGGCACCGATAAAATTAGTACCGCAATCGGATGTGAGGGTAGCGCAGATGCCACGGCGAGCTGTGAAGCGCTTGAACGCAGCTAAGAATGCGTGGGTGGAATAGTCAGAAACGACCTCAAGATGCACAGCTCGAGTTGCGTGACATACAAAGACGGCGATGAAGCCCTTATACGTTTTGTAGCCTCTACCGTGATGAATCTTTAGAGCCATAGGCCCAGCGTAATCCAGGCCTGAGTGGAGAAATGGGCGAGTCGGAGTGACTCGTCGCTCTGGAAGATCGCCCATAAGTTGCGTAGGAGGTGAAGAGCGCCACTTCAAGCAAGGTAAACATTGGTGGATATGCTTTTTAACCTCGCGACGACCTTGTGGAATCCAGAAGTGTTGACGAAGAGCAGCAAGTGTCATCTGAACGCCTCCGTGTAGCTGCCTTCGATGGTAGAAATCGATGATAAGAGGCGTGATGGGTGCGTTGCGAGGAACTATGAGGGGATGTTTCATCTCATAGGTCAACGAGGAGTTGCGTAGGCGACCACCAACCCGGAGCAAGCCTTGGCTATCTAAAATCGGATTAAGATTTAGCAATAAACTTTTATTAGAGAGAGGCTTGCCTGCTTGCAATGTTTCGAGGTCCAAGCGAAACCACGAGCGCTGTGCGGAAGAAACCCAGTGGTCTTGAGCCAGTTGGAGATCGGCTGGAGTTAGAACGCCAAGAGGAAGTCGGTTAGACTCGGCGGACCTAGCTCGATTAAACCATCGCTGACACCAGGCTGTTATGCGAAGTAGACGGGTCCAGCTAGAGTAACGATAAACGAGGTCCCACATCTCGGGAACTGCTGGATTCTTCTGCACGTGACAGCAATGACGTGCTTCAAGCGTGACCTCGGAGTCGGTGGTAGTCGTAGCGTTGGGCCAAGCAGAGCTTTCTTGCTTAAGCCAGATAGGGCCCGTCCACCACAACGGATGACTAGCGAGCTGTTGTGGTCCGAGGCCTCGAGAGGCACAATCCGCAGGATTTTGTGGTCCAGGCACGTGATGCCAAAGAGCTTGAGGAAGCCTCGTCTGGATGCGTGACACTCGGTTTGCCACGTAAGTTTTCCAGCGCGTGGGGTGGCCCCGTATCCATCCAAGGGCGACGGTGGAGTCCGTCCAGAGATGCAGTTCTCGAATGCGAAGGTCACCGCTACGTTGTACGTGAGCAACCAAAGACGAGAGGAGGGCAGCCCCGCAAAGCTCCAAGCGAGGTAGTGACACTTGCTTCAGAGGGGCAACCTTCGTCTTGGCTGAATGTAGCGAAACTTGTACCTCTCCAGTTCCGGAGACAACTCTCATGTAGATTACAGCGGCATAGGCGCGTTCCGAAGCGTCGCAAAATCCGTGAAGGGAACAATGCCGCGTGTCCTCGGACATTCCGTTCCAGCGTGGAATCTGAATTTGATTGAGAATGTCCCACTCGTGGAGATAATTGCACCAAATCTCCTTCGATGCAGAGGGGAGCTCTTCATCCCAGGCGATTGCCAGTAACCACAGAGACTGCATGAATATCTTTGCAGCAGAAGTAAACGGAGCAAGCCACCCCAGCGGGTCGAAAATCTGCGCTATTTGCCCTAAAACAATACGTTTGGTGATTATCGGATGCGAGTAGGTAACTGTATTACCGACTGAGATATTGTCGTTAGCGGTGTCCCATCGCAGGCCGAGTATTCCAGGTTGAAGAATTTCGGGGCAATTCTCAGAAGAGTCAGCCGATTTTGTCGAACTTGAGAAGTCAGAGAGATTACTCAACCATTTCGCCAAGGGAAAGCCGCCCGCCTTGCAGATTCCAGTTAGTTGGTCACGAACCACTTGGAGATCGTGAATTGTATCAGCGCCCGTTAAAACGTCGTCGACGTAGGTGCTGTTGGAAAGAATGCGAGCGCCAATGGGAAAGTTAGCTGTCTCTTCGTGGGCAAGCTGTTTGAGAGTGCGTAATGCCAGGTAAGGCGCGCAGGAGAGTCCGTAAGTGACGGTGTATAAGCAATATTCGTGCACTGAAGATTCGGCGCGCGGACGCCACAAGATCCTCTGGAAAGTGCGGTCATCTTCATGGACCAGGATTTGCCGATACATTTTCTCAATGTCAGCGCAGAGGCCGTACTTGTAGCACCTCCAGCGAGAGACGATGGTGCCCAAGTCCGGTTGCAAACGAGGACCAGTATGCAGAAGATCATTGAGAGAGAGGTTTGTAGAGCTGCGAGAAGAACCATTAAAAACCACTCTGATCTTGTGGGTTGTCCCGGTAAATTTGAAAACTCCGTGATGCGGGAGGTAGGCGTGAGGCAGGTTAGGCCTCGGAGCATTGGTGAGTCCCATATGGCCTAATTGCTGATATTCCTCCAGGAATCTGAAATAGGATGATTGTAAGGCAGAGTCTTTATGAAATTTAGTTTCCATGGAGTGCAGCGATCGGAGTGCATTGGCGCGTGTTGCACCCAAGTTGTTTGGTGAAGATTTAAAGGGCAACCGCACGAGAAAGCGACCGGAAGAGAGGCGTTGAAACGTGCTTTTGAAATGCTCTTCGCATTGAAGTTCTTCTTCCGACATCGCGCGGCATTCCTGTGGATCTTCCTCTTGCGCCCAAAACCGCTCCAGCGATGACAGGAGTTGCTGATCGATTGAGCATTGCAGCGTAGCTCGCGATCGAGATCCAGATGAAGTGTCCGGCGTACTCCCGGTGAGAATCCATCCGAAGGTAGTCCGTTGAGCAATGGGCATCATGGGCTCTCCTACTCGCAAGCCTTCGCGGATGATGCTCCCATAAACGTCAGCGCCCAGCAAGACCTCGATGACGTCACTGGAGTAGTATTGCGGATCGGCTAGCTGAAGTCCCTCGAGGTGAGGCCAGTGAGCGCGGAATGCGTGACAGCGTGGCCGATACGACGATAGTTTCGACAGG
The DNA here is from genome assembly GCA_910591515.1 of Cerceris rybyensis. Taxonomy (NCBI): domain Eukaryota; kingdom Metazoa; phylum Arthropoda; class Insecta; order Hymenoptera; family Crabronidae; genus Cerceris; species Cerceris rybyensis. Next base: position 26,130,160 of record OU342794.1, read on the forward strand.
ATATAAGCAGAAACCTGGTGCGAGCAGTTTTCGTGAACAGTAGAGTGTAAATCGAGTTGTACATTACCTCGACTCATAGCGGTGCTGTTTTCACCCACGCCTGTGATGGGTAGCCTAGCGGCGTGCCGTTGCAGAAGAAGTCGCTGAACAAGTGATTCGGCAACTAAAGACACTTCCGAGCAAGGGTCAATAAGAGCTCTGACCGTTTCGTAAATGCCATGCGAGCGCTTGACTTTCACCCGAGCCGTCGCTAAGAGAGTGACCATGTACTCGGGTTGCATGGTCGAAGTGGCGTGCGACGAACGGGAAGCCGAAGGAGCAGCGGTGAGCTTCAGATGCTCGGCAGCGGCGTCGTGTAGTACGGTGTGGTGTTTCCCGGTGCATTTCTGACAACGCTTAGGTGATCGACAATCTTTGACTGAGTGACGACCTAAACAGTTGAAACATAAACTTTTCGATTTAACAAAGTCGCACTTTTGCGTTGTAGTTTTGTCGGCGAAGCTTCTGCAATATAAAAGAAAATGATTCTCGTGGCACAGATCGCATTGTTTAGGTGCCTTTGGTGCGCCGTCCGAGGAGATATGATGCGACCGCACATTTTTTTGCATGGTAGATTTAGTCGGGCGATTTCCGTGGACAGGTTCACCTGCTGTTTGGGCTTCAATAGCTTCTTGCACTTGGATGCGAGTCACCAGAAACGACTGGAGTTGGTCAAAAGAAGGAGGTTCCTTTGAAGACCCTAGGAAAGTTTCCCATTCCTTTAAATTATTTAAGTCGAGTTTTTTCGCGGTGAGGAAAACTAAGAGATCATTAGCGCCACCGTTGGACTCTTGAATTATTGGTCGGTTTAAGCCCTCTAAGGCCGTTACGACATTGCACGTTTCATCTAAAATGCGCTTGAGCTCGTCCGACGAATTCTTCCGCATTGGCGTAATGGAAGTCAACGTCTGGAGTTGTGCATTTACAAGCAACCGTAGATTTTCATATCGGTTTCGCAACTTTTCCCAAATACCGTCTAGGCTACTGCCACTTAGCTTGGTATCAGGTACGACCGATGCAGCTGCGCCGGAGAGATGCCGTATCAAGTAATTGAGCTTCTCGATCTTGGAGAAGGTAGAGTCCTGTAGCACTAGCGCCGTGAAGAGTTCGGAAAATCGGCTCCAATCGCGGTAGTTACCCGTAAAGGTCGGTAAATCGATCTGCCGCAAGGTGGTTGGCCGAGATTGCTGACCGTTATGCGATTGATTTGAATGAGAAGCCTCCGACTTGGGCTCCGATGTTTGCAATTTGTCCAATTCGGTTGCAAAGGACGCCCTTACCTGTAGATACTCTTCTTCAACCGTTAGATAAACATCCTGTTTGAAATAAGCAGCAACTGCCTCTTGACCTGAGAGCGGGAGAAGAGACCGATGGATGGATTGGAAAGTATTCCACTGAGCATCCAGATGCTTTAAGCGGGTTTTCACCACAGCTTCGGTAATCTTAGCAGCGCCCAATTTCTTTAAATTCACGTAAGCTCGCGTAATGCTTCTGTGAAGGTCGGCTTGTTCGAGCACTTTGGCTTCTGGAGTAGACATAGTTGTAACGGTCCGTAGCGACACAAAGTTTAAACCACTAAGAGTTTGTCACACACAAATTTAGGAATCACTCGCGGAGATCCACAGTAAATCACTAATTATCCGACAGAAAATCGGTTTAACTCGGGATCAAGTACCCTTAATCCAGTATCCTAAATCCAGTATCCTAGATCCGGCTCGAAGGACCAAAATGTTTTGAACAATAATTTATTTCACATACACCAGACAAAATTAAACCACAGCCAACACCGCTGAATTGTACAACAATTATTCTAACAAAGCGTCGTAAACTAAAGAATCGCGAAGTGCGCGAATTTACAGTATTCGGAAAGGATTCGCAAGTGGCGAATAATGAAATGAAGCGAGTTACGAGTTTTAGCGTTTGCGAAATACAGCGAAATGAGGCAGAGGACGAGAAAGCGATGACTTTTGTTGATTTAGGAGAAAGGAAGTAGGTGGGGATTAAGGACCGGTAGGGAAGAATATTTAAAGAGGGTACATGATCGGGGACAAGGTAAGGAGGAAGATAGAAAGAGAACGGAAATTAGATGAGACAGATAAGAGAGAGAGAGAGAGAAATTAACGGTAGGTAAACATGAGAGCGGCAGGCAATAGAGGTAGAAAGAGAAAGAGCGACAACATCGAACAGCTGATTTGAAACCAGCCGTTCGATGGGAAAAAGGAGAGGATTAAGCAAAGTAGACGGGAATTTAAAGAGAAAGGAAAGAGAAGGAAAGGATAGGTAAAGAATATGAAAATCCTCAACAGACAATGAATCTGAAACTGTGGTCAAAGAACTATCAAAGCCAATTTTGCACAAAGGACACACATTATATTTGGACAATTGATATTCTTCACCAAATCTTTTTGTAACTTTTTTTTTTAAATGAGAAGCTGCAATGGAGTACTGGCAATAAAATGGAAAGATAAACGAGATGGTTTTATTCTATCTACAAAACACACAACAGTAGCAATGACTGAGCAAATAAAAAATTAACGCAATCCTACTTGGAAACCAAAGTGTGTTTTCGAATACAACAAAGGGATGATAGGAGTTGATCGACAAGATCAAATGTTAGCTTGCTTCCCTGTGACGAGAAAGTGTATGAAGGGGTATCGCAAATTTTTCTTTTGCCTGTTTGACATAGCTTTATTTAACTCTTACATTTTGCATAACAAAATAAATATTGAAAAAAGACAGGGATGCGCAGAATATAGGGTTGAAATAGCCGAATTATTATTGAAAAATACACCATTACCGAACTACAACCGTAAAGGACGGTTGTCAAATGGAGATTTACCGCAAAGGTTACAGGCTCAATATTGGAGTCATTTTCCCAAGCATATAGATCCAACGCCGTCGAACCAACACCCAAAACGAAGATGTGTAGTTTGCACAAAGCATAAACAACGCAGTGAGTCAACGTGGGAATGCAAAAAGTGTAAAGTTGCATTACATGTACCAACATGTTTTGAGAAATACCATACCATCGAAGATTCCTAAATTTTTGTATTAAAATAAAAATGTTATTATTAATGTATTATTCAATTTGCAACAATAAATCCTTTTTTTGTTTAATAATCTACTAATCGTAATTATTTATCAAACATATTGCAAAGTTAATTGAACCGCGCACATGTATATACAAATCATAGAAAGTTTGCGATTTGTACAGTTTCGAACGCTCAGCCAAGCTGTGTATGTCCCTCCGCGCGACCGACCTTGTCGCTTTTGGCCCGCACAGTTGGAAATTAAATCATAAGGCAAAGGGTTAAATGTCTATGTATCTTCTTAATTTTATTTCTTTTATCTATCTCAATTTAACAATTGCATTGAAATAAATTTCCAATATCATAAAAAAATTCTCTATGTTTACTGAATTTTAATTTTCTTTCTATTACTATTTCTTTTTTAAATAGTATAAGTAAAAAATTTAATCTTGCTTAGGTAATGTGTAATGACTGTGTTTGGCGCGCTTATACATCCCCCACTTTGTAGCTATCATAAAGAAGAGGGTATCTACTCTCTCTCTGTTTATGTAGTAATGGAGGAGGGAACTTTTAGTCTTGAATTCTAGGAATTCTTGTCCCCGAAGGCTCAAATATTTAGGAGTATGACCGTACTGGTAAAAATATATTGTTATTGATTTTACAAACTGAATTATGTTAATAATGTGAACTGAACAAAAAAACAATAAAACTATGCTATATCTAACGCTTAACAAATGCTGCATGCTTTCTAATAATCTCTCACGTCTTTTTTTTCCGACTTTCTCGAGGCTTCTGCCTTTCTTTTTCACTCTCGCTTCCACTTGCTCGCATACTCACGTATCTCACTCCGGTAGATAACACAGGGAGTGATTATACTTCCAACACTTCCAATCCGCAAGCAACCAAATTCCATTAGGCCCAATTCATGACTTCCTTTAACCTTGGCGAGAATGTTCACTCGCCTCCTTCACACCCCTCGCTCCCACTAGACCGCTTCCACCTCCACCCAGTTTTCCACATTTTCCAGGTACCCCACTCCTAAAAAACGCTCTATATAAGCTGGCTGTTTTTTGCTTCTTCGGGTTTTTCTTATAAGTTTAGTCTTCGGAGTACTGTTATGCCGCGGCAAGGGAACGAAGTCAAGAACTACCGAAGTTGCTTCTTCTCACGATTTATTGTTAAGGGCCGGAATCACGTACAGAGACAAGCTGGTTCTTTTCTTCGCGCATTTCGAGGGTTTTCGGGGTTCTTATAGATTTTGATGACAAAGTGTGACGCTTGGGGTTCATGGGACAGTTTTGACGCGTCGGCGATGACGGCGATGCGACTTCCGGCTTATCGGTGTCCTTCGGAAGGATGACGGTGGCTGATGAGACACCGGCGGCGATGTGTCATATCATATCAGTACGTTTGTCACTCACTATTCGATAGTTCCCCCGCGAGCGACGCGTTATTGTAATTTCGGCATATTTATTGAAAGTTATTTTCAATCGTTTAAAAGGTAACCACCGCATGAACTTACAAGGAGAGGACCCCAACTGTCCGACTTCGATTTTAACGAGGCTTTGCAAGACGATAGCATGTATTTCCCTAATGATATGTGTAAAATATTAGCCGTAGTTATGCAGTAGTTTTAAAGATATAAGCGATTAAAGTTCATCCCTCTTCATATACTATAAATGTAATTTGGGTTACAACAGCTGTGTTGGAGCAGTGGCAGCGGTTTAAGGCTTACGACCCGAACGTCGTACGTTCGAGTCCCCCATGACGGGTAATTTTTCTTTCTATTTTAATTTGATAAAATTGCACACAATGCAGAATAACAATTATCGTAAACCTGCAATATATACATTTACATTATGTAGTACGTTTCGGACCTCGCTAACTGTCTTTTTACAGCTTTTCGAAATATTTAATCTTCAAAGTCCTCGAAGACAATTCAAACTGTATAGCTAGCTAAATAAAAGTTAGTTAATTTTAAACCGTTGGAGGAAGCATTAGCCGTGCGTTTTTTACGGCGTACAATCAATTTTACAAGGCTTACTGCACAGTCCGAGAAAGCATCTGTTTCGGAAAGTTTACGTTTTTTCAGCCACGCGGGTGCCACTTTTCTTTACTTTTAATGGCCTAGGTCTCTGGAAATCCTTACCCTGCAGTTTATTTCCGTATTTTCGATGTACTTTCAATAGCGATTGCCATGCAGCGAGCCTAGAATATGAGTCTGGAAACCATGTGGTTCGTGTGCAATTTCATCAAATTAAAATAGAAAAAAAAAATTGTCCGTCACGGGGACTCGAACGCAAGATGTTCGGCTCGTGAGCCTTAAACCGCAGTCACTGCGCCACCACAGCTGTTATAACCAGATTCACATTTATAGTATACAAAGAGGTACGAACTTTAATCGCTTATATTTTTAAAACTACTGCATAACTACGGCTAATATTTTACACATATCATTAGGGACCTACATTCTATCATCTTGCAAAGCCTCGTTAAAATCGAAGTCGGACAGTTGGGGTCCTCTCCTTGTTAGTGTTTCGTTGCCAACCGTTTTTGTACAAGTAGTATTAGTTTATTTATAAATAGACCTTTATATTCTTATAACAGAATATTTAGAGATTTTCGTTATTTACCACTGCATCTTCGAATAACTGAGCAACGATCCCTTCTTATTCACTCAAGCCCCTCGGAGTGAATAAGATTATTTTGTTTAAAGTTACGGGTCAAAGTTTCCGATTTGAGAGTTCACCCGTTGCAACTAAATACCAACTCCCTTACCAGCTATTGGCGGTAGTTCCTGCAATTGGTGCAGGACCGTATCCGTTATATTAGCGCGAAACCATCGCAAGGTGTCTTTCGTTATTAACGGGCAAACGGCATTCCTATAAAAAGCTATAGGCTAATCCGGTCCCTGGATCACTTTCCTAAAATTATTTGCAATTGGTGGCTCCGCAAACGTAATCAAGATAAAGAATACAGGTTGCGTTCTGCCACTCGCTCGACTCGTAGTACAATAGACTACATCAGCGTCGGGCATTTTTTGCACGCCAGAGCCGTCCTTCGAGAAACACCGCCTCCTTCACCCAACATATAGCCGAGATGTCACTGATTCACAACCACTCTGTAGGCGTCACGGTCGTGCCTATTGGCACTGGCGTGGTGGCGCATTGGGGCGACATTCGTAGTTAATCACTCGCGCTGGAAAGACGTGCCTCGCGCGTCAGTCGCGGAGATCAGAACGACGTGCGTGGCACGTCGACTCAGAATATTTGTTGAGGAACAGTTTCAGATGGCACTACGTCGCATGTAGGATAAAAAAAAGTATTGTTAGTGAAAAAGTATCCTCAGATATGTTTTAAATCAAATACAATTAATATATTTTAATGTTTTTGAACTTCTGGCGATGGTTTTGCCGAAATCCACCACTTCATTAAGTCTTACGGCATAAATATAGTATTTCGTTCCAGTACGCACATTTGTAAATTAATTACAAGCGCGAATTGTAAAAATAACTATCCGATACTAGAAAGCTAGGCTTCCTCGTATTAAAGAATAGATTTGTCGCGGCGCAAATTCACCACGAGTGTCTGCTTGCTCGTTGTCCAGGTACGGCCATAAACCGTGCCTCGGCTTGCCGTGGTGCGGTTCCTGGAAGTCCAGGCAGCGTGCATGCAGCACACGCTTTCACATTGCAAACAAATTTTCCAACCCCTCTCCAAGGGCAAGTCACCCCTCCTTCCGAACTTTTGGAGAATACAAAGGCCGAGTCCGAAGGCTCGGCCTCGCTCTCGCACAAAAATTATCATCAACATCGTTACGCTTCCGGTCGACCCACAAGTGTCATCGGCCATTCTTCTACATAGTTTTCGAATACCGTTTTTGTAAATCCACGAATCGCGCAAGACTCGCTTGTACAATATATTGTTGGTTGAAATAGAATTGAGTTCCCACAACTCCTCCAATTACACTGTTCAACACGATTTTTTTTCTCAAATATCCAATGGGTGATCCTCGTAGAGTTGGTCATCGTAAACACGAATTCGTCGGCAGAATTGCTCCATCACCCTCAGTTTTTTAGTAAAATGAGTTTTTGTAAAAACACCAAATTTTGGCAGAAAATGAGGTATTACGCGAAAAGTATAAACGCTACGAAGTTGAAATTGGCCTCAAAAGATAGAGGAAAACATGCCGAATATTTTAGTATATATATTTATCAAAATTTGTTATTGTAAATAGTAACAAATGACCGTCAAAATTTAAAAAAGAGCGGATGCGCGAACTTGCTATGTTATACTTTTACATTTTTATGAAAAGTTATTTATCTAGAACGAATTTGCTATACTGGATCGCATTCCTTAGACATTTCTGAAGGGAAAACTGCCCCCAAAAGTTTCGGGAACTGTTTTCAATCCTGACGGGTCGAAAAAATATCCGTCGGGAACGTGTAATCGGCGTTCGACGCCATGCTGCTATTCCAGGCGGGCCGCAAGTGAGAAAGTGCCGTAACTACGCGTTATCGACGCCGATCTGACAGTACCATCTGAAGGGCTCTCAACTCTGATAAATATAAATGATCAATTATTTTTCATTAAGGTTTGTTTAAAAATATTACTTATAATTTGGTCACGGCAAATGCTATTAACGGAGATATACTTCGTCATTGCGATTTTGGTACCACCTCTTCACAAACATAACAGAAAGTGTCTGGCTGATTTTTGCATTTGAGAAACATGTAGTAAACGACACACACTTAAGACTTGATACAAAACAATTACCACTTGACACTTAGTATGAACCACTTGCCATTTAAATCTGCCTATACATATACACAAAAAGTTTCTCCTATCAAGTTTAAATATAATTTGTTATTAATTTATTATTTTAGAATCAAGTGTATAAATAAAATAAGATGAATATCGATATATATATAGATATGTCGATACTTATTTTATTGATATGCTTAATATATATATATTAACACTTAAAATTAAGTTCGCCTGAAAAAGATTGATTTCTTTTTTCAAATGCGAAGATTGTTTTCTATTTCCAGTTATACTGAATCAAGGAAGTGCAGGAAACACAATGTCTCTGGAGAAAAAAAGTTTAGTCTTCAAAATTGGAACTAATTGCTATTGGTGATTTTAAGAATTTGTGAGAGGGAGGTCATTGATTTTTATTCGTTAGAAAACAGTTGGAGATGGTAAAAGTGGGCGGTTTAGAAGTTGAGGGAATTTAGATGCGTAGGAGACGAAGAAAGAAGGTTAATTTATGGGTGCAAGGAAAAACGGAAAGAAAGGGTTACGGTATAAAGAGTCGTGCGAAACGAAATTTTAGTGAAAGTGGGTTCTGGAAAATATCTGCTCTAACAATAAGTCGTTCTCGCCACTTGACATATGCCATGCAGACGTCCGGCAAAGAGTCGGCCTGCGTAGAACATAGTGTTCCGTAGAGCACACATTTTATTCCGAACAAAGGAAAGCATTTTCAATTGCTTACCATGGAAAACTTAAACAACTGTAAGAACAGATCAGAGTTCTAACTAAAACATAAAAAAAAAAACAATTATTTATTTATATTTGTCAGAGTTGAGAGCCCTTCAGATGGTACTGTCAGATCGGCGTCGATAACGCGTAGTTACGGCACTTTCTCACTGGCGGCCCGCGTAGAATAGCAGCATGGCGTCGAACGCCGATTACACGTTCCCGACGGATATTTTTAAGACCCGTCGGGATTGAAAACAGTTCCCGAAACTTTTGGGGGAAGTTTTCTCTTCAGAAATGTCTAAGGAAAGCGATCCAGTATAGCAAATTCGTTCTAGATAAATAACTTTTCATAATAATGTAAAAGTATAGCATAGTAAGTTCGCGCAACCGCACTTTTTTAAACTTTGACGGTCATTTGTTACTATTTGCAACAGCCAATTTTGATAAATATATATACTAAAATATTCGGCATGTTTTCCTCTATCTTTTGAGGCCAATTTCAACTTCGTAGCGTTTATACTTTTCGCGTAATACCTCATTTTCTGCAAAAATTTGGTGTTTTTACAAAAACTCAATTTACTAAAAAACTGAGGGTGATGGAGCAATTCTGCCGACGGATTCGTGTTTAGGATGACTAGCTCTACGAGGATCACCCATTGGGTATTTGAGAAAATAAAAAAAGTTCAAATTTGTTGAACAGTGTTATCCATCTCGCCAATTCCTTTCGCGAGTAGTGTCGCCTGAACTTACAATTAAGAACCGCGCAACGCAACAACATTGTTGCCGTCGCGGCCGCTGCGTCCCATGCGACGTAGTGTCATCTGAAACTGTTCCTCAACAAATATTTTGACAATGAGTCGGCGTACCACGCACGTCGTTCTGATCTTCGCTACTGACGCGCGAGGCACGTCTTTCCAGCGCGAGTGATTAACTACGAATGTCGCCCCATTGCACCATCACGCCAGTGCCAATAGGCACGACCGTGACGCCTACAGAGTGGTTGTGAATCAGTGACATCTCGGCTGTATGTTGGGTGAAGGAGGCGGTGTTTCTCGAAGGACGGCTCTGGCGTGCAAAAAATGACCGACACTGGACTACATAATGTGAGGTTACGGTTTCATTATTTCTATCTTTGTTTTTACGCGCAGGTCGCACAGATAGGGGAAGAGAGAACTCCGAGAGTAGGGGCATTTAACCTCCGTCCACATAGTGGAAGTCGATACTAAAGTGTTCGAGTATTTAGGAGTATGACTGTACCCTGTAAATTTCATTACAATCGGAAATTATCACTTGGGAAACCTCCCTTGTCAAAGCATGACACAGTGGTAGTGCGGGTGGAAAAGGTAGGAAGGAAAGGTAGGTGGAGAAGAAAAGGGAAAGGGGGGAGCAGTAAAACTAGCCGGAAGGGGGGATTGGTCGGAGGATGATAGAGCAAGATTTAGAGTGGAAATTGGAAAGGTAAAATTTGGAAGAAGAATCTTAGTAGAGGAGGAGGCGGAGATGGAAATGAGAATATAGGAAGCTCTAAGAAATGGAGAAAAGAGAGGGAAATGGAAGAGAGGATGCTGGGATAGAGAATGCGTGGAGGAGAAAAGAGAGGTGAGAAGAGAACTGACAAAATGGAGACAAGGAAAAGGAAGCGGAGAAAAATATAGAGAAAAGAGGAGAGAATATAACAAACTGTACGAGAGAAAGAAGAAAGAGGAAATGGAAAGATTTGCAAAAGAAATAGAGGGGGTGAGGGAAGAAAGGGACGTTTTTCGAATTATAAACAGGAAGAGAAAAATGAGGAAGAAGGTGAACGAGGAGATCGACATGGGGGTGTTGCGAGTCGTCGGACAATTAAGTCGTTGGAGTCTAGTTTTGTTTTCTTCTCTCGGAGATTAATAAACACTACACTCCCGAAATGGTTTTGGTGTTTGTTTATTGTAATGAGGAACAAGTATGTACACGGAAACAAATAATAACAAAAGAGATTAACAAATAGAATAACAAATATAAATACGAGCGAGCCAAATGTGTGTAGAAAGAAACTTGTTACGGGAGAATCTCAAGTTTGGCTCACTTCTCGGTCCTTTATCAGTTTTGGAAGCACCCCTTCCTCTGTCGGAATACCCGACGAGGAGGAAGGGGTGGCTTGATAGGGAGGAGTATGTTGGGCCCTGGTGAAATGTTATTGGTTCTGCCTGGGCTTCGTGGGTGGTTACCAAAATGCAGCGTTTGCATTGGTTTTGCCAAAATCCACGGAAGGCCCAGGCAGAGGGGGGCCTTGGGCCGCGAGGGTGACTCAGGTGTAGACGAGAACTGCTAGATTCATGACAGGTGTCATAAATCTAGCGCAAGAATTCTTAAGTGCAAGTCTGGTAGCCACGTGCCATCCCTCGATATTCGAAGGTGGTTGACAGATGGACGGGTCTACACAGCTGCGAAAGTAAAATAAAGAATTTAGAAATCTTGCCCTCGCAACCTCAAGGCCCACGTTGCAATTACGCCTCAACAGGGGGAATGGAAGGAGTATTTCACGGGGTTGTTAGGGAGGGGGGTGAAATGGCGAGTGCTAAGAGGCCGAGGAGGGAGTAGAGGGGAGGCAGAAAAAGAAGAGGAGATAACAAGGGAAGAAATAAGAAGAATAATAGGTAGGCTAAAGGATAACAAGGCGTTGGGTAGGGATGGGATACCAAACGAGGTTTGGAAATACGGGGGAGAAGATCTGAAAAAGTGGGAACGGAAACATGTAATAGAGTTTGGTGGGGAAAAGGATGGCTGATAGGATGGAAGGAGGGAATAGTTGTGCAGCTGGTGAAGAAAGGGAAAGCAAGAGTGGTAAATGAATATAGAGGATTGACGCTGATGCTGACCCTGTACAAAGTATATGTGTACTGGCGGAAAGACTAAAAGAAGAAATGGAGATAAAAAGGATTGTGCCACAGAGTCAAGCGGGATTCTGGAACGGAACGGGGACAATGGATAACATCTATGTTTTAACCCAGGCTATTGAATTAGTTACACGCCGCGAGCCTTTTCTGAGTCGCTCCTCCTGCTTCTCCCTCCCAACTATTTTACCCAACCAGGAATGACTTGCCAGACTCGGCGTATTACACGAGTATAGTGGCGCTAAAGCCTAAAGGGCGCCATTCGCCTCTGTTCGCTCGCGCTGGAAAGACGTCGCGCACGCCGATTACGGGGAAAAAAATCGATGCGCGTATCCCGTCGACTGACGTTATCTGTCAATGAACAGTTTCAGATCGCGTCACATGGCGTTTAGGTTAAAACAAAAGTATTACTGGTAAAAAAGTATGCTCAGATATGCCTTGAATTAAATGCGATTAAGAGATTTTAATGTTTTTGGACTTCCGGCGGTGGTTTGGCAAATTCGGCAGAGAATAGTGACAGGAATAACATTGAAAAACATACATTGTATCTCAAAATACCAATAGAAACATTGAGGGTATCTAATTTAAACAACGTAAACATATATTTCTATTTGTGAATATATGTTTTCATTCAATGTAGATATATATTTCTGTACAAACAATGAAGTTTTCCTTCAAGTAAAGTTGAAGAAATAAATAAATAAAAAAATTAGTATTGCATCGATATTATCTCCACAATATTATGAAACTTTTATATATACATATAACATTTTCTTCTAAAATAAATGGTTCTACTGTGCATACATTTATACACACAACCATACATACAACAATCATAACGATAGTTTATTAAAATTATATCCAGTAATCTTGAATTTGTTACCTCTTGTTTCTTTAATTCATATGTATACTAAAGAAACAGTTGTGTTACGATCTAGCACGCGCACGTATAAATTAATTTCCAACGCAAATACTTTAAAAATACGGCGACAGCAAAACGTTAGCTCTCGCGTCAAAGAATACATTGTTGCCGCCACGGTCAACTTAGCAGTAGATTTTAACCGTTTGAGTGTCAAGCAGCGAAAACGCACTTCTTTCGTTTTGTATCGAGGAATGCAACAAAGTAAAATTTCAATGTTTTTCTGCTAACAATCTGTTAATCGCATTTAATTCAAGACATATCTGAGCATACTTTTTTACTAGTAATATTTTTGCTTTAACCTATACGCGATGTGACGCGATCTGAAACTGTTCGTTGACAGATAACGTCAGTCGACGGGATACGCGCATCGATTTTTTTTTCCCGTAAGCGGCGTGCGCGGCGTCTTTCCAGCGCGAGCGAACAGAGGCGAATGGCGCCCTAAAGCGCCACTATACTCGTGTAATACGCCGAGTCTGGCGAGTCATTCCTGGTTGGGTAAAATAGTTGGGAGGGAGAAGCAGGCGGAGCGACTCAGAAAAGGCTCGCGGCGTGTAACTAATTCAACAGCCTATTTTAACCTATCTAATAAGCAGACGGCTGGAGAAGAAGAAGGGAAAAATGGTGGCGATGTTTGTGGACCTGAGGGCGCCGTTTGACTCTGCGGACAGAGAAGTATTGTTGAAGGCCATAAAAGAGAGAGGAGTGAGAGAAGGACTGAGGTTAAGGATAGAGGATGTGTATGCGGAAACTATTATATAAGCAGGTTAAAGGTAGGTGGAAAGATAGGGGAGATAGGGACGACAAGAGGTGTGAGACAGGAATGCCCGCTAAGCCCATACCATTTCAACCAGGTAACTGCAGACATGGAGGAGGTGATGAGGAAGAGAAGGTGGGGAGGGGTGAAGATAGGGGAAGAAAAGGTGTGTGTGCTGGCATATTCGGACGATGTGGTGATGCTAGCTGAGGATGAAGAGGATCTGAGAGGGATGATTGGCAGATTAAAGAAGTATTTAGAGGAGAAAAAGCTGGAGCTATACATAGATAAATAGAAAGTGAAGAGATTTAAAAGAAAAGGGGGTAGGAAGAGTAAAGTGTCCTGGAGGTGGAAACAGAAAAAGATGGAGGAAGTGAGGGAGTATAGATGTTTGGGGTATGCGGTGCAAAGCGGAGGGGAGCAAAAGGAACATACTGAGGAGAGGTTGAGGAAGGCAGCAAAGGTAGCAAAACAGGTATGGGGAATAGGAAAGAGGAGGTTTGGGGGAGACTGGCAGAGGCGGCTATGGCTATTGGACAAGTTAGTGTGGGCAGTAATGAGCTACGGGGTAGAGATATGGGGTTTGGAAGAGAGAAAACGAGATGAAAGGTATTGCGCGTCAATTTGTGAGCCCAGGCCTCGGCTGGACCAGTTCGGGGTGTAAGGCCGAACCCTCGCTTGATTGCTGCGAGGTCCGCGAAACGTCTGCGCTACCCGCGATTATCGTTGTTGATAAACGTCGCGAGGTTTATTCGCGGTGGAGTGAAAGGAATTTGATTGGTGAATCACTCCGACTTTTGTTGCATAATTTAATATGTTATTACAGTAGGACTCCTCGGCAATCTACCTCATCGGGGCGAAAATTCCCGGAAAAAGATTGTAGGTTTCCAGTCCCTCCACTGAGTGATGCTCAGTAGAGGGAAGCTTTAAAAAGATATAAAACTCTTAACATATCTTTCTTCCTCTCACTCTTTTTTGCTAACTTTTATATACAAATTTTACTTTTTTAACTAATTTTTGAATAAATAACCATAGAAATTGATTAAATAACCATTTAAACACATGTTATTATTTTAAGTATTCTTCTATTCATTATTTAATTACACCAGTACATATTAAACAAGTGAACACATAGCTCTTAAAAGTCTGGGTTAGGTCTTAAATTAAAAATTTTTTAATTTAAAACATGAACATTGTTTAAATAAGTTTATATTTTTAACATAATTTCTCTTTTATTTTCAACAAGCGTACTTCTTTTATTCTTGTGAGGTTTTAAACCCGAAAAATACACACCACGTGAAACAAAGCAAGACAATTTTGATTACACACCTGTACCTACATGAAGCGATCGGAAAGCCAACTCACTACAATTGCACACCCTACACATTAATTCCATATGAGGGCGCATAGATCTTATTTCTAACACTCCCCCTATCGATGTGCTCGAATATACCCACGAACACAACATGCGTCTTCACACATACAAACACTCATACATATATTCCCATATTCGTACGCATGTTCTCATTAATATGTTTTCGCTCGTACATATTAATATCATTCGGATTTCCGTTTCCAGTGGCAGAGTTGGCAAAAGCAAGTGTGAAAGGTGTGTTTGGAGAGTGAATGGAACAGAGAGCAGAAGGGGTTATAGTGCAGTGGAAGGTGTAGAGGGGAGAAGGGAAGAAGTAGGAGTTGGGGGAATAAAAAAGAAAAGGGCGGGGACATGGGATTAAAGTAGGAGGGAAGAGGATAGGTAGGCAAGAATTTAGAGGTTAGGTGGGTAGGAGGAAGAGTAGGGAGAAAAGGGACTGGAGAGATAGTGGGGAAAAGAGGCGGAGGCAGCGGCACCAGACGGTGGAAGTAGGAAAGAGAGAGAGGAGATAAAGAAGGTCGCGGGTAAGTGGAAAGGAGAAAGAGTGGAAGTCAGTGGATAGGGATGGAGAAGGGAAAAAAGGAGGGAGAGAGAGGAGGGGAGAAGGGAAAGGGCGAAGAGGGGAAGGAGGAGGAAAAGAGAAGGGTGGGCAGGCTGAGCAGGGCTGAAAGTAGACTCAGAGACAAGGCGGGTAACATGCCTCTGCTAGAATCATTTAAGAGAGGAGAGAGGAGGAAGGAGTCGGTGGAGGAAAAAGAAGTAGATGCAATATTTGGGAAGAGACTTACGACGAAGAGATCGCCGGAAAAACAGGAGGAGGGGGGGCTGGAGAGAATTTTAAGAGAGGTAAGGGAGGGTTTTAAAGAGGTGAAAAACGAGATAAGGGAAGTAAGAGAGGACAGGGAAGAGTTGAGAGAATGGATGGAAGAAATGGTTAAAAGATTGGACAGACTGGTGAAAAGAGTAGAGGAGATTGAGAAGGATGAGAAGGAGAGGGAAAAAGAAGGAAAGGGAAAAGATGAAAAGGGAAGAACGGAACAGATGGAAACAGAGAGGGAGGGGGAGAGAAAAGGATTAGAAGAAAGAATGAAGAGAGTAGAGCGGGAGGGGGAGAGGAGGGAGAGAGAAAAGAGGAAAAGGAATTAGTTATAAGGGGAGTGAGAGCTAAGGAGGAGGGGTCGGTGGGATTAAGAAAAGAGATAGAAGAGGTAGTGAAGGTGACAGGGGCGGATGTGAAAATAGAAGGGTGGAGGAGGATAGGGAAAAAGGATAAGGAGGGAAGGGAAATGGTATGGGTAAGGCTGGCGAGTGTGGAAGAGAAAATAGAAGTGATGAAGGGAAAGGCAAAGCTGAAGGAGAGGAGGGAATGGATAGGTGACGATTTAACGGAGAAAGAGAGAAGAGTGGAATGGTTCATAAAAAGAGAGGCGGAAAAGAAGAGGAGGGAAGGGAAAGATGTAAGGGTGGATACATGAAAATATGGATAGAAAAGAAGCTATGGATATGGGACGAGAGGAGAGATGAACTAACGGAACGGGAGACAAGGGAAGCGGGACAGGGCAAGAAGGGGGTAGGAGGAGAGGAGACAGAGAAAGAGAAAAGGGTTTTTTAGTGGAAAGAGGGGGGGGGGCAAGGGGGAGAAAGAAGAGAATAAAGGGAGGGAAAAGTGCGGAAAAAAGGGAAGAGGTAGGAAAAAGGAAAATGGTAAGGGATATAAAATAGGTTTTTGGAATGTGGCAGGTATGGAAAATAAGGAGAGGGATTTCAAAGTGAAGATAAAGGAGTGGGACGTGATGTTCCTGAGTGAGACATGGTTAGAAAAGAAAGGATGGGAAAGAGTAAAAAGGTGGTTACCAAAGGGATACGTATGGGAAATGCAGGAAGCCGGGAGGAGGAGTAAAAAAGGGAGAGCAATGGCGGGGGGGGGATGATTGTAGGGATAAGAGAAGGGATAGAAAGAGAGGAAGAGAATATGGTAGGGGAGGGGGAGGGTCTGCTAACAGTTAAGGTCAAGCTAGGAGGAGAATGGTGGAGGCTGGTAGGTGTTTATGTGAATGGGGGCTTAGATGAAAAAATAAGAAGGCTAAGAGAGTGGATGGAAGAAGGAGAGGAGGGGACAAGGGCTATAATAGCAGGAGATTTTAATGCGAGAACGGTGGTGAAGGGGGAGAGGAAGGGGAGGGAAAGAGGAATTCAAGGGATAAAAAGGTGAATAGGGAGGGAAAGAAATTATGCGGGTTTATAAGGGAATTAGGGTGGTCAATCTTAAATGGAAGTATAGAGGGGGACGAGAAAGGAGAATGGACGTACACAGGGGGGAATGGAGGGACTGTAATAGACAACGTGATAGGAAATGCGGAGACAAGAAGAAAAGTGGAAAAGATGAAGGTGGAGGACTGGGTGGACTCGGACCATCAACCGATAACGGTGTGGGTGGAGGGAGAAAGGAGGAGGGAGGAAACTAGGAAAGGGAAAACAAGAAGGGGGGTGTGGACAGAAGGTGGTAGAAAGAAGTTTGAGGGGTATTTTGGGAGGCAGGAGAATGAGGGTAAGGGGGTAGAGAAGGGTTGGAGAGAGTTAAGGAGGAAGGTTGACACGACATTAGAGAGAGTGGAGAAGGAAGGGAAAAAAGAGCAGAGGGGATGGTGGGATGGGGAATGTAGGAACTTGAAAAGAGAAGTAAGGGAGGAGTTGACGAAGTGGAAGAAAAGAGGGGGGAGGGGTGAGAAATATAAGGAGATGAAGAAAAGGTACAGTGAACTATGTAAGGAGAAGAAAAGACAGGAGAGAGAGATGGGAGAGAGAACTAGAGTAGGTAAGGTCGGAAAGGGAGGTACGGAAGGTAGTGAATAGGGGAAGGAGAAGGAGGAAGGAAGTTAGAGAAGGGATAGAGATGAGAGAATGGGAAAGACATTTTAGAGAGGTGTTAGGAGGAGTAGAGTGGAGGGTGAGAAGGGAGGGGCGGGGGGGGGGGGGGGGAGGAGGAAAGGAGGAGAAAGAGATTAGTAGAGATGAATTTGAGGGAGTGATAAAGAAATTGAAGGAGGGCAAAGCGGCCGGGGGGGATGGTATTGTGAGTGAGGTTTGGAAATATGGGGGAAAAGAAGTAAAGGAATGGTTGTGGGAGATTTGCGGAAAAATATGGAAAGGGGAAGGGTGGCCGGAGGAATGGAGGGAGGGGGTAGTGGTACCGATAGTAAAGAAGGGCGAGGGGGAGAAAGTGGAGGATTATAGGGGAATAACCCTCATGCAGACGGCGTACAAAGTGTACGCGGCGATACTGGCGGGGAGGTTGAGGGAGGAGGTGGAGAGAAAAGGGATAATACCACCGAGTCAAACGGGCTTCAGAAAAGGGATGGGGACGATAGACCAGATCTACGTTCTGAACTACCTGATTAACAGGAAGGTGGCGGAGAAAAAAGGAAAAATGGTGGTTACGTTTGTGGACATGAGAGCGGCATTTGACTCGGTGGATCGGGAGGCACTGATAAAGTCGATGAGGAGGAAAGGAGTAAGAGAAGGCCTGGTAGTGAGATGCGAGGAGGTTTTAGAGGAAACGATGAGCAGAGTAAGGGTGGGGGATAAAGAGGGGGGGAGATTCTGGACAGGGAAAGGGGTCAGACAAGGATGCCCACTAAGCCCTTGTCTGTTCACCTTACTATTGGCGGATATGGACGAGGGGCTGGAAAAGGAAGGATGGGGAGAAGTAAGGGTAAAGGGTAGGAAGATATATGCGTTGGCATACGCAGATGATGTGGCTCTGGTTGCGGAGGAGGAAGTGGGGATGAGAAGAATGTTAGAGACGCTGGAAAGGTATGTGGGTCAGAAAGGACTGGAAGTAAACGTGGGAAAAACCAAAGTGATGAGATGTAGAAGAGGGGGTGGAAGGGAGAAGATAGTTTGAAAATGGAAAGGGGCAGAAATAGAAGAAGTAAAAAAGTATAAATACTTAGGGTATGTTGTGATGGCAAACGGGGGGCAGAAGGAACATATAAAGGAGAGGATGAGCAAAGGAATGGTAGTGATGAGAGTGGTATGAGGAATAGGAAAGAGGAAGTTCGGAAAGGATTGGGCAAGAAGACTGTGGCTTTTCGACAGACTAGTAAGGACAGTAATGAGCTATGGAGTGGAGATCTGGGGATGGAAAGAGAGGGAGGAGCTGGAGAGAGTTCAAGATAGATATGTAAAATGGGTCATGGGGGTTGGGAGGTGCACGCCAGGGTATATGGTGAGAGAGGAGCTCCAAAGGGAAAAACTAAGGGGAAGAGCGGGACTGAGAGCCTGGAGCTACGAAAAGAAATTAGGAGAAGGAGGAGGAGGGATATTGGCAAGGATGTGCTGGGAGGAACTGAGGGAAAGGGCGAGAGAAGGAAAGGTGATGGGAAAATGGGAGGAGGAAAGGAAAAGTTTTTACGAGGAAAAGAATTGGGATATAAAGGAGGTAGAAAGGATGAGAGAAGAGGGAGAGCTGAGGGGGGAAGAGATAGTGGAAAGAGAGAGGAGATGGCAGGAAGAGGAAAGATGGGAAAATATAAGGAACTCACGATTCAATAGATGGTACAGCAGGGTGAAGGGAAAGGGAGTTCCAGAATACCTGAAGAGAGACAGGGAGGAAAAAAGATGGCAGCGGGTAGCAAGGTATAGGCTAGGAGATGGTATGAGAGGAGGTAGATACTGGGAGAAGGTAGAAGAAAGAAAGTGTAGATGTTGTGGCTGGGGGGAGGAGACATGGGAACATATGTGGGAGGAATGTACGGACTGGGGGGTAGAAAAAGGATGGCAGGAAATGGTAGATGAGGTACTAGGAGAGGGAGGGGAGGGAGAGATTTGGATGAAGAGGGTGGAGGAGATGAGGGAAAGAGGAGGGTGGATGAGAATAAATGAGTGTGCGAATGAAAGGAAGAAAAAGGCGGCGAAAACGGAGGTCCGAGGAATGAGAGGGAATAGAGGTATGGATGAATGAGTGTGGTTTCTTTCTCTCTCTCTCGTAAGCGACAAGATTGTAAGCGGAGCGGAGGTCCGCAGTGTACCCCGCAAGGGAAATAAACACACATTATATACAGGTTATTTCACCTAACTTGACCACCTTTAATATATCGCTTATTTCGTAAGATAGAAAAAAATGTCAAAGGGAGAAAATATTCTGTTCGAAGGCGCCAATACGGTGATGGGCCGAATTTTTTTCTTAAGGTCATTTTTTTCGAGATTTCAAGATCATCGTATTTTTTTTAAATGGGACCGCATATTTTCACTACAACAGGCTCATAGCTTATAAAAAAACGAATCCAACGAGGTGCAATATGTTGACCTTCACGTGACCTTTAGCGAGAATATTTTGAAATGTTTGTCAGTAACTTCAATACGCGCTCGGGGATGGTAAATGAAGGAATGTCAATTTCATTGAAACAGTGTACCGTGTAATTGTCCCTGGTGCTTGTAAACAGACATTCGTATTCACCTTTCATCGGTTGAAGTATGTTTACAAGCATTTTTGGCGTGATCGTCGTTGCTATTCGCCGGATCCTCTATCAGGATGTTACAGCGGCGCGCGGCTACAATGTATCATTTACAAAGGCGTTGCTATGGCGCTACACATTATTATCAAAGCGTTAATCTTAGCAGAAGATTATCTCCTTACAATTAGTATCAGCACAACAAGCTACGGTGTCGGTATCAGTGCAATAAGCTTATCCATCATGTACAGTACAGCAGAAAAAGTTGAAATGATTTTAATCTACGGAGAAGCAGGAAGGAACTCAACGCATGCACAACGGTTGTATGAAGAAAGACATCCCGATCGTCGCGTTCCTTGCAGGCGAAATTTTGACCGTATATTGAAATTATTTACTGAAACAGGCAGTGTCGTTTTACCTAAAAGAAATCGTACTAAAACTAAAACAAACGAAGAAGCTGAAATCACAGTTTTGGCTGCAGTACAAGCAAATCCTCATGTTAGTTGCTCACAGATTGCATCTGAGTCTGCCTTGTCTTGTACAAGCGTGTGGCGAATTTTTAATCACAACCAATTCCATCCATACCGCGTTTCGTTACATCAAGCACTTGATGATAACGATTTTGAAAAACGACGTGTCTTCTGTAACTGGGCATTGAATCAAGTACAGTACCATAACCAACATTTTTTTAATAATGTGTTATTTACTGACGAGGCCTCATTTACTAATAACGGGCAAATAAATAAGAACAATATGCATTATTGGTCTGTGGAAAATCCACATTGGCTGAGGCAAGTTCAGAATCAGCGTCCATGGAGGGTAAATGTGTGGTGCGGTATCATCAACCACCGAGTTATTGGCCCATTCTGTATCGAAGAAACATTAAATGGTCGAAACTATGCAGATTTTTTAACAAATGAATTATCCATATTGCTAGAAGACGTTCCGTTACAATATCGGTCAAGAATGTGGTTTCAGCATGATGGCTGCCCAGCTCATAATGCACTCGTCGCACGAAATGTACTAGACAGAATTTTTCCCGATCGTTGGATAGGACGTGGCGCACGAATTTGTTGGCCAGCTCGATCGCCGGATCTTACGCCACTTGATTTCTTTCTGTGGGGACATCTAAAAAGTAAAGTTTACAATGACGTTCCCACAACAGCAGAAAACATGCGACAAAGGGTTCTACATGAATGTAGATCAATTACTGTACAACAACTTAAAAATGTTCGGCAAGAATTTATTTACCGCCTTCAAAAATGTATCCAGGTTCATGGTGCACATTTTGAACACCTTCTAAAATAAAGATTTAACTTAAGACTGGTTCAATGAAATTGACATTCCTTCATTTACCATCCCCGAGCGCGTACTGAAGTTACTGACAAACATTTCAAAATATTCTCGCTAAAGGTCACGTGAAGGTCAACATATTGCACCTCGTTGGATTCGTTTTTTTATAAGCTATGAGCCTGTTGTAGTGAAAATATGCGGTCCCATTTAAAAAAAATACGATGACCTTGAAATCTCGAAAAAAATGACCTTAAGAAAAAAATTCGGCCCATCACCGTATTGGCGCCTTCGAACAGAATATTTTCTCCCTCTGACATTTTTTTCTATCTTACGAAATAAGCGATATATTTAAGGTGGTCAAGTTAGGTGAAATACACTGTATATATATATTAACCCTTTGCGGTCGTATGTCTTCTCTCAGCCACCACAGCAAGGAACCATACAAATCCTATACTGTATTCATTCATTTATCAGTTTACACTTTCTCTAAACGAACCTAAATGCCTAAGGAACCTTTTCACGAACCAATTCGGTGCTCCTATCAATTGGATATAAAGAAATCCAATCTAAACAAAAGCTGTCACCCCGAATTCGCCATGCAAGACGCTGCGCTGTGGCGAGTCAGTCGCCTTTTGAGCGTAAAGAAATCGACAACGTTCGGCGATACCATGTAGAATTCCAAAGAATATTGTATAAATTGTGTTTAACAGTAATAAGACATTCTCGCTTGTTAAAATATTTCAAAATAATACTCCAAAATGGCAAAAAGAAAGTTACCGCAAGAAGTATTCTGTGAAACTGAAAGTAGCGATGAAGAGTTTTGTTTTGACCCCTTCAATATAGACTCTGCATATAAGGCGTCAGCTAGAAGAGAGAACAGGACGCCTATGACATATTTTATGTATTTCCGAAAATTTGTGGGACAACTGGTTGGTGGTTATCGTGATGGAGCACAATCAAAACTAGGGAAACCATCGACCTCAGATAAGGAGGAAAGACTGAATGGAAAACTGCACATATTGTGGCATTGTGAAGACGTAAAAAGTAAAAATTGCTCAGTATGTTCAAACAGAAAGATTAAGGGCGGAAGGCGACAAACTAATTATTTGTGCGATACATGCAATCGAAAACCAGGCCTGCATGTTGGAGATTGCTTCGAAAAATACCACACGATGGAAAACTATAAAATATAATTTTTATACTTCCTCCCAGGTCCCATCCACAGTCCACTTAGAGAGCACCCGGTAAGTGGGACACGGGAGCATGTTGCGACGCGGGGTCGATGATTTATGACTCACACAAAACAGTCAAAAAGGCCACGAGGCGTGCGAAAACGAGTCCCAACAGTATCATCTAACAATAAGAGGACCCTATGTGGGGATAAGCGAGTCGGCAGTTATTGGCAGATAGTACAACGCTCTCACATGTGTTAAGAAGAAATGTATTATTCAGTTTAGTTTATATTTAGTTATATATACAGTGGCGGTCATATGCTTACGGACACTTCAAGTTTTACATTCATAATTTTAAAAATTCTCTCAAGAAGCCTCTGGCAAAAAAGTAATAACATGCTTACATAGTACCGTGCCTTTACAATGTGTTAGCAAAGGAAACTTTCTTTTGTTTGAAAAACCAAAAAAAATGTGAACAATTTCTTAGAATGTCAGTCATTTTATGCGGACACGTACTTAAGGACAGTTGACTTTTAATACCTTTGGGCATCATAGTAACACGGACAATAAGGTAGGCGGTGCAATAAGGTAGAGAATAGTTTAATAGGACTCACTACATTCTAAAATAGTCGATATAATGAGTAAATAAAAGAATGTTACTCCTGAACAACGTCGCCAAGTTGAGCTTCTTCGAAAGCAAGGGAAGTCATATCGGCAGATTTCTAAAGAACTGGGGATATCTAGAACGGCTTGTTGTAATGCAATTCATTTTATTGATTGTTATGGGACAGCTGATAATCTTCCTCGCAAACGTCGTAGCCGTAAAACTGATCTTCGAACTGATCGAAAATTCATAGATTGTCAGAGGCGGATATGTTCAAAACAGCAGTTGATATCCATTCTGAGATTTTACCATATTTAGACAAAGAAATAAGTGTCCGGACGGTACGTCGCCGATTAAATGAGTTTGGTTTGAATGGACGTGTTGCCCAGAAAAAGCCGTTTATCTCTGCAAAAAATCGACGTGCCAGAATTGCATTTGCAAAATAACACGTGAATTGGACTTCTGGACAGTGGGCCAAAGTTATAATGACTGACGGGTCAAAGTTTAACAGATTTGGATCTGACGGGAATATCTATGGTCGACGTCGTATTCGCGAAGAATTTGAAAAAAAATGTGTTAAACCTACGGTGAAAGGCGGTGAAGGATCTGTAGTCCTATGGGCTGCAATGACAATGAACGGCGTTGGTCCGATTCGTAGAATACAAGGTATAATGGATTGTTTCGTGTACCTAGATATAGTGAAGGATGATTTAGAGCCTTTTGCAAGAAATCATATGCCAGAAGACTGGATTTACCAGGCAGATAATGACCCGAAACATACTGCTCGTGTCGTCAAATAGTATTTAGACGATCAAAAAATTAATGTAATGAAGTGGCCACCCCAATCTCCGGATCTCAATCCAATAGAAATGCTTTGGATTGACGTAGACAATTATATAAAACAGAAAAAAACCTAAAAATTTTGAAGATTTATACGCTACGGTGGTAGAAGCATAGTCATCAATTACCGCGACAAGATGTCGCAAATTATTCGAATCGATGCAACGTAGATGTGCTACGGTGTCAAAAAATAGAGGATTACATACAAACTATTAAAATAGCATGAAAAATATGTAGATTATATCCACAAAACAAAAATAACATGTAAAAATATGCAAGATTTTCTTGTGTCCTTAAGTACGTGTCCGCCGAAATTGTGATATTTCAAGTGAAATCCTTCCTGTATTCCGTTATTGTTCAAAAAAGACAAATTCCTTCCACTATTCTTTAATACGAATCTCAGACAAACGATCTAAAATATACATTTTCTTATAACTTGTTTGCACCAAAGCATGCAGCATATGAAATTCTAAATTAAATAGCGTCCGTAAGTATATGACCGCCACTGTATATGTAGTGTGTGAGGAATGAAGGTAGGTATGTATGAGTATGTGTGTGAGGGATGTTTAGTATATCGAGTGAGAGAAAAGAAATGACGAGCGAGTGAGGATGAACGGCACGAGGAGTGGCTGGATCGGGAGAGTCAAGTGTAAACGAGCGAAGCGATAAGAAGTACAACGTGTGGTTCCTTGCGACGATTATTTTCTACAATTAGTTTCTTTTATTTGTGTACCTGTATTTTTATTCCTTTATCTATTTTTATTATAATAAACTATATATATAGATATTCCATCATTTATATTGTTACCGGCGAGGTCCAGAGATTCGAGTTTTTAAAAAGGGAATTTATTCGTCCTCTTAAACTCTACTTTTAACAAACTACAAATCTTACTACACTACTAGAATACTCAAAGAATACAGAAAGGCTTATAAGCTAATACGTTGATCGATGTTAACTGGTACTGATGAGGATTGGTAATGAATGCTCTTCATCGTCGTTCGCGCTTTTATATTGGCGTGATGCGTATTCGATGCGTCTTTGATTTGTAGGTGGTGCGTAGACATACGTCGCATCTTCGTGTCTATCGGTTACATTGCTTATTCGATGCGCAAACTGGTGCGTAGACATGCGTCGCATCTTCGTGATAAACACCACATATAGACAATAGGATGTCTATCGGTTACAATATAAAATCCAACATATACAGGGTGGTCCACACAACGTGTGCACCGTTAAAAACTACCAAAATATGCGTTGCACAAAAAAGTTTTTATATAGAAGTTGCATGGTCTGAAGGGGCACATTATATAGTGTAGTTATTTTTTTTATAGGTGGAGGCGTTTCGGAGATTTGAAGGTCAACTTTGTTTTTTTAAATGGAATGCTATATTTTTTATATCAAAATATGGAAGAATGTCGAATTCTGAGTAAAAAAGTATTGACATTTATTTGCCCTAAACCTAATAACTAACGAGTAATTTCACTTTATTTCCTGAAAATTTTCTTCGCGTAATATCAAGTTAGAAATTCGACCTTATCACAGATTTCCGCAGGACAGCGATGTTTACGTGACAGTGTTTATCAACACAACATCTATCATGATTCGCAATCGTCTTCATATTCGTAATCCAGTATTGAAGTTACCTTCGGTGTTGTGTGTATTTACCAGACAGATAAAAGTAAAAATGAAATTTTGCAATAGCGAAAAAGTTGATATGCTTTTAGTTTATGGTGAGTGCCATAAAAATGCAATAAGAGCCAAAGCCATCTATGCCGAAAGGTATCCTGAACGAAGTCAGCCATCTCGAGCCATATTTGAGAGAATGTGTCAATCGCTTCGACGAACCGGAAGTCTTAATGTTACTAAACGTAACTTAACGAAAACTGCTACTTCTGATGCAAATGCTATTGCGGTCCTAGCAGCGGTAACAGAAAACCCCCATATTAGTACACGACAGATTTCACGAGAATCTGGAATTAGCAAAACAAGTGTACTACGCATTCTTCATAATGAAAAACATCGTCCCTATCACCTAGCACTTCATCAGGAGCTCCATGGAACGAATTATGAAAACCGCGTTCGGTTCTGCCAGTGGTTCCTGCATCAAATGAACAGTGATAATTATTTTTTACAAAAAGTTTTGTTCACTGATGAAGCAACGTTTACTAATCGCAGGCAGATTAATTTGAAAAATATGCATTATTGGGCACCAGAAAATCCTCACTGGATGAGAGAAGTCGACCACCAACGTCAATGGAGCGTTAATGTGTGGTGTGGAATACTGGGCAACCAATTGATTGGGCCATATTTTATTAATGATCGACTAACAGGACAAAAATATGCTAACTTTTTGAATGACACTTTACCATCTTTATTGGACAATGTACCTTTAAATATCCTTACACAAATCTGGTATCAACATGATGGTTGTCCTGCACATTACGCGCGTAATGTAAGGCAAGTACTGGATAGAAAATTTCCTAATCGATGGATTGGTCTCGGCGGACGATTTATGTGGCCTCCATGCTCACCGGACCTTACTCCTTTAGACTATTGTAGGATCGTTGATGTGAGCGTAGGTGATACGTTTTTTTTCCTTTTTTATTTGGATTTATTTAGTCTCTTAGTACACAGAAAACTATAACTATTCTTATCTCTACGACTACCACTAATTCGCCTCGATTGTTATTCTCGACACTTCGGCTCGCACGACTCGACTGCCTCCGACCTTTTCCGCGTCCTCCGCGACGGTTGCGATTCCTTTTTCCGTTACGATTTCGCCTTTTCGGTGCGTTTTCGGAATCGCGGATTAATGACCTCGCGCCTGTCGCTAGGCGCCGCTATTGGCTGCCGAACGATTCGTGCGTCCGGAAGCGTGGTCGTGTGAGGGCCAATCGTCGATCACGCTATATCGAGAAACGATCGTAATCGTTTCTCCGCTGTGGTTCGGTCGCGACCGCCCTTACCGATGCCCATTCCTACACTATTTTCTGTGGGGCACATTAAAAGACACAGTGTATCGTGAACCACCAACATCATCTGAAAATATGAAACATCGTATTCGTGAAGCATGCATTACACTCAGTGCGGATATGATTCAGAATGCAGTTTCTTCATTAGTTAATAGATTGTATCACTGTATTAATGCCAATGGATATCACTTTGAACATTTACATTAGTTGCGTTAAGCCACTAGGTCACTCATATTAGTAAACACTGTCACGTAACATCGCTGTCCTGCGGAAATCTGTGATAAGGTCGAATTTCTAACTTGATATTACGCGAAGAAAATTTTCAGGAAATAAAGTGAAATTACTCGTTAGTTATTAGGTTTAGGGCAAATAAATGTCAATACTTTTTACTCAGAATTCGACATTCTTCCATATTTTGATATAAAAAATATAGCATTCCATTTAAAAAAACAAAGTTGACCTTCAAATCTCCGAAACGCCTCCACCTATAAAAAAAATAACTACACTATATAATGTGCCCCTTCAGACCATGCAACTTCTACATAAAAACTTTTTTGTGCAACGCATATTTTGGTAGTTTTTAACGGTGCACACGTTGTGTGGACCACCCTGTATATATATGTGGGATCGGAACGGAGAAGCCCTCCTATAAAGAACTTTAGGAGAAAAGGACGTGAAAAGGAATTATCATCGGAGAGAGGTCGCTCGTGCAGTGGTTCCGCGCCGACCCAGGCGATCATCGACGTTCAGCTACTCTGGCCGAGTTCCTGCCTTGGATGGGTTGCCGCGCGCCTCTCCTTTCGTTTTCACGATCCTACATATATATATATATATATATATATATATATATATATATATATATGTGTTCTCTTTGTCATTTTCCAATGCATTATTCCAGGGCTAGAACAAAAACGGCTTAATGTATAATACTTGCAGCGAATGACAAATCCGGACGTGTTGCGTTTGATGGTATATCAGTCCACGGAGTAATTCTCTGTACGGACGATTTTTCATTTCTTCTTCCCCTTCTTTGGTTTTTGGCTTCATATCTTTTGTTAATGTGACACCATACTCTATTGGAGTAGACATTGGCTTTGAATTTTCCATGCCAAACCTCTTTAATAGCTCTCTTGCATATCTTTCTTGCGATAAACTCATACTTCCAGTAGGCGTTTCTCTTCCATTTTTATTCCTAGTAGGTTGTTTATAGAGTCCAAATCTTTCCTTTTAAATTTACTACTTATTGTTAGAATCTTCTTTGTTGTTTCGGTTTTATGCAAGCTGGTTGATGCCAGGATCAGGTCATCCACATATATGATTATAATTATTTTATCCTTTTCACTAGAATTTACATAAACGCAAGGATCTGTCTCTGTTCGTTTAAAATTCATATTTTGTAGGCAATCATCGATTCTTCTATACCATTGTCTTCCCGCCTGCTTCAAGCCATACAGCGGTTTGTTGAGAAAGCAGACTTTATTATGATTTCTATTGAATAACTCCGGCTGCTCCATATAAACTTTGTGACAGGAAAGTAAACTGTCAGAACCCGCTCAACATCGTCGGGGACCTGGCTCCGGACAAGCGAGAGCATTACCGGCTCACGTTCGAAATTCCCTCGCAGGGAAATAGCGCCGCTAATTGTAATAGGTAAAGGGCCAGCAGAGGGCGAACATCTTTCGCGTTCGATCGTCGAACGAACATGCGACACTCTGTCCCGGTTAGCCGAAGCGTAAGGATCAGTAAGGATCCAGAGGGACTCTGTCCCGGTTAGCCAAAGTGTAAGGATCAGTAAGGTTCCAGAGGGACTCTGTCCCGGTTAGCCGAAGCGTAAAGATCAGTAAGGATCCAGAGGGACTTCTGTCCCGTATAGTCAAAAGGAAAGGACGTAGAGACTTCTGTCCTGGAAAACCTAGACGTGGTTGCATGCGCTGTTACGCCGATTTGATTTTGTAAAGGCAGCGGCCTTCATTTATTCGACGAATTAGTTACAACTTAGTAATAAGAGAGCGGAATTTTGTCAAGTAAGTGAAAACTAACTTACCAGAAGTAAAGTATATTATTTTTCATATTCCACATTCTATTTCTTATGTTTTTACCTTTCGGGTCATCCGACCTACCCTCCCCTGTGAGAGCCTCTTGCCTATCGCTGACTCAACCAGCCTTATTTTGTTAATTAAATCCGTTGTTGGTTCGTAAACCAACTGGCGCCCAACATTTTACTGATTTATATAATCTTCCGCTAAGTTTGCCCAAAATTTCTTCAGAGCCCCGGCAGCCACTGACCCAGGCCGCGCCGGGTGGCGCCTTTCGATTGTAATAAATTTAAATTTTCAGAATTTTTAAACAATCAGGAAGGTTGGCTGTCTCAACTTCATCGGATAAATCGCCTTGAATGTATGCGGCGACTACATCCATTTGGTGTACGTGCATTTCATATTCCACCGATGCAGCCAGTAGGCAACGTACTGTTTCAAGTCTTGCGACAGGTGCAAAAACTTCTTCATAATCGATGCCTTTAGTTTGTCTGTGATCTCCTGCGACTAATCTCGCTTTGTAGCGATCAACGGTTTCATCCTGGTTTCGTTTTATTTTGAACACCCATCGATTTGGTAATACCTTTCTATCTCTCGGTCGATTTACTAGATGCCATATCTGATTTTCCGTTAGAGACTCATACTCTGCTTTCATTGCATCTATTCACAATCGTTTGTCTTCACGTGACATTATTTCTTCCACACATGATGGCTCAGTTAAAATATTATCATCTGGAAGATTTTCTGTACAATTAAAAAGTTTTCTCGGGCTTCCAATTTTTCCGGTTCTGATTATTTTTGGTCTTCCGGGTGCTCTTCTTTGTGTTCTGGCATCAGGTTTCCTATAAATTTTGTCTTCCGGTGAGCTTGCGTCATTACTACCCTCTTCTTCACTCGTATCGGTATCATCTTCGTGTGCGGTGATATCCAAAGGAACAATTATATGTTCTTTTATTGTAGAGTGAATCTAGTTTGTATCTTCGTTTTCTTCTTCTACTTCTGGTTCATTTCCTTGAAAAATTTCTTCGTGGAATCGCACGTCGCGTCGTTTTACAATGGACTTTGTACCAGGCGACCAAAGTCTATATGTTTTCGCTTCTTCAGAATAGCCAGCTAGGATATATGATTTCCCTTTCGCTTCTAGTTTACTTCCACGTGGTCCTTTTTCTAGAGCTATTATTATACTTTGCTACCAAAAATTCGCATGTAGCCTACATATGGTATTGTGCCGGTCCACATTTCAAAAGGAGTTGTATTATTAAGTATCGATGTTGGACAGCGATTCCGAATGAAATTAGCGGTATTTACCGCTTCTGCCCACAAACTTTTCGGTAGATGTGACTCCTCTAGTAAACATCGTGCCATCTCCATTAGAGATCGGTTGGCTCTCTCGGCGACTCCGTTTTGCTGTGGCGTATATTCCACACTCAGCTGTCTTTTAATTCATTCAGCTTCTAAAAAATTAGTAAATTCTTTTGAT
The DNA here is from genome assembly GCA_910591515.1 of Cerceris rybyensis. NCBI lineage: Eukaryota > Metazoa > Arthropoda > Insecta > Hymenoptera > Crabronidae > Cerceris > Cerceris rybyensis. The sequence continues at coordinate 26,160,486 of OU342794.1, forward strand.
ACATATTCCTTTGCATTATCTGTTCGTAACATTTTTATAACACAGCCGGTCTTTTTTTCTACTCTTTGCTTGTATTTCTTGAACGCGTTTAAAATTTCATGCCGACTCTTTAGCATAACCACCTCGGTATACCTTGTCTTGTCATCAACGAACGTTGCGAAATACCTTGATCCACCTAATGACGTAGTACTCATTAGACCGCAAATATCAGAATGAACCAAGCCTAGTTTTTCTCTGGACTTCGTTGTTGACGATCTGTAAGGTAACTGATGTATCTTGGACTTGTCGCACGTTACGCATTTGAAATTTGCCGCGTCTCCACTGAAGTTCATACCAGGGTAGGCAAGCTGCCATGTATGAAAAAGATCCGCAAACAGCGCCGTTTTGAGTGGGGCGGCGAACTAAAGGCATAAATTTATGTATAGAATACCTATCGATATCAATGTATATACAGTGGTTATATTCTAAAGTTGGCCTTGTTTTTTTTACAATTATATTTTTAAATTAAAATAACAACGTTATGTTTCAATTAACTATTTTTTATTAACATTTACAATAAAAAAAGAATTATAATATACATAGGAGTACATAGGAACACATACACTTTCTAACCTCTGTTTTTTTTACAGAAAATAACCGAACGTTTCTTCCTTTGCTTCATACTTAAAAAAAGGAAACAACTTAAATTATAACAGTATTTTAATAATTATAATAAGTATAAGAACTATGAAATATAATAATTATGTCTGAAATTCTTCTGGCTACACGGTTTCGTCTTAAGGATGTTTTGGAGGTACGATCGGAGACAAAAGTACATGAAATTAGAAATTCGCGATAAATTAGGTTTTACAGCATATCATGAGGGAAATAAATATTATTTATACTAAATAAAAAGTATATGGTTTGAGAGAAAATTTGAAATTTTACCAAAAACTTTGAAAAAAATGAGAAATAACAAAATAATGTGGAAAATTTTTAACTAACTTTTGGCAGTGAATATGCTTTCATTTCAACTTCGAAACAAAAAGATATTTAGTTTCATTCTTTATTAATAATGAGTGTATAACTTTTTAATATGTTTAAATAATAATTAAAACTTTAAATTCGTATTTATTTAATACAATTATGAATAAAAAAAATTAAAAAATGAATAATTGCACTCTATACAGAACGATGTAAACGTGACAACACTGTAGCATTTTTACGTTGGCAGCGCTGGTACGTCTTTCTCTTACATGATAAAGAGAGAAAAATCCTACATTTACAGTTAGTATAGGTTATCCTTTGCAATCGCGCACACTACAATATATAGACAGACACGTATTTGGAACAATGTCAAGTGTTTCTAAAGCCGCAACATTTCTCCGTTACCTAACTAACTGTTTTACCACTGCTGATACAATACATAAAACTATAGCTCTCAGCTGACTACAGTGTTGCCGCACTTTCTCATACACTTATTAAAATATCAAGTAAAAGGCAGATTTTCAGCTAATTTTTCATTTTTTCCTCGATAACCCTTTAGTGAATTTGAATAATTTTATGCTTAATTCATTCTCCAGAGTTCAAGTTACTTATTATAAAAGATTGAAATTTCTGGTAGCTTTTTTTCTGTTAATAAAAATAAATTTAATCTGTTCGGTTAACGAATCTCCATAAAATTACGTGTAGAATTTCAGTTTTTTAAAATTGCAATAACTTTTTAACGGTTTAGTGAATCGATTTGTAATTTTAACAGGAGCTTTAGAATTGAATGAGGAACGTTCTTCTAAATTTTCATTTGACTCGTAGCATTTTGACATACCTCCCAAACATCCTTAAGCGATTAACTATTAAATACCCACAACGGCGGTTCGGAATGTTCAGAACAAAATCGACCGTTCAGTTCTGGCGGTAACAGAATCACATCGATTCTCTCTTGCTAGTGTAGTTGAAATTCTTCAATTCGGTGCGTATGTGTGAGTAGCATCACTATCGCCACCTGCGAGTCGAGCGGGGCGTAACTCGGAACTGCTGAGCCCATTACAGCTTGTCAACCCTGGTTCATACCTACAACCATATTATTTTTAAGTAATTTCTTTAAGTCAGCAATGTTTAAATGTCCAAACCTGGATTGCCATCGACGTCATTTGTCGTCACTAACGCGTATTGCTTGAGCTTTTTCATTCTCGATTTCGTTAACAATATAAATCGCCTTGTCTTTTCGCGGTCAATGCTACAGAACCATCCGCGCGTTTCACAGATGTACTATCCTTTTTAAAAATAACGCTTTAATTATTATCGGTTACTCGCGAAACTGATATAAAATTATTTCTAAAACTAGGCACTAACATAGTATCTTTTAATTTTATTTCTTTCTTCTACTCTATATTTGCAAATACCATCGGTATTTTGGGATTTACCCCTAAGCAAATGTGTGTAGAAGAAAGACAATTCGAATTCCGCTAATGCGAGAATGCTCCCGCTTTCTGAGAATTCCGACAATAATACAAAAGACTACGGCGTTACAGCCGGCTGGAAATTAGCGATCTGAACAAAACACCTTAACTCAGCGGATAGGGTTTCGATTCGTAGTCATACAGACCATCCGGTTCCGCGAATTGCGATTTGCGACCTGCGAATTAACGGCGACTGACCTGTGAGCCCGGATGAAAAGAAGGATGGAAAAATTTCGAAACATCTCCAAGAATCGAACTCTGCAAAACGTGATCACGGGTAAGGTCTACCACCTCCGAACACCCAAAGTTAATAAAAGTCAAAAGACGAGCTCGACTCGCCACTATTGTCTGATCAGTCATGAGGTGTGTAGACGGTAGTCCGTGAAAACGTATATAGTGAATCTTAGATTCTCTATTTAAGCATAGTTCGGTTAACATATTGTGATCCGAAGGACTTAATTTTTCACGTTAAATTAATATTTCTTTCATTTCTTTGTTTCTTTTATTATAGTACCACGCGTTATAATTGTAGCTAAACTTAATCAAATTTATCATTAAATATAGTTTAAATCTAATTCGTGATATAACATTTGCGAGTTCGCGACAGTGTAAGGAGAAATCTAACTTTCCAACCTTCTCTCAGCATCCGGTTCACAGCCAGATTAGGACAACGAATAAGGACGGAACGGCCTACATATTTATAATCAAAACTATCAGGGTGAGTTCCATATACAGGAAACATTTTATTTTGCTAATCGCATTCTGATTGATCCATTGGGTCGTGGGATTTTCCCTAAATTGAATACGACTTTTTGGTAATTCTGTTACACTGACGAGCCCTGATTTCGGAAGTATGTAATAATTTCTGTAAATGGAAATTCTCTCCTCCCTGTTAAGGGCGGGTTTTAACGAGTCTCTCGTTTTGGGACAATACCCTAAAAACCCAACCGATACTGCAAGGAGACAGTTTCACCACCCAAAAATTTGTAGTATTGCGCACCCCTGTTCATTATCCAAACGTTTGTACAGAAACCTCCAACTCAAACTGAACTGCACACATTTTGAATATATATATTTTTCTGTTGTCATACCTAATTAAAGAAGTCTAAATTCAATTCATTAAACCTAGACATCCATATCCTAAACATCAAATTTCGATTCACATAGACTTGTACTGGTCTCGACAGATCGACCCATCCATCCTGTCCTCTCTTCGCCTTAGGCTGGGGAGAGTAACAAAATTTTATTAGAGTTAAACGCGGAAACCCGCGTGCGATTCGTTTCGTATTAGCTAGAACGCGTGGAGTCTACCGTCTGTCGGCACCCGCTCGACGGCGGACGGCACGCGGAAAATACAGCGCCGCACGTAACATCTATATTATCTGAGTCATTCGAGGCCTCTTGATCAATACTAATATCAATTAGACTAGGGAGTTGAATTAGTTGATCGCCGCGAGCCTTTTCTAAGTCGCTCCGCCTGCTTCTCCCTACCTACTGTTTTACCCAACCAGGAATAACTTGCCAGGCTCGGGCCTATCGCACGAGTATGGTGGCGCTTTAGGGCACCAATCGCCTCTGATCCCTTGCGCTGGAAAGACGCCGCGCACGCCGATTACGGGAAAAAAATCGATGCGCGTGTCCCGTCGATTGACATTATCTGTCAATGAACAGTTTCAGATCGCGTCACATCGCGTAAAGTTTAAAACAAAAGTATTACTATTAAAAAAGTATACTCAGATGTATCTTGCATTAAATGCGATTAACAGATTTCAATGTTCTTGGAAATCCGGCGGTGGTTTTGGCGAATTCGGTTGAGAATGGTGATAGGAATAACATTGAAAAACTTATACTTCAGAAGTTTTAACCGGTTCCTTGCGCTCCTTCTTAGTTATATAATTTTTAATCGCTCTTGGTCAATTAGCTTTATTATTCTATACCGGCATGCTAATAACAAGAGCAATTAAGCAATAACAGTGATGGTTAAGACGTTTTCGTTCTTATTAATGCCAATGGGATTTTGTAATTACTACACGGAACCTTGGAGTAATTTGTATACTTCCTGACCGCGTGCTCCTCGAAGACTCAGCAACCGTACAATATTATACAATATTATATAAACCTAAAGGCGCAGGTAGGCGTAGCCGGTGTTTGCAGGACTCACTTTTACATTGTTTAAATTAGATACCCTCAATGTTTCCATGGGTATTTTGAGATACAATATAAGTTTTTCAATGTTATTCCTATCTCTATTCTCAGCCGAATTTGCCAAAACCACCGCCGGAAGTCCAAAAACATAAAAATCTCTTAATCGCATTTAATGCAAGACATATCTGAGCATACTTTTTTACTAAAAATACTTTTGTCTTAACTTATACGCAATGTGGTGCGATCTGAAACTGTTCGTTGACTGATAACGTCAGTCGACGGGATTCGCACATCGATTTTTTTTCCCGTTATCGGCGTGCGCGGCATCTTTCCAGCGCGAGCGATCAGAAGCGAATGGCACCCCATAGCGCCACCGTACTCGTGCAATACGCTCGAGCCTGGCAGATGATTGGAAAGAGAAGCTTGGTTGGGTAAAACAGTTGGTAGGGAGAAGCAGGCGGAGGAACTCAGAAATGGCTAGCGGCGATCAACTAATTCAACACCCTGAACTAGACTAATATGATTACTGGTCAGATTTGGCTCTTCCTGCACTTCATTTATATGAAGATTTTCATTAACCTCTTCAACTCCATTTTCGTTCCGAATAACTTGAACAATTTCATCATCAGTGAACCATTCCTGTGCGTTTTCATGAGCAGATAAAAGCCACTGTTGTATGTCCTGTATATTCAAACCCTTAAATTCGGAGAAGTTAAGTAATAAAGCACTACATTGTTGGAATAATTCATGTGTTGCTGCGTTTGTCTCCAAGTTAGTTGTTACTACAGATCTATCTCCCCAGGGCTAAACCTAACAAAAATTTATCGCATTTAAATAGTAAAATATTAGAAAATATTCTGAAATATTAATTACAAATGCAAATATAATGTTTCATACTAACCCTATGCCAAGATTTTTGAACTCTTTCCATAGAAACGTTGTTTCAAGCAGCAGCTGACCAATCATTGCAGCGTTTAATTGTAATTCTCTTAATAGCATTGAGTAAAGAATTTCTTTCATCGACATTAAAAACTTGATGAGCACTTCTATTTTTAGCCTTTAGATATTCTAAAATTTTATCTTTGAAAGGATCAACTGCGTTCGTACCCGCAGACAGTTTTGCGCCACACACATTTAATGCTCGAACACCATGACGCTCCTTTCAACTCCTCAACCACCCTTTACTAGCAACAAAGTCCTCCTGTCCACCTAAATTTTTATGAAATTTTAACGCTTGCGTCTGAATCATTGGTCCAGTAATAGGAACACCAGAAGCACGTTTTTGCTGAAACCAAATCTACACCGCTCTGTTGACATCATACATAACCTCTTTTTTCAAACGTTTTCGTTTTTACATATAATCCAACTCAAATTGACTATTCCACTTCATTATTGTATCGTTCTTCTTTTGCCATAATTTAATAGTTGTTCTATGGACATCTAATTCTTCAACAATTACATCAAGAGGAGTCCCTTTATCAATTTCTACCAAAGCATTGCTCTTTATGTTTAGAGGCACTTCGTTGTACTTTCTCTTTAGGTTGATTACTTTACGAGGCAACATATTATATTTTATTGACTAATTAATTAAATTAAATTAATTATTAGTATTTATTACACAATATGCATATCACAATTAATCACATGAAATTTAATATGTAGATCACAGAAAATGGAGCCATATGGGTATACAATTTTTACGTTACATTTTTTAGCGCATGCGCGGTTAGCCGAAAAAAGCGGGAGAAGTAAAAAGAGGGGTGGTAACTAATTCTCCGCCCAAAGAGGGGAATAAGATTCTAGATTCCTCGATTGCCGAGGAGTCCTACTGTATATTAAAGATAAAACACAAACAAAACTTTACAAGAGAAAAAAAAACTTAGAACTGAATTTTACAGAGTATTTGCGATTATTCGTGAATGACTAATTGTATGTGTTGACTATTGAGAGGCGGAGGAGTTACTGACTTTTTCGAAACTGGAAGAGTCCTCCTTGGAAATTCTCCTTCCACTGTGAAGTTACGCCTCCAAGGATGATATTTGTACGCCACCGGAAATTATGGCGTAAGCCTATATTTGAAAAACCAGTAACTTTCTTCGGAGCGTGCGGGCATTCGGGCGTTACGTCGTTGACTGGGGTGCGGGCCCGCTCGTCGCCACCCCGCTTAGGGACCGAAGGTAGTCGGTGAGGGTGGCGAGCCTCGCGAACCAGTCGGCGCACAGTGGTCAATTTCGCCGAAATCCCGGTCAAAACTCCAAGGAGTTTTTCAATTTAGCTGAAAATTGGTATATTAGTATTATTTCGGTAGCAGATTAAGAATCTGAACTCAGAATTTCCAAAAACAAAATGGCGGTTTCAATATGGCGGTTGCAAGTATCGAAAAATTGTCGGATCGGCACGAAAATTAGTATTCCTATGTTTTCCCGGTTGCTAATTAAGAATCCGAACTCAAAATATTAGAAAATAAAATGGCGGATTCAATATGGCGGACATCCGTACAAAAAATGTTTGGTTGCGCGCCAAAATTGGTATTGTAATTGTTCATTGAGGTAAGTTTGAGGAGCTGTATAGGGAGGACGCTTAGGTCAGGGCACCACTATTGCTGCTCGTTCACCTCGATGAGGGGAATAACTAATTTCGTCAGAAAAGTCGTTATTTACTTCTTTACTTTAATGCTACCGTCCCGCGTGACGGTTCCTATGCCACTCAAATGTTGCGCCTCAGTCCGTACAAAAAAAGGACCGAGCGCAGAAGACGAACGTTCGGCCAGCGAGCCTCGGTCGCAATTCCCAGAACTCCGCTCGGCTGGCCTACATTGCCACAATAACTGCGGTCATAACAGTAATGTTTTTTGAGTCACTGCTTACGAAGCTGACACTCAAATTTCCTAAAATATAGTGATGGATACGAAATATCAATAAAGAAAACACGATATCCTGGTCTGAGGTCATGCATGCACTGCTTCACGGATGACGGTCAGTGGAAAATCGTACAGGGTGTAAAAAAATTAATGGTCATGGCTTTAAGGGGTTGTTCTACACCTCTGGATCGATGGAGATTTGCAAAAAAAAAACGGCCGCAAAATTTGGGAAAGCGTAGCAAATTTTTTATATTGGCTCATCGTATTCGTCTTGTTACGTAGGTAAAATGTCTGAGAGGAACCATGGATCAGAAAAGAACCGTTCTCTCACAAATTATCTTTTAATTCGGCCTTCCGATCAAAATTTTGCCCATATGGCAGCCTTCGAGTCACCGACCTTTCGAAAGGAAACACATGAAATACCCTTGCTAGCTCCAATAGTTGAAGCAGAGGCAACATAAACGAAGATAGAAAACGACTAGAAAAATGTCATTGACCTGCGCTCGATGTTGGGTTCGCTCAAGGGCCTACCCGGGGAGAAGAGCATAAACACATACACTTCTCTTCTGGTACGGTGACACAGTGCCCCATTTTCGAACTTCGTTTACGTCGCCTCTGCTTTAACTAATGGCGAAATTTTAATCGGAAGGCCCAATTAAAAGTTAATTTGTGAGAGAACGGTTCGTTTCTGACCCGTGGTCCCTCTCAGACATTTTACCTACGTAACAAGACGAATACGATGAGCCAATAAAAAAATTTGCTACCCCTTCCCGAATTTTACGGCCGGTTTTTTTCGCAAATCTCCATCGATCCAGAGGTGTGGAACAACCCCTTAACACGTTGACTGCGTTGCGTGTTTCCAATGAAATCTCCGTCAGGCCACGGGCGCCGCTATACCAAACGTACTCTGCCAGGTACCCCAACCAATATTTAAGTAATGAGAATTGCTCGTGGTCGGAAGAATAATCTCTCGCTTCAGTGAATATAAAGAAAACAACAATTTATTGTCCAAATTGTCCCGACCAACTTCAGCTTTGCATAGAATGGACGATCCTTCGCAAGTACTCAAGTAAGCGTCACCCGCATACGGGTAACGCGGCCCGATCAGAAACTTTGTTGTCACCCGAATACGGGTCACGCGGCAGTCAACGTATTAAAGCCATGACCATTAATTTTTTTAAACCCTGTACACTGCTACCTATTGCTGTCTCAAAATAAAACTATCAGACTACCAGTCTACTTAACTCCATTTGAATTTTAAACCCGACGAAATACATAAATTATTTTGTAAATTACCAGAGTGCCTGTAGAATAAGATTAACAGTTGTAACCGTTCTCGCGATCGGTTACTTGTGGCAGTAGCCGGCCGAACGGCGGAAGGAAGGAAGGAGTGTCGGACTGTGTCGACGAGTCGGGCGCCGTTGGGGACTGACCGTGGTCAATTATTTAAAAAAACTACCTAAATTGATAGGCGAGCGGTGAAGTAAAAATTCTACTTCTACCATATAAAGCCTAAATTAATTAATTTACTATCCCTTCACTTCTTGATTTATCTTTTTCCAAAGTATTTGTTTCAATAAATGTAAATTTTAGTAAATATAACGTCGGTAGTTTTAGTGTTAAGTAAGGCACGATAGCCCGGCCCTATGTTATAAATACACTTCCCCGAGCATGGCGCGCGCGACAAACAAATAACAATAACTCGAAGAATCGCAAAAAGTCACAAAAAAACTCAACGAGGTCTTCTTCGGGAAGCTTCAAAGTTTAATTTAAAACAAATTACGGTGGCCTTTTGTGGCCTTCACAACTATTTCACTAGCAACAGGAAAAAATGTGTGAGGACGGTTAGGCTTTCTTCAAGAAAAAAAAGTATTGTACAGACTTGCAAGACGGACGCACGGTGGTCCAGAATGTGCATTTAGCTGCGCAAAAGTCAAAAAGTCGATTTTGGAATTTCGACTTTTTTGTTTGATATATCGATTCCTAAATGTCCTCTGACCTCAGAAATAAACAATTTTTGAAATTGGATAAAAATTGTAGTTGCAACAAACGCTTAAAGTTGAAACTTTTTCTGGAGGCCTTTTTCTGTCGAAAAACCACGTTGTCTTCTTTCTAACATTCTAACGAAACTATGCAATATTTTTTAATAATTATTGTTTCTATTTGAAGAGCATTCTTCCACGATAAAAATTCATGTGTTACATACGGCCCTGAGTCTAAGAAATTTAGACTCTCCAGCTCGGGGCCGGAAATCTACCACTCGGAGGCAAAAAACGCATCCTGCAGTGACCTTGCGTAGCAAAATGCGTTTTTAACACCTCCTGTAGCCGTTTTTGTCTCCACAGCTAACATGGAGGCAAAAAACGCATCCTGCAGTGAACTTGAGTAGCAAAATGCGTTTTTAACACCTCCTGTAGCCGTTTTTGTCTCCACAGCTAACATGGAGGCAAAAAACGCATCCTGCAGTGACCTTGAGTAGCAAAATGCGTTTTTAACACCTCCTGTAGCCGTTTTAGTCTCCACAGCTACCGTGGAGGCAAAAAACGCATCCTGCAGTGAATTTGTGTAGCAAAATGCGTTTTTATCACTTCCTGTAGCCGTTTTAGTCTCCACAGCTACCGCGGAGGCAAAAAACGCATCCTGCAGTGAACTTGAGTAGCAAAATTGCGTTTTTAACACCTCCTGTAGCCGATTTTGTCTCCACAGCTAACATGAAGGCAAAAAACGCATCCTTCAGTGAACTTGAGTAGCAAAATGCGTTTTTAACACCTCCTGTAGCCGTTTTTGTCTCCACAGCTAACATGGAGGCAAAAAACGCATCCTGCAGTGACCTTGAGTAGCAAAATGCGTTTTTAACACCTCCTGTAGCCGTTTTTGCCTCCACAGCTAACATGGAGGCAAAAAACGCATCCTGCAGTGACCTTGAGTAGCAAAATGCGTTTTTAACACCTCCTGTAGCCGTTTTAGTCTCCACAGCTACCGCGGAGGCAAAAAACGCATCCTGCAGTGAACTTGAGTAGCAAAATTGCGTTTTTAACACCTCCTGTAGCCGTTTTTGTCTCCACAGCTAACATGGAGGCAAAAAACGCATCCTGCAGTGAACTTGTGTAGCAAAATGCGTTTTTAACACCTCCTGTAGCCGTTTTTGTCTCCACTGCTAACATGGAGGCAATACACGCATCCTGCAGTGACCTTGAGTAGCAAAATGCGTTTTTAACACCTCCTGTAGCCGTTTTTGTCTCCACAGCTAACATGGAGGCAAAAAACGCATCCTGCAGTGACCTTGAGTAGCAAAATGCGTTTTTAACACCTCCTGTAGCCGTTTTTGTCTCCACAGCTAACATGGAGGCAAAAAACGCATCCTGCAGTGACCTTGAGTAGCAAAATGCGTTTTTAACACCTCATGTAGCCGTTTTTGTCTCCACAGCTAACATGGAGGCAAAAAACGCATCCTGCAGTGAACTTGAGTAGCAAAATGCGTTTTTATCACCTCCTGTAGCCGTTTTAGTCTCCACAGCTACCGTGGAGGCAAAAAACGCATCCTGCAGTGAACTTGAGTAGCAAAATGCGTTTTTAACACCTCCTGTAGCCGTTTTAGTCTCCACAGCTACCGTGGAGGCAAAAAACGCATCCTGCAGTGACCTTGAGTAGCAAAATGCGTTTTTAACACCTCCTGTAACCGTTTTTGCCTCCACAGCTAACATGGAGGCAAAAAACGCATCCTGCAGTGACCTTGAGTAACAAAATGCGTTTTTAACACCTCCTGTAGCCGTTTTAGTCTCCACAGCTACCGCGGAGGCAAAAAACGCATCCTGCAGTGAACTTGAGTAGCAAAATGCGTTTTTAACACCTCCTGTAGCTGTTTTTGTCTCCACAGCTACCGTGGAGGCAAAAAACGCATCCTGCAGTGACCTTGAGTAGCAAAATGCGTTTTTAACACCTCCTGTAGCCGTTTTTGTCTCCACAGCTAACATGGAGGCAAAAAACGCATCCTGCAGTGAACTTGTGTAGCAAAATTGCGTTTTTAACACCTCCTGTAGCCGTTTTTGTCTCCACAGCTACCGTGGAGGCAAAAAACGCATCCTGCAGTGACCTTGCGTAGCAAAATGCGTTTTTAACACCTCCTGTAGCCGTTTTTGTCTCCACAGCTAACATGGAGGCAAAAAACGCATCCTGCAGTGAACTTGAGTAGCAAAATGCGTTTTTAACACCTCCTGTAGCCGTTTTTGTCTCCACAGCTAACATGGAGGCAAAAAACGCATCCTGCAGTGACCTTGAGTAGCAAAATGCGTTTTTAACACCTCCTGTAGCCGTTTTAGTCTCCACAGCTACCGTGGAGGCAAAAAACGCATCCTGCAGTGAATTTGTGTAGCAAAATGCGTTTTTATCACTTCCTGTAGCCGTTTTAGTCTCCACAGCTACCGCGGAGGCAAAAAACGCATCCTGCAGTGAACTTGAGTAGCAAAATTGCGTTTTTAACACCTCCTGTAGCCGTTTTTGTCTCCACAGCTAACATGAAGGCAAAAAACGCATCCTTCAGTGAACTTGAGTAGCAAAATGCGTTTTTAACACCTCCTGTAGCCGTTTTTGTCTCCACAGCTAACATGGAGGCAAAAAACGCATCCTGCAGTGACCTTGAGTAGCAAAATGCGTTTTTAACACCTCCTGTAGCCGTTTTTGCCTCCACAGCTAACATGGAGGCAAAAAACGCATCCTGCAGTGACCTTGAGTAGCAAAATGCGTTTTTAACACCTCCTGTAGCCGTTTTAGTCTCCACAGCTACCGCGGAGGCAAAAAACGCATCCTGCAGTGAACTTGAGTAGCAAAATTGCGTTTTTAACACCTCCTGTAGCCGTTTTTGTCTCCACTGCTAACATGGAGGCAATACACGCATCCTGCAGTGACCTTGAGTAGCAAAATGCGTTTTTAACACCTCCTGTAGCCGTTTTTGTCTCCACAGCTAACATGGAGGCAAAAAACGCATCCTGCAGTGACCTTGAGTAGCAAAATGCGTTTTTAACACCTCCTGTAGCCGTTTTTGTCTCCACAGCTAACATGGAGGCAAAAAACGCATCCTGCAGTGACCTTGAGTAGCAAAATGCGTTTTTAACACCTCATGTAGCCGTTTTTGTCTCCACAGCTAACATGGAGGCAAAAAACGCATCCTGCAGTGAACTTGAGTAGCAAAATGCGTTTTTATCACCTCCTGTAGCCGTTTTAGTCTCCACAGCTACCGTGGAGGCAAAAAACGCATCCTGCAGTGAACTTGAGTAGCAAAATGTGTTTTTAACACCTCCTGTAGCTGTTTTGTCTCCACAGCTACCGTGGAGGCAAAAAACGCATCCTGCAGTGACCTTGAGTAGCAAAATGCGTTTTTAACACCTCCTGTAACCGTTTTTGCCTCCACAGCTAACATGGAGGCAAAAAACGCATCCTGCAGTGACCTTGAGTAACAAAATGCGTTTTTAACACCTCCTGTAGCCGTTTTAGTCTCCACAGCTACCGCGGAGGCAAAAAACGCATCCTGCAGTGAACTTGAGTAGCAAAATGCGTTTTTAACACCTCCTGTAGCTGTTTTTGTCTCCACAGCTACCGTGGAGGCAAAAAACGCATCCTGCAGTGACCTTGAGTAGCAAAATGCGTTTTTAACACCTCCTGTAGCCGTTTTTGTCTCCACAGCTAACATGGAGGCAAAAAACGCATCCTGCAGTGAACTTGTGTAGCAAAATTGCGTTTTTAACACCTCCTGTAGCCGTTTTTGTCTCCACAGCTACCGTGGAGGCAACAAACGCATCCTGCAGTGACCTTGAGTAGCAAAATGTGTTTTTAACACCTCCTGTAGCCGTTTTTGTCTCCACAGCTAACATGGAGGCAAAAAACGCATCCTGCAGTGACCTTGAGTAGCAAAATGCGTTTTTAACACCTCCTGTAGCCGTTTTTGTCTCCACAGCTAACATGGAGGCAATACACGCATCCCGCAGTGACCTTGAGTAGCAAAATGCGTTTTTAACACCTCCTGTAGCCGTTTTTGTCTCCACAGCTACCGTGGAGGCAAAAAACGCATCCTGCAGTGACCTTGAGTAGCAAAATGTGTTTTTAACACCTCCTGTAGCCGTTTTTGTCTCCACAGCTAACATGGAGGCAAAAAACGCGTCCTGCAGTGACCTTGAGTAGCAAAATGCGTTTTTAACACCTCCTGTAGCCGTTTTTGTCTCCACTGCTAACATGGAGGCAATACACGCATCCTGCAGTGACCTTGAGTAGCAAAATGCGTTTTTAACACCTCCTGTAGCGGTTTTTGTCTCCACAGCTAACATGGAGGCAAAAAACGCATCCTGCAGTGAACTTGTGTAGCAAAATTGCGTTTTTAACACCTCCTGTAGCCGTTTTTGTCTCCACAGCTACCGTGGAGGCAACAAACGCATCCTGCAGTGACCTTGAGTAGCAAAATGCGTTTTTAACACCTCCTGTAGCCGATTTAGTCTCCACAGCTACCGTGGAGGCAAAAAACGCATCCTGCAGTGACCTTGAGTAGCAAAATGCGTTTTTAACACCTCCTGTAGCCGTTTTTGGCTCCACTGCTAACATGGAGGCAATACACGCATCCTGCAGTGAACTTGAGTAGCAAAATGCGTTTTTATCACCTCCTGTAGCCGTTTTAGTCTCCACAGCTACCGTGGAGGCAAAAAACGCATCCTGCAGTGAACTTGAGTTGCAAAATGCGTTTTTAACACCTCCTGTAGCTGTTTTTGTCTCCACAGCTACCGTGGAGGCAAAAAACGCATCCTGCAGTGACCTTGAGTAGCAAAATTGCGTTTTTAACACCTCCTGTAGCCGTTTTTGCCTCCACAGCTAACATGGAGGCAAAAAACGCATCCTGCAGTGAATTTGTGTAGCAAAATGCGTTTTTAACACCTCCTGTAGCCGTTTTAGTCTCCACAGCTACCGCGGAGGCAAAAAACGCATCCTGCAGTGAACTTGAGTAGCAAAATTGCGTTTTTAACACCTCCTGTAGCCGTTTTTGTCTCCACAGCTAACATGGAGGCAAAAAACGCATCCTGCAGTGACCTTGAGTAGCAAAATGCGTTTTTAACACCTCCTGTAGCCGCC